>OW240917.1:70262764-70455443 GCA_933207985.1 Pelobates cultripes | reverse complement strand
GAAGCTGGCAGCAGTGGCAGACAACTGACTGCTATTCAATCTATAACAGTGAAAAAAGTTTTTTGTTTTTAAATCCAGGCTATTGTGACACCAGATGTAATTGGTGGCACTGACTGGGGAAATGGGCACAGTATGCACTGTGAGCCTGACACAGAAGCTGGCAGCAGTGGCAGACAACTAAGTGCATTTACATTACATAGAAAAAAAAAATTAAAAAAGCATACCCTTATCCCTAACCTAGCTATGCTTTTCCCTATCTTATGAACAGCAGCTACACTTTCCCTCCTCTTACTAAGCATGCAGCTTGAGAATGAATCTAAAATGGATGCTGTCCAGTAGGTGGGAGGGTCTGCTAGGGAGGCTGTGCTGCTAATTGCTGGAATGTGTCTGCTGACTGTGAGGTACAGGGTCAAAGTTTACTCAATGATGACGAATAGGGGGCGGGTCGAACCGCGCATATGTTCGCCCGCCGTGGCGAACGCGAACATGCTATGTTCGCCAGGAACCGTTCGCCAGCGAACCGTTCGGTACATCACTAATAATGTCCTGGATTTAAATCTTTCAAATTGGATAAAGGCTGGCCTTACTAAAATTGAAAATCTAATTGATTTTCAATTTTAGAGCTTTAGTTATGTGTTACTTTTGTTCCATATCATATTGGGGACCATTAAATCTGAAGCTTTGACACCAGAGGTGTAGGATTGCGCTCTCATTATTATTCAACTTGACCTTGTAAACAACCCTTTAGTACCTGAAATTTAGCTTTCATATGTTCTAGAGCAGTGGATACTCTACTCATGGCCGTGGCATTTGAGCATCAATAAGCTCTATTTATTGTGAGTCTATTTTTTTTAAACACATATGCACACTTATAATACATGTTTTCCTGTTATTGCTTGAATGTTGTATTGTCTTGAGCACATAAACTATTATTTTCCTTTGGGGCAACATCCTTTCTATCTCTTTAGGCTGAGATAGAAGTAATTCCATGCTAGAGTGTTTGCTGCTTTATCTCTATCTATACCCTATTTCAGGTTAGCCCTTTGTTCTTGTAACAAAAACAAATAAATATAATATTTTGCAAAGGTTGGTGATAAAATTGGTGATATTTGGTCCACTCCCTATCTCCATCTGATCACTGGTCTGTATCTGAATTTAATTGACTACACTTTGACTAACTAGCCCTCTGTGTTTTATATGGTAACAGGACTCTCTATTAATAGTTACAGTTATGGTATAGACAAGGTGACAGTGTTACATTTTGATTATTTGGTTTCAACACTGCATGCAGTATTAAATGTTGCCAATTTAAACACAGACTTGAAGCCAGCTTAATTGATTTCTTGAATTAATTTGTAAAGCGATTTTATATTGCACTTATAGTTTCCAAGTTCCCACATAATCAGAGTTTGAGGACAACAGTTTTTGCATAAATTTAAGTGTTTTTCTGCACTTTGAATTTGAATGTGCATATGAATTTAATACAAATTGTGATTTTATAATTTTATTAACATTTCCCACCTAGTAATCTACCTGACTGGTGCACTCTTCTGACCCCCGTTTTGTGTATATTTAGTTGGTCAAGAGGATTTTTACCCTAGAGGAATGGTGCAACAACCCAATCTGGGAGAACGGCCATGCAGGCCTCCCCCCCCCCCCCCCCCTTTCTCATTGGTAAGTCTCTGTACTGAATCTACCATTTTTCTAGAAACCTGGACTTTTTTTTTTTACAAACTAACAAATTTGACAAACTAGAGACACTTAAAGAGCTTAAGCAGCTTTAAAGGACCACTATAGTGCCAGGAAAACATACTCGTTTTCCTGGCACTATAGTACCCTGAGGGTGCCCCCACCCTCAGGGACCCCCTCCCGCCCGGCACTGGAAAGGGGAAAGGGGTAAAAACTTACCTTTCTCCAGCGCTGGGCGGGGAGCTCATTCAGCCGGTCGCATAGGAAAGCATTTACAATGCTTTCCTATGGACGCTTGTGTGCTCTTACTGTGATTTTCACAGTGAGAAGCACGCAAGCGCCTCTAGCGGCTGTCAATGAGACAGCCGCTAGAGGCTTTGGGGGAAGGCTTAACCCATTCATAAACATAGCAGTTTCTCTGAAACTGCTATGTTTATAAAAAAATGGGTTAACCCTAGAAGGACCTGGCACCCAGACCACTTCAATAAGCTGAAGTGGTCTGGGTGCCTAGAGTGGTCCTTTAATGCTTAAACATAAAGACAAACAAATATTACTAAACTGAAATTAACTGAATGGTCACATAAGGCCAAAACCAAAAGCATTGAATCCATAGAATTCTGTTCTGACCTGTCTCATAAAAACAAGTAATCACACTGCTATATCTTTGCATTAATATCTCATACTTCTGGGGCAGCAAGCAAGACCATAACGTCAGGGCACTGCATAAATTACATCACTATCACTGAGCTGATTCACAAGTAGATAATTGCAATCTCCATCACATTAAAATAAATTGAACCGTCAGGGGTCGGCAATATTCATTCATTCATGGCTGAAGAATGAATATCGTTATTTCTTTCTCCATCATTTTAGAATAATTATAGGTGTCATGATTATTCATCTTCACCAAAGTTAAAAAAAAAATCTATACAAATATAATGTCTCCATAACAATACATTTATCTATGCAGACTACACAGAAAACGCAAAGAAATTGTAAAAGTTACATACGTATATATTGTGCATTGAACTTCTCCTTTCTCTAGGCTGCAGTTAGAAAGTTTAAAGGGGACACATGGAAAAAAAAAACCTGGGCTCAGTAAGTGCAGAGCTATGTGGAAACTGAGTGATTCGAACAATCATAGCCAGGCTGAACAAAAGGCGACTGTCTAGAACCCATAGGGGCTGCACAAAATCCTAGAGACATAAAGGTACTTGGCCCCAGTGACAGTCTCTATACTGAGTCAAGGGGGAGGGGGTTATTGGTAAACAGTCTATGGCAGAGGTAGGCAACATTCTGCACTCCAAATGTTGTAAACTACATCTCCCCTGCTGCTTTGCCAGCAGTATCACTGTAACAGTATTATGGGAGATGTAGTCCACATCTGGAGTGCAGAAGGATGCCTACTCCCTGCTATATGGACATTTAGGATGTATGCAGCTTATTCAGCATGCATAAGAGCTGACAGGCTGGACCAGAGGGTGCAGCATCCTGACTCTGTGTCTGGGAAGGCAGCTGCATGGCTCTATGACCGCGCAGGCGCCCCCTGCACCTTTCCCTCTGCAGCTATAGGCACTGGGGAGAGAGAGGCAGCAGAGCTCACACAGGGGGCAGCAGGATACATGCCTGGGTATTCACACAATAGCTCAGAGCATCTCTCCATCCCCGGCCACCAGACCCAGCGCACCCAGCGCACCCAGCTGCGCCTCCTCCTCTGCACTCTCCACCCCTGATCTCGTCACTGTGGATTAGCTGGTGAGAGAGTGAGAGAGAAAGAGCGAGGGGCTCCCGGTACGGTGCGCGCTCCCGGCTCACTCCAAGCGCGCTCACATCCAGCCAGCAGCGGCAGCCGAGAGTGCGCCCCCGCCTCAGACCCTCCTCCATTCAAAGCAGCCAGGATCCTCTTGTCGGCTAGCTTGCTGCTGCAGCCTCTCCATACCTGAAAGCATCATCTGCAGCCATAGCGCTGGCACAGAGCTCTCAGAATACTCAGCTAGAGCTCCACTGACTGCAGGTAATATATATATGTATATAGGTATATAACCCACTATCCTGCATCACTGGTACCCAACTCCTTCCCTCACTCATCAGAGGACCACCACACGAAGGCTAGTGCATCCCAAATAACTTGTCACCTAAAGACTGGACCACCCTAGGAGACCATTCTCCATCCACTGAAGGATCCCTGTACCTGGAGATAAACACTATAGATACTAAATATCTATCATGCATTGTCCACATAGCTGGGTTTGATTGCTACACGTTGCTAAGTGGCATACCACACTCATCTGATGTCGGTCTCAGCCTCTGCCTGCTAGTCCTATTGGTCACTGGTGTTTTCTTTTCTTTATTCTTGTTTTTTTTGTTTTGTTTAGTTTTTTCCAAATTTATTTTATTTATATTTTAATGTCATCCACGCGTGCAACATTTCGCTTTTAAATGCTTTATTGAGATTCTGAGGGCCAGCTGGCCACATGGCACATGGCTTTGTAAAGGCAATGCATACTGTGTGTACATACAGTACATAAAGACTTCATTACTGTCCTCATGGAGCCTGATTGCAGGCAGACACACATAGTATTCGAATCCAGTGTTGGTTGCCTAGTGATTTCTCTTTGCAAGTGCTGGTTGTGAATAATTCTATTTCTCTATCTCAGGTGGAGGCTGTTTTAAGATCTTCTCACAGAAACTATGGAGACCAGTTTTCTCTTCTGCACAAAGAAAACAGTTTTGTTTCTCACACTGGTGTTGTGGGAGTTATCAAGGTAAGAATATATTTTTTTTTTGCATATAAATGAATGGCAATGGCATACTTTACTTCTTCCAAGTTCTAGATTTAAGCAGTTGGTAGTTTTATTGATTCTAGAATTAATAGCTAATAACGTACCTTAATTCCTCTTCTATTTTAGTTATAATAACCTTCATTACCGTTGATAGACTACTCAATAAGTCTATATGTTTTATTGTAGTAATGCAAGTTGTAGATTATATGTGGATACTGTTATTCAAACTACATAGTTAGAATAGGCAGTGTGATATCAATAAGCATGGTGTGTTTATTACAGCAAATTAAGAAATCAACCTGCAACTCAACTGTCTTATTAATTCTAGTATCTTAGAATTGACTCCTGATATTTTAGTCTATATAGTTCTGTTGTGTGAAAATTAGCACAGGGAATGTGTAAACAACCTGCTCTTCTGACATAGGTTCTGTGTAGGGAGTATTGACAAGAACAATACAAAGTGATGGACTGTTTGTTGTAAATTGTCTTGTCTTAGTGCAACAGAATGTGCACCCCTTCAACCTCTAGGTGGTGGTAGTGGACAGTGCCAATATTTTACCATAGTGATAGTTTGCTTAGGCACATTTTGTTATTTCTGAGGTTTTTGTTTGTTTTATGTAGTGTTTTTATGGAAATAAAAGCATACAAAGTTCTAATTTCTATAGATACACTATAATATCAAAGCTATGTATAATGTAAATGAATAGTTTATTAGAATTGGTTATCATGTCATCCATAAAATGATGTATTATCATTGTCTAGGTTTCGGTATACCACATAAGCAATGTCAGTATCAATAAAGTAAAGCATCCATTGTCAATGTGTATATAACTTATAAAAAGTATAAGTCATTTTAAGCAAATATAGATGTGTTGCTTAAAGTCCCTGTGTGTTATGTGTGTACCTATAAGAAAGAAAAACAGGTATTGATGCCAAAAATTTTAAATTGTAAAATTGAATACAAAATGCTATTTTTAAAAATAGTAGCTTGATCAATGTGATATTGTGCAATATACCTTTTTAAGTTACATAGTAAAAGTGACTATGAGACAAATTTCCCTGTCTGCTTGGAAAGTTTGTGTATGTTTCAAAATTATATTTTATCACTGAGCATTATATAGTTTTCATGCTGCTTCTTAAGGTACACCTGCCGTGTAACTTTATAACATGTATGCCTTTTCTCATTTGATTATGATTTCTACAGTATATATGCATCTCATGAAGTTGACATACTTTACTATGCAGCACTGGTTAATGCTATTGCTGACACATGATGAGGAAGACTTTGAATTTTATATATGCCGCTTATATTTTATGGATAATGCAAGTTCAAAAGCACACTTTCATTATAATGTGTGTGATAATGTATATTGATGTATACAGAATCGTTATTCTTACATTATTGTTTTGTTTTACTATCTGGCAAATAGCAAATTATATTCTTGTATGTTATTTCAACAACCCTTTAGGAGAGCTGTTAAGGCTTTATTTCTATGTATACATTTAATTTTTTGTTTGGACACTATATACATTCATTGTATTTTTCTTGAAATCAATAGAATATTTGTTAAATTTAAGAATCTTACCACAGATATTGTAAGAGGAACAACGTTGCCAATGTCAAAATGTGTCTCCAAAATTGTGTATCGCGTAAAAAAGAATGATTACAGTTAAGACATTTCCATTATAAGTATGCTGTTATAGTTAATTAACTCATTAAGCATTTGCTTCAACTTTAAATATAACATACAGTTCCAAGTAAATGAGATTTGACTGCTGATAAATAAAGCATATTTATCAAATTATGCAAAATAACATTTTTGTTTTCTCTGTAGGCAAGGACATGCAGTTGATACACTGGATGATGATGCAAAAAATAACATTACTATATTTACGAGGATTCTAGATAGACTTTTGGATGGATATGATAACCGTCTAAGGCCTGGATTAGGAGGTAAAGTAAATTGCATTTATTTGTGCATGTTTATTAACTATTGGGATAGCTGTGTTATCCTAAATATTAAAGTGCTTGATCAGGTGTGTTGTGTTGACTGCACTTTAATGTAATACAGAGGACTGTATCATCAATGAAAATATCCTGCTTTGGGTTTTGGAATTATATTTGTCATGTATTTTTTTTCCACAAAAATAAGTTTTGAATATTTTTAAATTCAAGTAAAGACTATGGATATTTATCGTACGAAATAGCCTTCAGTTTCTAAATTGCACGTGTTCTAGATAAATATCTTTAAATGACGTGATGGCTGCCCCATGGTCTGGGATTAAGTCACGCAGTATAAAATACAGAGCTCTTTGTATGTCATATTGCTCTAATCTCTCCCATAATGCTGACAGGTTTGGTCTCTGCAATCTAGAGTATTGCAGCATTTTCACAGATTGCTTTAATTCATTAAAATCCTGGTTACAACTATTTTATTTTATAATTTACAAACTTATTTGTTTACCTTTCTAAGATTCATTATCTGCACATCTACCCATCCGTCCATCCATCCATCCACACAACCATCCATCCTTCATTTGTCTATCTTTCCATCCATCCTCTGTCTGCCAACCTTTTTATATATTGTCTTTCTATCCTGCCTGTCTTTCCTTCCTGTCTGTCTGTCTGTCTATCTATCTATCTAATTTATCCGTCAGAATAGTATTCTCAAAATATTGTATTTGCTCGAATGAATCATTCCTTTAATAAAGGCTTGAACACACTGCTGTAATATTCATTACTTTATATTTGCTTCATTGCACTTTTGTTATTATAAGGGGAAATAAGACACATGGGATCATTAAGTAGCCTATACACTGAGGACATCATTATTTCGGATGTACTAAGCCTGTGGCAAATGTCTTGTTTTTCTTCTCCATCCCCCCTAAAAGGTTTCTTGTCATTATGGCTTTCTTTCTTCCTAAGTAAAAGTACTCTAAGCACTCATAAATGTGATATTTCCCATTCTCCCTATGTCAGTTTCATCTCAGGGTTATCTTAGCTGTAAGTAGGTGTTTTTCATCTATTGAAACATCTTCCCTGGGGTTTTAGTGACAACACAAAAACATCTACTAAAATGCATTCCAGTACATGAAACTTGCAGTCCTAACATAAACAACATAGTAGATAACATGACAAAAGAGGTAAATTGTTTTGTCATTGTTACATATCTGCTAGGCATATGTGTTTTTGTTACTAGCGTTGATAAAAAACACATCTTGTAAAATAGCTCCCACGTTTCTGTTAATTGTTAAACATAATGTATTCTATTGTTTGCTACAAAATTATCAACGAATTGGTGTTCAAAGACATTTGTATGTGACTGTCACTTTGTCACACAATGAAGCGATAACAATAGCTTATGCATGGCAAAAATCTATTTTTGTATTACATTAAGATTTTTACATTACTCTGTACACAAACATCACTTTCATGAAGATTTTTACAAACGATATGCACATTTACACACTCATTTCACTCATTTTAGCACATCATGTGTAGCATAACCAAATCTAAACAAATATTTGCATTTTTATTGATATAGTTGAAGTGGACTTTGGGTTATGTCTTACAAAGGCAAATATGTCATCCTGATATCATTGTCTAGCTAGCATCTGAGTCTATGCATTGTTATTTTAAGGGAGAATATGAATATTGACACAAATCAGATTTAGCATTTGAAATCCGTTTGTCGTGGCAAAGGACACAAGAGACAAACCTCTAACAATAACTTTATTGTTTGATAGAAATTAGGAAACAATAAATCATCAAAGCATACACTCAATGGGTGATTTTACAAATTAATTTTCAAACTTAATACATAACAAGTGAGGTTCAGTTATGAAACAGATATTTTTTATGTAACATTTCTGTAAAAACTCGAGTTGGAATTATAGCAGTAGAATATTTTTCCATCTTTGCCTTTTTCAGCTTGAATATTTTGATTCTTTATCATGTGGTTTTTAAGGATCACTGTAAGTACCATAGCAAGGTATACTCATTGCATCTGTTACATAGAATGATCTTCATGCTTATTGTCAACTATAACAAAATATATATGTAAAAATAGCTGCAGTTATAAGTCAGTTAACTGGGCTGTGAATAAAATGATAGCAGTGATGGCATCGCTGTTATCAGCTTATTTATTGGTTTCACCCGTGTGATAAGCTGAATGGCAACTGGGCAATAAATGCATATCATATAAAATCAAGATGACTAGGTATGTATAGAATACGAATATAAAACATAGCCCCCAAATGAAAGGCGCCTGATTGGTTGAGTTGCTTCCTTGAGGGGTCTGTCTTCTGCAGGAATATATATCAGCAAATGCTGCAGCTTTAGGAACTTTAAAGGAACACTACAGTGTCAGGAATACAAATGTGTATTCCAGACACTATAGGTCTATATAGCTGTTTAGCCCCGTGTCCTCCCCTTACCTCTGGTTAAAAAGGTGATTCACTTACCATTTTCTAGCTTTGCGTAGGTCCAGTCATGGCTGACCCGCCCATACCCCAACTCCCTGGCTGAGATCATCAGACTTTAATAACTCAGCCAATCCAATGCTTTCCCATTGGGATGCTCTGCACCAATCAGCATCACTTCATAGAAATGCATTGACTCAATGCATCTCTACGTGGAAAGTTCATCGCCTCCATCCAGAGCATGTAGACGTTAAATGTGCAGCACTGGCCCAGGAAGCACATCTAGTGGCCATCTGAGTGACAGCTACTGGGGTGTCCCAAAGCAGTAATGTAAAAATTGCCTTTTCTCTGAAAAGGCTGTGTTTACACTAAAAAGCATGCAGGGACATGATATACTCACCAGAACAACTACTTTAAGCTGTAGTTGTTCTGGTGACAATAATGTCTCTGTAAAGCTGAGTTTTATAATTTTAGCTTATTTTTTGGTATATTATTTAATGTGTATGTACAACGCATTAAAAATCGTGTATCAATGGCATATTTGGTTCCTTTCTTTATTTTCACTGGTTTATAGTAAGCAAGTGTAACTGTAAAGAAGTATTTAAAATGTTTTGCAGTTCTCCTTTATTGAAAACTGAATTCATGCAGATTATGCACTAAACTCTGAATTTTAGCAAATTAAATTAAAATTGCAATATTGATACTATAATGCCTAAGTTTAAATTTTTTTTCATAACAAGTATATTTTTTAAATATTTCATTTCTGATAATTTGCTGAGATAGAGTTAAAATAACATCAGTTGCAGCATTCATTTTAAGAAACTGCAGGTTTTTCATTCAACTATTTGCAGTTCAGAAATTACATTTATTTTACTTAATTCCTTCACAACCAAGCACATTTTGATTGAAAAAAATATTAGCATAACAATTCTCTGAGTCAATGGATGCATAGCAAGCATATAGACATATCATGACACAGAAATTTTGTTTATATATTGCTTAGTAGACATATATTAAACGTATGTAAAATTACACAATTTTTATTTCTCAATTATTTATCCTATATAATATTTTTTAAATGAACAGCTTTAGACAATAAACATGGTCTTTTACCTTACAATGTTTCAAACAGTGTCTGAAATGTTAGTATAAAAGCGAAAATGCTATTTTTCTCACATACACTAGGTTAGGCAAACATAGCTGAATAAAAATTGCTTTAGGTATTTGTAAGGACCCAGAAGGCATTAGTATAAGTACACCTTACTGAAAATAGCAACATAATGTAAAATGAATGTCTGCATTTGTGCAAAATGCCCACATAGAGTACATACAGTTAAATCATATATTTCTAAAATAAAAGTATTGAAAACTGCTACACCAATCTCATGAATGATAATGAATGCTAACAGTGAAATCATTCTGTTCACTGCTCCTCCTTCCCATACTGTAGGAGTAATATGACCAATTGAAACTTACTATACTGTTTGAAAGCAGGAGTGAGCTTTAATTATCAGAAAACCTGCAGGCATTATATTAGTAACCAGTAACTAATCATTCCAAGAGTATAAATGAGATTGAGTGAGGGATTATGGACTAAACTTTATTGTGCAAAAGACATGAAAATGAAAATGTTTATACTCGATTTTGGTAGTGAAGGATTCAACTGCACTCTTACATAGTTTTTACTCAATATGTTCTGCTTCAGAATATAGATTGAGATTAATGGTCTCCTGCCTACATTTAAAGGAACGCTATAGTGTTAGGAATACAAATGTGTATGTTTCTATGAGACCATCTGATTTAAATAGCAAAGTTTTAATCTGCTATTTTGTTGGAAGTGCCTCTAGTGGTTGTCTGAATGACTGCCACTACTGGCATTTAAACATTCTGCAGAATGGTATTGTTTTCACTTGTAGGGTTAAAATTGGGTGACATGGCACCCAGACCACTTAATTGAAATTATGTGGTCTAGGTACCTATAGTGTCTTTGTCCCTTTTTGAAGAGTGATATCGTGTATTGAACGTTTCCACTCTTATGCTATGTGTGCTAACGGACCAGCATTCTCAACAGAACAATAGAAGTAATATGCCAATAGTTCCCAATCTGTGAAAATAACATTACATACCACAATCAGAATTAAATGGAAGTGATTGATTTCTCTTCTGTGAATTTTAAACAGGAACTGGAATGTTGAATTTATACAAATAAAACTGATGTTTGTGGTTTGATTAAAAAAAGGCAAAACAAAGTAAGCAGCTACCTTTTAACTGACCATGATTAAACCAGACAATGTGCACTGCATTTTCAATAATAAATGTTAAATGTGTCCTTCTCTTCATGCATATCTTCTTCATAATTGATTTCCAATTCCTGGACGTCTTGCCAATGTGAGGAGATTGAAATACCTTGATTTAATGGAAATTATTTCTAACGTTTGTTAGAAAAACTTGCTTTAGACGCAAGATTTGATTTGTGGGGAATCTAAAATAGTTTGTGTTACATTTTTTGCTTGTGCTTGTACAAAAATACAGTTGTGTCGGTATATTGCAAGTTACTATGTAATATAAATAAAAGATAAAGTAAAACAAAATAATAGATTTTATTTGTATGACTCAAAATACTCATTACATAATATTTTAATTATGAAACAATAATAAGCAGATTATAATATATTAAATAATTTTTGTGGGCCTCTCTACTACTGTGTATCAAAGGGAACTGTGCACATCAAAAACGCAACATTTTAATCTAATGATTTTGGTGTATAAATACTGTTCCTTTTCTCTGACAATATATTGCATTGCTGTTTCAGAAATATGTCAAGGTTTACATTTGCCAGAAAAAATGAATGCCATCACAGAGTTACTCCAAACACAATGACAATTACAGTGGTTTGAAATGGTCATGGTGCATGAGGTCTGTATGTACACCATTTCTGTATAAAATGCTGCACATACAGAGGTATTTAATGTTGGTGCAGGAAGTGTTACTCCATCGCTGGCAGCCTTCATTAGTTTGCCTGGAACTAGAGTTTGGGGCTGGCTAGTGATAAATCTGTGCATCATCCATTGTCAGCATTCATAACTTGTTGGCTACGAATGTTAAGTAGTGGGCCACCTACTCTATGCTAACTAAGCCTTCCCTCAGCCTTTCTTCAATGACATCTCACCCCTC
This sequence comes from Pelobates cultripes, assembly GCA_933207985.1. Lineage (NCBI taxonomy): Eukaryota > Metazoa > Chordata > Amphibia > Anura > Pelobatidae > Pelobates > Pelobates cultripes. The sequence continues at coordinate 70,443,374 of OW240917.1, read as the reverse complement.
CATCCCAGAATCTTAGCCCTGTCATTCTCAATTGCCCTTTGTGGTATCTCCCATATGATGCCCATATGCTGTGCAGATATTGTGGTACACAATCCCATCAACTTTGTTGTGCTTCTCTGTGTTTGCTGCCACTGCTAAAATCTTGCACTTAGCTACTCTGTGCTGAATTTTCTCAGAGACCTCATTGCACCGTCTACATCTTGTATGGTGTGGTAGACCCCTGCTTCTATTGATCTGGTGCTGAGTGTCTGTTCCTGTGCTTCTAGGATTGGTGCCTCAGTGTAGTCTTTCAGTCCTGCCTTTTCCTACCACTGGTAAGATTTTGTAATGTGATCCACATCCACTATCTGCCATAGGTACACCCCATGGAGAGGTTTGTCTTGCCAGGGAACCTCCTCCTTTTCTGCATCCTCTATCTATTGTTGTCTCAGGCATTCTCTTAGTAGGTCACCTCTGGTAGCCATATTCATGATGTACTTGTGGATCCTCTGTGTTTCATCTCGGACTGTGGCATTGACACTCATCAGGTCCTGACTTCATTCTAGCTGGTGTATAGTCTCTGGGTCTTGGATTTCAGGTGGAATCTTGTATTCGTAGTGAGTAGTTTCCGGGTCTTGACATCCAGGGTGACTGGCTCTCCATTTGGCCAGGATATTATTGGTAATTCTCCCAAATTTTCTTACAGTATTATTCAATCTCTGCACTGTGTGGGTGAATAAGTTGTGGTTACCATGCAGCTGTGTATACACCTTGGATGGTTCTTTAGTAAACAGGGCATTTATTCTCGTAGCCTCTGCTCAGTCTGGTTGCCAACCTTTGTTTAGATGTTTCCAGTGCCTCTGGTATGGGCATACCCTTGAATTTTCTCAGTAGCCTGGATCTATCCTGTATCTTTCCACCCCTGTGAAGTTGAGCCTATTAACTTCCTTATGTGTTGTCATTGGCTCACAGTCTTAATCTCCATGGTGGGCAGCGTTTCTCCTTCAGTCTGATCTTGTTGCCAAGCATTTGAAGGACCACTGATGTTGTGGCATATATGAGCCTGCTGGTCTCTGTGATGGTGTTGGTTGGGACTGTGGAGAGTGTCTAGTTAATTGTTGCTAGCATACTGTCTGGTGGCAGTTTTTCAGTGATCTTTGGTAATCTAGTCTGGTGATCAAGGACTGCTGGGTTTTCTATGATCATCTTTCTTATAACTGCTGTTACGCCATCTTGGGGCACAGATTCAGGTTGGCAACCCTCTCTAAGTATAGATGAGGGTATGGGAATTTCTTCCTCCTCATGTCTCATTTATAGTGTTTTGTGTAGTCCAACGTTTTCCAGTTGTGATACTAGCTTCCCCTTGACAGTGTTCAAATGTTTTGTAACTAGCTGTGTGTGAGGTATATTTAACTACAGGAATCATCCATTGCAAGATAGCAGGCCATACAATTGGATCTATTGTCAAATCAAGATTGCATGATAACCAGGTCGTAGAATTGGATCTATTGTTAAATCATTGACCTTTAGTTAATAAAAGTATCTGTCAGAGAATGTTTTTTTGTGCAAAGCTTAGAGCCTGCAACATAGAATTGTCCACATTTTTGAGCTCATTGTCTAGCATTGAAGTCACGTAAAGTAAGCCATCTGGTGTGATCTAACCCTTGAGCTGTCAACCATTCTGGGAATTGCTCAAGAAATGCCATTCCTTCCCCATGAGGCTATTGGCACAATGACTTTTCAACCTAATTTGTCTGGCATTGCAAACAGCTAAACAATGCACATTGCCATTATACCATCAAAGAGAAAAAGCATATTTACACTAGTCAGTGATATAAAGTATGGATATGCTTCTCTAACATAGGATATGCAAATTGGGTTTTAGTGACTGACACAGTTGAACTTCTCTAGAGGTTTATTTGAGGCATCCTATAAACCATTATGTTAGAACTCTCAATAAGAGAGTTAGATCTGATCCGAGTCACTAATAGGTAGTAGTACATGTAGCTGAAATAACAGAAATCACATATATTTGCACAAGTCAGTAATATAAAGTACTAATATACTTCTCTAACACAGGATATGCAAATTAGGTTTCAATGATTGACACAGTTGAACTTCTCTAGAGGTTTCTTTGAGGCAGCCTATATACCATTATGTTAGAACTCCCAATAAGAGAGAGATAGATCTAACCCGAGTCACTAATAGGTAGTCATAGATATAGATGAAATAACAGAAATCACACACACACACATATATATATATATATATACACATATTTTTTTATATAGGCACCCTATATACCATTATGTTAGATCTCTACCTTCAAAATGGATCTAAATGTTCATTAAAGACAAGATGAAAAAATATTTTTTGTTTTTTGTTTTTGTTTATTAATATCTATTATATATATTTTATCTCCAGCAGAAAACGAGTAATAACCAGATTTGAACCAGTATTTTGAATTCCTTAATATAATTAAACCACTGTAATTCAGGGCTCACACTTGTATAATTTCACAGAGCAATACAATTCATGATAAGCTATGAGAGGTGCAGAAAAAGCAGAGACTGTTTACATTCACATCATCTAATTGTGATATGTATTAAGAAATCATACATGGGAATTTCTAAATCTTACTTTAGAATAGGTTTATATTGAATGGCATAGTAGCAGACAGATTAACAGTACAAGAACACAAGCAATGGCAAGGAAAGGACCCTGAGCAAGGCTGCATCTGTAGAGAAGTTTAATAATATTTAGAAAAGAACACAGAAAAAAAATTAAATGCAGGAATTCGTGGAGTGGAGCATAGGAATGTTATAGGGATGGGGATGCCAGTTGGTGTTCCCCTTCAGCAGCTTCTGCCAATCAATGATGGGATATGGCAGCCACTGTAATATAGATGCATGCCAGTGTGACTGGATACCAAGCAGACAATCTATTGGTCAGCATTAAACAGGAGTCAATACACAAGCAGACTGGAGTAGGTGGACCAGTGATCAAAATTAAGCACAGTTAGTTACACGGGGAGGCCAGAAATACATTTGGTGAAATGTGCTTTGGCGAAACGTGCCTTAGTAATCTAGGCAATCTAGGTTTGATTCATAATTGGACCGAACATGAAAATAAGTGACACGGTCAGGTCTCAGAAACAAGATTTAGCAGCAATGAAGAAGCCTAATATCATATAATATTCATTGCACTGATGTGAGGGTTTTCGTAGCCAGCTAATGAGTAGATAGAAACCAAGTAAAGTCTTGTAATTATATCCCCCTACTGAGACTGCATGCTTATATTTTAGGGAACAAGCTATATTATAACAAAACAACAGACCTAGTGGACATGGGAACAGATGCACAAATTTTAACCAGGCTAGCTGAATATACACTAGATCTCAAAGCCTTCTGTTCAAAATCCAGTCTCACTGGAATGCCCATCTAGAGACGAGATTAACCAACCAATAATTTATACAAAAACATAAACATTTATCACAACCAGAAGAAAGACATTTTATGATTAAACCTATTTCTTTTTCCCTTCCCCAGTACTTTGTGTCAGATGATTGTCAGCAGTAAAAATGGATGTATGGGTTCTGAAATAACATCTGTTTAGAGAGGCATATTTCATCTAGCAATAATATTAAATTCAATTAGCAAAATCAATAAAACCAGTGAAATATTGACTTTTATTCTATCATACAAATAATGAAAAAAACTAAAACGAATCTAAATCCAGCATATATATTATATTTTTATTAAGTAAGAACTATATCATTTGCGGTGACTTTTTTGAATAACAAGTGAAATTTCTCTTGATGTTTGATGTTCGTTACAACCAGTTGTATCATGGTAACTACGCTGAGGTACCAGAAGGTAATCACACCTATTGACGTATGTTCTTTCATGTAGAATCTCTGAGAACTGGTGCACTTGTGCTTTTGAAAACAAAAACAAAACAAAAAAGTATGTTTATTGCCCCCCCAAAAAAGGTCTTTTTGACCTTCACATTATTCACATTAAAAAGACAGTGCAGAAGATGCATTTCCTAAAAGTTTGAAACTAACACTATAATTTACATATTTAAAAATAAACTCTAGATGAGCTGTTGGCAGTTGTTTCCATGGCTACTAGATCCTTTACCATCACAGATGGTAACATTTTAATAAAGATGTTTGTTTTCTTATGGCTGATGTATCCAATCTTAGACATGAATTGGGAACACTTAGGCAATTAACAAATATGCATCCTTAAAGATATTTAAATACTTCTCGGGTGCAGACTACTGTTTCTTTCCATTTTTCAGTTACATGATTTCCTCATGGCTAGCTTGGTCTCAAAGATTCCTCATTGCTATATTTCGCTCAAAATGCTGTGGCTTTAAAAGCTTTAATTCAATTTTGTGTGAGAGATACACAAAAACATTTTCCTCACTTAACATTTTTGTTCATGTTTTTGTATAAATTAGCAAACCTGGAGAATATAAGTGACTTGCAGTTTGAAACGCTTAGCTATCAGCATGCAGTTCTTCAACACGGTAATCCAGGTATTCGGAGGTTTATAAACACATGTAACATTGTAGGTACAACAAATGAAAATAAAGAGAAAAATAAATGGTTTTATATCATCAATTGCTTGGATGCTTGTAGAAAAATAAAGGTGACTAAATGAAGAAATACAAAAATTCATTTTCTCCTAGATTTTGAATACTCAGTTGTTCTAGAAACATTATTGAGTCACTAAATTAGGAATTGTTTTTAATTAGCCACTGTATAAAGTATGCTGCTATTTTATAGACATTATAAAATGTTCTGCCTTTGTTAAATATATATTGCAGTAATATTAGAATGTCTAAACATGATTAGTGTTTTTTCAGCAACCATTTTCAAAACCAAAATGTGATGAGCATCCCATACATCATTGTATAGCTTATGGGTGAAGGGTCCTGTGCCCTTTGCAACCTTCAAAAGGACACCCAATATACATAAATAGCTTCAGCCACTTTAATCAGAAGAGGTAGCAGAAGCAGCAAGCTTCTCAGTGAGCTATATCACTGCTCTTAAAGGGACATTGTAGGCACCAACACCACTTCAGCTTATTGAAGTGGTCTGGGAGGACTGACCCACTTCCCTTAACCCTACAGTGGCAATTATTGCTGTTTCTCAGAATAATAATGACCTCTCAGGGTTAACTCCCGGGTTACCTCCACCTCTTGTGGCTGTCTAGAGGGTTTCCTGGTTTGAAACAGACCTTTGGTCTCATGCTGGGTGCTGCTCACCCTGTGCATAAGGACCTCAAGCATCAGATTTGTCCCCATCGGAAAGCATTGATTAATGCTTTCCTGTGGGGAAATTCTAATGCAAGCGTGAGCGTGGGTGGAGCCTGACCCAGCGCCAAGAGACATTGGCACTGGATTGAGGTAAGGGACTGAAGGGGTTTTTGACCCCTTTAGCCGCATGTGTGGGGTGGCGCAAGGGAGGGGGCACTATAGAATCTCTTTAAATAAGGATTGTGAAGCTGCAAATCAGTGCAAGTGCATGTGTGCATGTGGCTTCAGCACAGAGGCTACTTGATGAGAAGCCTCTGATTGGAGTGTTCCCAGGGATAAAAAGGGGAAGGCTTGGAAATGCAATGTAGATATACCCCATAGAAAAAATACAGGAATAAATGCATGCATCCCCAAGTTTCCATTGAGAGTATATCTACTAAGTTGTTAAAAAAAATGAAACATTTTTAATGTAGTGATTTCTCAATATAGAAAAATTAACCACCAGCCTTTGCTATCGTAATCACCATATCACATGCACTGTTGCTATTAATCCTTACTACTAGACTTGTAGCAAACAAAAAAAATGTGTTTTTCATCTGAAAAAAAATATTTAGTTCTGGTGGTCCAAAATATATTCACATGCTATTTACATTGAACCAGTAGACAAAGCAGACAAACTGAAATGATAAATTCTAGAAAACAGCAGAATGCACAAATCAATTAATATTAATAAATATATGAATTGTTGTTTTTTTCCAAAATTAGTTTTTCAGCTAAAACTTTGGTAGTAATTCTCTACCAAATAACACTAAGAAAAATTGAAAACCCTGAAATATATCACTATTACTGTGTTATTAGGTAAAAATAATTTCTATAAAATATTTAATGCATGTTACATGATTTATCCCTTAGACTTTAAAGCCTATCTTGGTCTCTGCTGCTTTAAAAATGTGGGTTAGAGTTGGATGTGTTGAAATAAAATTAAATGATTTTAATTAATTGCCTAGTTTAATGACTGTTTCCCTTGGTTGTAATTTGGCAGGTTCAACTCAGCTGTATTTCACCTAATTTCTGTTGAGCTGAAGTTCAGATTTAACCCTTACAGTACATTCATGCACACAGTGACTGAAATCCAAATGAATGTCACTGTAACCCAGCACAAATGTTCCTACATTAGCATGTCCTATTTGACATTGGTATAACTTGCACATGGACTGAATAAGCAATTTATTTTGATGTAACCTGCCAAGAAAGTTAGTCCCTCTAGAAATTACATTTTGTGTGGCTTTGTATCTGGGATTATACTAAATCACTATAATCTATTTAAAAACAAACAATGGTTACATAACTCTGTATCCGTGTTGTTTTGCCTCTTTAAAAGTATGTTTGCTTTTGTCAAAGAGTTAAACAATAATCCAGCCAGGTGTCAGGTCCCAAGCTGGCTGTGTGTCTGTCTTTAGTCACGCATTTAGAATTGAAAATTTCACCTATGGCAGAGGGAAAAGTTCAAAATAGTAAGAAGTATAAAGATGTGGTATTCTTTGCCTTAGGGGTATCTGTAGACAGTTTAAAAAAAAAATGTGTTTTTTTGGGGGTCAATCCAAACTAATCAAGAAAATAGCACAAGCAGCTTATTGATCCATTGAGAAATAGAGCAAATGATTTTCCCATTTCATGGCACAATGAGAATTTTTTTTTTGCACAGATGTTTTGCTTTCTTTATCAAGACTCTAATCAGGCGTGAAAGATTGAACTTGGTGGACTTGACTATTTTTTTCAAAAAGTCTCACATACATGCATGTCTTCTCACACCAAGGAGGGATTTCTACTTCCTTGTTTGCAGTGTAAAATCTGTCCAACTTGTGTGTGTGTGTGTGTGTGTGTGTGTGGCATGTGTACACATGCACAATGAATATTGACATCTTACTCATCTACAGATAGATGGACACAGCCTGTTTCACAAAACTGTGAGATGGGCTGTGGAATAAACTAATAGAAGCTGTGCTTTGGCTGCCATGAGCATCCTCTGTAATGAGTGATGCTGTGAATGGGGCATAAACTTCTTATCCCATAAGCTCATTCTGGACATAATTGTATGGAATACAATCAGACTACATTGCCCAGAATGTAATCCTCCTGATTGGTAGAGGCTCTTCCTGGTCTAAGAATAGTCTCCCTGCTGCTCTGTGCAATATATATACTTTTAATGTATTAGGCACTGGCAAAATGTAGGGAGTCTAATGCCTTCCCGTTGTGATCAATTAATAAAAATATTAGCAAATGCTTTTCTGGGAAATTCCTATACACATATATGTATACAGTTATACAAACCTATAAGTTAAATGTTAATTATTTAAAGTTGGGAAAATATGCTGAGTGAACTATACATTTTGTAATATATGACTGTGTATCAATATTATCTATTGTGAATACAATACTAAAGACACAAACTATTTTGTTCATGTTTTCTCAATGGTTGCATGAGTTTAGCAACTAGAAATTTGGCCCTACATTAGCAAAAATACAGACAATGATATGCATGATATTTATATATCTATCAACAAGAAGGAGAGCACATGTAGATCTTGGTTGCGTGATTTTATACCACTGCTTTATTTTGCAAGCAGATGCATGTATCACAATAACAAAATCAACTTTTCAGACCTGAAATTCACTGAACTAAAATGTTGATTATGTTACTGTGTTGTTATTATCTTTTTACAAAATAAAGAAGTGGTGCAAAAGACCAACAATTGCTGTCTTTCTTATTATACATTTGGCCGCAATACAGGACCGATGCAAGCAAAAAAGTTGATGACAAGTGCCATCAAGAGCTTTGCGTATAATGCTATTCCTTTTTCCACGTAGAACAGCCCCTTGTTTATCCTGTAGTGTTGTTTTTGTGAGTGTTTGTGGATGAAATATTTTTGGGATATATTCTGAATATAGAATATAATGGTAAAATATAGACATTGGATGACTACCTTTTATAATTTAGCAATTAAGATTTTCAATAATTTTTCCAATTCTTTTTTATTTTTACTTTGTGTCCTAATCTTTTTATTTCACCTAGATTTTAAAATGTTTCTTTTAGCCTTTTTTTCAATAGCATGTGCAGTAATTTAGAAAAAGTGCAGTAAAGATCTGTAAACTTCCTAAGCAAATTAACGTAGTCCCTAATGTGCTCATTTTGAGGAAGCTAACTGGACCACTTCAGGGTAAACTTCAGTGAAGAATGTCAGATAAAGTTAATATAACCTCATACCCCAAAGTTAACATTGTTTGTACCGACACAGGGAATCATGGGAGAATATAGCAATCTGCATTAAGAGCAGGAGCCTTTCAACGTTAATTATGACATAGAGTAGTGATTATTATCCTGCTCAGTCAGCATATGTAAGTTGATTTTGTGTACACTTCTGTGTGCTGTATGACAAAACCACATACTGTACACAGATTGTGTTTACTTGGATGAATACATTTTTTAAAAATCAATAAAGTAGAAAGATTGCCGTTCCCAGTCATCCATGGGATTTGCATACAGTTTTCATATAATTTTTATGAAGGTGTTTATTTTTTTTTAGTTATTTCTATATTTATTTTATGTAATGTGTATACTAATACTATATTAATGAATACATGTGTTGTGACATGCTTTCTGTAGGTTTTTAAGCTAAGAATACTAAAAAAAACCACTAGGGACATTATGACTTTATTAGCAGGTTGTCTTACATTAATTATACTTTAGTAATTCATCAATTTTTGAAACTGTACATTTTTATAACTAACCTGGTTGTATTTATGATTTTTTACATTATTTTCATTTTCTATAAAAACATTTATATATTATTACATAATGTATAAATTCTAAAAAAACATGACAGTTGTACATGATCAGACTTTCCTCTATAAATGATAATTTTAAATTATTTTGGCTGCAAATTTACATCTGCTTCCTTTAATCTGTGTTTTTCTTATTTTGTTCCCTAATGACGGCATTCTTGTAGAGTAGCTAAGTGGCTTTCTATCAGTTTAGATCTTTTTTTTTTCCAATTACTCTTTTACACTGAAATATTTTACATTACTTGCTCATGACTACCATTGCGCCAAAGGTGTAAGTATCAATTTGATAGAACATGATACAAAACCATTATGCTTTTTGTGCACAAGGCTTGATATGTGGTTTCTGCATAAATGGCAAAAACGTGGTGTCGCAGTTTGCTTCTGTCATGACAAGCAGCTAGGAGAGAGTGTCCTGACTATTTTTTTTTATACGACGGATTGTAGTAATGTTGTGCCAGATCTTTGAAAGCACACAGAGCTCCATTCATACGTAAATACAGATATTACAGTTACAGTTGTTGGGAATTTCAAATTATTACAGGACAGGGATCATTGGCACTGTGTTTTGCCCTTTCATTGTACCCATTACTATTCACTCTTCTTACTCTCATGTAAGATCTCTACTGGTCAGTTGTGGTGGTTAGGTTTACAATGTTTTTGTCTTACTGTATTGAAAGTGGTATATTAATAATGTGTTGATCATCGACTTTTTGAAGTTTGAAACTAAACTGAAATAAACTCTGACTCCTTATCAATGTTTTGGAATGTTTTGGGCATATTGCCCATAATTCTGAAGATCCGGACAATATTTATTGTGGGCAAATGTCTCATAGTGTGAGACTCGGCCATCCTTGGTCGCCTGTCCTACACTTCAAGGATGCGCTGATATCTTGCACATATGAGAAGTTGCATGTTCACTCTAATGAAATGTGCATGACTCATGCATAAACTAGTTATGTAAGCCCCTTTTTGTATAATTATAAAAGCTGGAACTTTTTGAAGGTTTGCCAGAAGCTTCACCTGTGCATGTGCTACGTAGGAACCTGTACCTTCTGGCAAAGCTAAAAAAAAAAGAGCTTCCCAACTAGTGCGAGCCTGGATGTAGTTTTGCAATATATTAATCAGTGATGTATTACTTTATTATTGCAAAATTCTTGTAATTATAAAGATCACTGAATTGCCCTTAGTAGCCTGTAATTACAAAGATTATACTGTTTTGTCCTCAATAAAATAAACTTTTAGTAATTCACACACTCAACTGGTGTCATATTCTGCATCTTTGATCCTTATGAAATAAAAGCAAAGCACTTACGTACTAATTTTTATCCACCAAACAATTTTGTTTTGTTATGTATTATATTATATCAAGGTTTGACCTACTACAGATACTTATGAGCCATGGTTCATAAAATTCTACACTTGGTGCCCAATTTTATTGATGTTGTCTTTCTCCTAAATTGTACCCACATAGTAAGATAAAAGACAAACCACCAACAAATATACCCAGTAAATATTGAAACATACAGATTTAAGTTCAATAAAGTCAGAATATTCACAAATTTAAAGAACCCTGTATCAATTCAGAAAGAGAGGGAAATCCAGTAGTTACAGACTCCCCATTAACAACCACATACATACAAGGGCATAGTTTCTCCAGAAAATGCCTGCTTGGCTCTTAGTTCCAACAGAACATGGTTTTATATCTGGTACAAACAATACTAAAGTATGCTTTTCAACAAGCTTTTACTATTCAGGTGTGCAGGACCTACTTCCACATGCACAACACACCTCAATAACTTCTTCAGAACTTTTTCTTATTGCTGATTGGCTGAGAAGCAAAACAGCTTTAGCTGATTAATTTATTTATGTCAGTTAATTTATTTAAGTCAGTAGTTTGACCTTCTTTTTCAACTTTAGTGAAAAGTTTGTGAATGGACCAGATTGAAGCAGCTGGCTCGAACTGAGCTAATACATCATGTTTCAAGTTATTTCAAATTACTTAATTATTTTAAAAGTTAGTTGTATAGTCTAGGCCAGGGATAGGCAACCTTCGGCACTCCAGATGTTGTGGACTACATCCCCCATACTGCTCTTACACGCATAATTCTGGCAAAGCATCATGGGAGGTGTAGTCCAAAACATCTGGAGTGCCGAAGGTTGCCTATGCCTGGTCTAGGCTTTGTTAATTAATCCTGTACGTCTAGGTATTAAATAATCTGAGCTTTTGTTTGTTTCATAATTGTAGATAATGTAGAAGGGAGAACAGCTAACATCACAGGCACTATATGCACTAAACAAAGTAAACTAACAACTAAATGAGATTCACATATGCTTTCTACGTGGCTCTGTGCTCAATGCGTGCACAGAGCTAATGTCCATTGTCCAGCTACACTTGTGCACACACTCATAATAATGTTGGAAAAGGCCTTGCGGTGCTTGCGTTAATAGTAAAAGTGCCTGGATTGATTAGGAGTTCCCATTTGGGTTGAACTGGAGTAAAGATCTTCATTAAAGAGAAATTTATTTTATTTATTTTTGTGGACATGGATCTAGTTTGAAACCTTAGGTGGCGACTAGGGTTGTTTAATAAATTTGGAAAATTAACAAGGATATTGTAAATTAATGGAAATAAATAGCTAAGCTGGAAAAATAACAGGATTTTTTTTTTCATCATTTGATTATCTTAAAATGTTCAATTATTTTGTTAATTTTCCACAAATTCTGGTGGTCTCAACAATATTTTTAATAATCATGAATGGTAACTTTCCAATAGATATACAAAATAAACAAGTTTGAAAATGTTTCCACATATTAGTCAAAGTAATTTCTTTCATATTTTGCTTTTTTCATTTTTATTGAGCAAATAAAGGCCATGTGCTGACTCTGTAACAATGTGTATTAGCACCTGTAATTTAACTAGAATATCCCCCTATATCATATAGAAGAAATTGATAAAAGGATATCCAATACGTTTTTATTAAAGCATTAGTCCTTTTGAAACGTGGCATAATATTAAACTATACTGTTGTTTCTTCATATTTAAATATATACATTTTATGATACAGATTGTTATATTTTGTGTATAAATGTACTTAGATAGTTAAGTAATTTCTAGTCCTGTGTATAAAAGGAAAATTCATAACTTGCAAAAATTTAAATATATTATTTAATTCTCAGGAACCTTCGCTAAGCTTCCAATTTGCTGATGTAAGAAGTATAACTATAATATAACTATATGTTAACCTTCCTCAAATGAATAATTCTGATATATTTTCATGGCTTTGATTGAGTTTAGAGTACTCCTACCTGATCATTGTAATTCTACTTTGTAAAATAATTAATTAATAATTAGCCATTGTTGCACCTGGAGTGTAACAGGAGTTTAAATTGCCCTAATGGGATACTCAATTGATCCAGACTGGTAAAGTTATATCTAGAGATAATCTACACCCGCTGTTTTCATTATTTAGGTCATATGAATAGGCACAGAACAACCATATCCATATTTTCTCACTAACTTTAAGGGTAAACCCCCAAATCATCCATAAACTGCCAGCAGTCACAACAAAATGCCTTAATCTCCATGCACTTGTAACCTTTTGTTGCTTTCAATTTAAAGTAGCTTTTTATTTTGAAGTTCATTTTGGCATTCACAAACACTGTACCACTGCCTGATTCTAGGCTAATGTTCTTTTTTCAGATGCTGAAAATGAGATGCTATTATAATGGATGCTAATAAAATCAGCAGTGCAAAAAATCATGTTTTTAATATAAAAAATCTGTATAGTTTTATTTCCCAAATGGTGCCAGGGAACAATTAACTCCCTGTGGCTGATATTGAACTTTTCCTACAAATACAAGTAGGAAAATCTCAGGCTTTATAAAACATTGCAAAATATATTCCTTGTTTTACAACGGGAACTCTATGCCAGTATTGATCTAAATGAACAATTAGAATACATTTTATACTGTACCACTCCATTCGTGTTTGAAGATATTTCTAAATGCATTGTCAGAATGTTACATGTAGAGAAATGGAAATATTCTGCTATTCATATGTTCTACAGGCTTGCTGCATGCCAGTTTGCTCATTTTAATATATTTGTAACAGATCACATTACGCATAGAAAAAGGCCTGTTAACTACATAACAAATGCTTGCACACTCCCACACACATATACGCACTATGAAAAAGGTCCACTTAAATTTATATTAAACATTTAATGTTATACTCCAAGGAATCCATGTATAAAGTGGAATTATGAGGCAAAAATGTGGTTCTTTGTTGAGCTTATTTGCATATGCCTACCCAGAATCCCTTACAGTAGTGAGAGTACTGTTAAAGTGAGATTTGTGTTGGAAAAGAAAATCTTATGGCTTGGCTGGTGTGTGTATTTGTGTTTAGGAATGTATTACCATCTATATATTTATATATACATCTAAGAAATTTTGTTAGTTTTTAACCATTTGTGTTATGTAGCACAATGATGCCTAAACAATTTTTGTTGGAAGGCCATCAGAGGTGGATTAAACACATTTTCAAATCTAATGGAGTTATTCACTACAGTGAGAATTGGAAGTGAATGTAAAATAAATTTCAAATTTAAGCCCAAAGTAGCTGGACTGGACGCATAGGTGACTTAGAGAATGTTTTCATCTCAGCTACTTTCACTGCAAATTTGAAATTAACTTTGAATTCACCTTAAATTATCCCTTTAGTGAATAACCTGCTAGATTTTAATTCAGTCTAAACTCACCATGAAAACCAATTGGAGAAGCTATATATTATTGTTATAATTTTTATATATATAACATTTTGAAAGTTTACATTTCTGGATCACATTTTATATTCATATTGCTGATAGTGCTGCTTCTTCTTATTCTAGACCGAGTAACAGAAGTTCATACGGATATTTACGTGACAAGTTTTGGTCCTGTTTCTGATACAGATATGGTGAGTTGTCTTATTACCTATTCATTTTCTCTTTAATTAATGAGAAGCTTTTGGATTTAAGGTTAGAACCTGCATGTATTTTAAAAGTCTGAAACAATTTTACTGTGATTTTATTCTCTCCTGGTTCTAAAAAAAAAAAAGTATTGCAGTAAATACTGGTTATTATACTTATAGTTAATACTTTATTTATTTAGTATTTGTTTTTTATTAGAAAAATCTAATAGAGATGGTTGGAAAATCAGTTATCTTTGGTATTCCTTTGCAGTTCTGTGTATAGACAAAACCAATGCAGGAAAACTATATAAACTTATACACCCACATATCTACAAACACATTTACACATACCTTTTAGTAAGAAGAATCGATTTAAAATGTTCTCGTTTTTAAGTACATCCTGAGATATAGATACACAAATGCATTTTCTTTATAAGTATAGCTTCTCTTTAATGCCAAATGAGCACTATTCAGTTATAAAGAAATCCATCTAAGCCTATGCCAAGTATTGACTGCTTGATTGCTAAAAGGCATTTCCCACTGTAAGCTATTTTTTCTGTGTTAAGTACCTTAGGTTATTACTGAATTACAAAAGGTCATCACTGCATCTGATTTATAAAACCATTGTTCGCCTCTTCAAGACCCTAATTTTAACAATGTTTTCTGGTAGCATTCTTTATCTGTTTTTATGTATCCATTACTAATCAGCAGAATCACAGTTTAAATTTACTATAATCCTGGTATAAAAAGTATGATTCTCATTCTCATCCTTGTATTAATCACTAATATATAAACGTTTCTTTACAAATGTTCAAGATGAGACTTACTGTAGACCACCTTGCTTAAAGTCAGTTAGAATAGCTTACTTGGGCAAATATCTGCAAGTAGGCTTTTCACTTAAAGGGACTTTAATAAATATGTTCATATTAAGGGTGATTGGGAGAAGTCTTTTCATGTATATATTTTCTTCCATAAATGGCTTGCCGTTTATCACGCAAAAATATTATAACGCAATCTGACGTTCTTTATAACAATATACATTTATTCTACTCAGAATGCAAACAGCAGTACATACATAACAATCTTAAAGGGACACTCCAGGCACCCAGACCACTTCTGCCCATTGGAGTGGCCTGGATGCCAGCTCCCACTATCCTTAAACCTGCAAGTGTAATTATTGCAGTTTTTTATAAACTGCAATAATTACCTTGCAGGGTTAACTCCACCTCTAGTGGCTGTCTACTCGCACTTCCTGGATTATAGCAAAGAAAACCTGTGCTAGGGCGTCACTGGATGTCCTCACGCTGTATGAGGATCTCCAGCGTTGCTCAATTCCCCATAGGAAAGCATTGAAAAGGATTTTCAATGCTTTCCTATGGAGAACTCTAATGCGCATGCGCGGCATTGCCATGCATGCGCATTAGGTCTCCCCGGCGGGCGGGATCAGTCTCACCGACCAGCCAACATAATGAAGAGGAGAAGAAGTGGTGGCGGAGGAATAAGCAGCGATGTGGGACATGTCGCTGCCTCTGGTAAGTCACTGAAGGGGTTTTCACCCCTTCAGCAACCGGAGATTGGGAGGTGGGAGGGAGAGGGGACCTGCAGTGCCAGGAAAATGGATTGTTTTCCTGGCACTGTAGAGTCCCTTTAACAATTGGTAACATTAACATTGATGGAGAGTAAGCACCATTGTTCAGCAAGCCATGGTAGCTGAGCATGTACCTATCTATTATAGATATGACTATAATGATGTCAGAAATGTATGTTAAAACTCTGGCCATATAAGGACACATATGAAGACCCTCAACCCTCAATCATCTCATTATACACCCACATTCCAGACTTCTCATGGTACAGAATAACAAATTACCACCTGGTCTTTTTTACCCATTATACCTCCACGCTTAATATAAATATGAATAGGAACATAGAATATGTAATGTTCTAAAAGAGGATTCTATGCACCATGACCACTACAGCTTGCTACAGTGGTTATGATGTCAAGGGTACCCTGACTTCCTACGCATTGTATGAAGCCAAGACATTTTTCATGGTTTGACTTCTTACCTAGCATTTCACAAGGAACTGTTCCTGCCTCCACTACATCAGCCAAAAGCTCCTGCTTGGAATTTTTATTTAATGGAAGAAGGTGGTAAAGTGACTTGTTGCAACTCATTCAAATGGTCCAATTCTGTTCATGTTGGGTCAATTAAAAAATGTTGTTGACTTTTTTTGCAGGTATAGCAAGATGGCAGTTGACTGAGTGTAAATTTTACTCAGCTGCTTACATTCAGCTGGTTATATTGTTGACACCATGGATAGATGGATGCATTGCCATTGACTCAGCAAATTTGTTGTTCGATATCTTATTAATATGCATACAACCAGGTGGTTCTCACTCCAACTGGCAATAATAGCAATACACCCTTCTAAGTATTCTTGACAGATGCCCCTAGTAGAGGGTCCCAGTCTCTGAAACTAAAAGTAATGTGCAAAACAGATGCACAGTCCCTTACCCATAATGTAAGTAAAGTGCCACTGGCACTCTTTACAACAAAACAAAAAAATAATAATCTTCTTTTAATAAACGACATCATCTTAACCACATTCTACCATACATTATCACCTGTTTATGTTCACCCAAAGTCCAAAAGTTGTGAATTAGTCACTGCCTTTTCCCTGGGGAAATATTATAAATAGTGCAAAAAACTTGAATATCTATCTAATGTTCCCATCCTTTGCTTTATTATTAATATTATTATTATTATTATTATTATTAAATCATATTACTGTTGGGGATAAAATCAGCCCGGGCCCTTTGTGGATGATGGATATTTGCCAACTCATACAGAGCTCTGGAAATTGGAAATGAACAGCAGAGACGTGTTCAATAACCAATTCAAATTTTAATTGATACGTCAGTTATATTTATACCCCATTTTCATGTCGGTGGGGGTCATTGAGCATTGTGACATAGTTTATTTTTCACAAGTTGTTTTTAGTTATAATTCGATGTTACATAATGTATGCATATTGGATAAAACCCAGATGATTACAAATACCGAAATCTTGGAAATTAACAAGGTCATTCCAGAATCCTTATCATGTCATGTCATGTCATGTAGATATCCAAAATCATGTTCCAATAACATTTCCCGTAAATAGATAAGTTTTATTTCCGAGAATTGGAGATACAATTCCAAATTTATTCTTGCTTCAAATTAACCCTTATATGAACAGCTAGGATATTGAGCATAATGGATATTCGCATCTACAATTCTCCTCTTAGATCATATCATGATCTACCTTACGGAATATCCATGGGAGGCCTGCGGCAGAGAAACCAAAGGAGGTATATTCAGACGTGCTAATCACGTCTGCGGGACTTTCATTATTTCTTCACCTCGATTTCCCCCATTTGCTCTGTGCCGTAGGTTTTCCCTTTAAGAGGAGATCGAGCTGTCGATTTTCAGCTTCTGTAATCATCTGTTGTACACATCTTTTAAGTGTACAAGTTAAATATTTCAAACAGCTGACATCTTAACCAATTTTAAACATACTGCACATCATGTTATCTGTAACTTGAGCCTTGGATCAAAACAGGCAAAGTGTATTATTCCCAACAACGGGAATATTATTATTATAATTCACAACGTAAACACATATAATCAAAAATGGGAATAAAATCTATTTCCCCTCTTTGGACCAGGGTCTTGGATTACCAGTGCACCCAGTGAACTTGGGCCAGGTCAAAAAACCCAGTGGCAAAAACTCATAACTGAGGAAAAAAGCACATCTGGGTAAATTCTAAGTGAGGGCCATGACTGTGTAGACATGTCATCCCCTCACGTTGACAGCATTAGTGACTTATAAAACCTGCACTATGTAAGTAAATAGCTCAGATATCGGGATTGGGAAACACTTCTTGATTAGTTTGAAAAGGCCCACTTACATATTAAATCATAAGATCATTTCTAATCAGTTTGCAATTCTAGCAATAATCCCAAATCATGACCTTGCGTCCTATGCCTCCTAATCAAATCCCTATTTCGATGGTCCAGTCATATCCACACTTAATACATGGGAATCCATCCTTGGTACACTCAACATACATCAATGACACACATAGTACATCCATGCCTGAGTAAGCTAACACTTCCTCTCTCTCCGGCTAACTCTACAAAAATAAAAATAACAAAATAGTTCAATAGTCCAGCATAGTCCAGAAAAATATTATAAGTCTTTCAAGGAGTATAAAGAATCTTAGACACCATAAACTTTGTTCCATAATCTTAGACACCATAACATAGCTAAGGGTAGCAATATGGCTGACAACAAGACAATGTCAGCTTCCACATAGTTCTTAATTCTTCTGTTTGCTGGATGTTCACCACAATACTCTGTGCAACACCCCATTTGTTGAAAGGGTAATACAGAAATAGCGGCATTAGACAGCACTGCATCTTCAGGACTTTCCAAGTTAGTTTATGCCCTCATAAGTAAGCATCTCAGTTTCTTTGGCCAGCATGGTTTTTGACCAAACAGATTTAATTGCAAAAAAAGGTAGGTAGGCAGGTAGGTCAGCCAGAGAGATTGGTGTGTAGTCCCAAATATCAGGCGGCACAAATACTCCAGTACGGTCTCTATAATCATACAAACACAAGGATCAGTACGACATCAATAAATTCATTATCTAGGCTAAACTCAAATTAGAAACTAAAGTTAAACTCTTAACTAGTGTAACATGTACTTCTCTCAGTTTTGCTTATAATTCATTGACTTTGTCCTTTATAAAATTTTAATACATAATTTCCCTTTAGAATGCCTTGTATGGATGAGAGAAGCACTCATTCTATATAAATGCTTGTTGAGTACTAAAACACTAACATATACATTTTGGTATAATTCCCAATAAAATGCTGTTCTTAAATTTAAACCTTGATTTGATAATCTCAATTAATTACTTTAATAAAATTGGAATGCTGAAGTCTGTCAGTTTTGTGGACCCTGATAACATCTTTGGAAACCAAAATCTTTTATAGATCCCGATGTGTGTGATCATGTTTTAATACATGTTGGAACCTCCATATAGTTATCCCACTTAAACAATATATTTATTTTTTTCAGAACAACTAGGAATGAAATAGGAGAAGCAAAATAAATTACTATTGTTCTAAAGTGCTTTGTTTAATACAGGTTTCGGAAGAGTTGTCTTGCTGTGTTGCAAGTGGCCTCTGATAAGGAAGGGACAGCAAACTGGAGACTTATGTTATTAAGTTGCCCTCACTTGTCAGGTCTTGGAAACACACTTATTTTATTGCAGATGCCTCTATTATACCACGTTACAAATTGACTAAGCATACTTATTATCCTATTTTATTTTAGTTATTTCACATTGCGCAGCCTATGCAAACAATGTCTAGGTCCCAACTTCAGCTTGTACATCCTCTAAGAGCCAGCATTAATACTGTTTTATCTATCAAAACTATATATAAAGTATTAAAAACATGAACCATCTGTGTATTAGGCTGAGGTTGTTGGGTGTGGGTATAGCTTGAAAGTTGTGGTTGGTATTGAGGAACCTGCCAGGGTGGGAGTCCTTGAATGCCAGCTGGGCCAGGTTCTCCCTCAGCACCAGGTTCTCCTTTGTCTCCTTGAGCACCAGGTTCACTATTGTTACCCTTAGGTCCAGGGGAACCCTTGGGGCCCTGAGGTCCAGGAGCACCACAGGCTCCAGGGAAGCCAGGGACACCATCAATACCAGTGGGGCCAGCTTGACCAGGAGAACCGGGTTCACCACGAGCACCTTGGGGTGAATCCATGCTATCCATAATTAAAACAGTGCTGAAGTTACCACCTCTACAAAAGTTAGATCCTTTGATCAAATTCTCTACCTCTGCCTCTAAAACTTTTCTGATTCAATCTCCTATCACCTCCCAAATTTCTTTGTCTCGCCTGCTTAAGATCACAATCCTTTTGTGACCGATACAACATACTTTTCCCTCTTTCTTTATATCAAAACAACCTGCTGTATCTTTCTCATGAATCTTCCCAAGAAATTCAGTTGGGGTCAAAGAGGGCCAGTCACAGACCAACAGTTTGACCAAAAGTGAGCAAGGGGGAAGCATATTCCATATGAAGGTCGAGATTACCTAACTCACACCCCCTCTTTGTGTACACCTCTTTGTTTACCACACAGATATAATATTAATAAGCTTTATTGTGCATGTATAGCACGGTTGTCTAGGGGTGTATACATAAACAGTGAAAGCAGAGTCTTAATATATGGTTTGCAATACTGACAGTCTGGGTCATAGGTGTAATGCAGACATGCGGTTAGGAACTTTTCCAGTGTCAGAATACATTGAAAACACTAATATATTGCAAATATTAAAATCATATTGCAGCTGTTTCCTATACCTGCAAGGATATGGTTGTAATACTTCAATTGAGTTCAAATTGAGTATCAAAAATTCTAAGCACAAAAACTAAATTTTATATGCTTATCAAAATGAGTTTAACCCCTTAGCAATTTAATAGGGTGACCTCTTCCCATAGTATGGTTCCTTTTATAATTATTATATTATTTATTCTCTTCTGGGTCTGCAAAATGCTTTCAATATACCAATACAAATATAATACAGTAGTTTAGAATTGCCTCAAAAGAAATTATCTGATCTCTATTAAAAATACCATTTCATCATTTTCCTATAATCAATGAGGCATACTAGATGAATCTTAATCTTGGAAAAAACCTATCCTTTACAACCATAATTTATCTTGTTATATAACCATATAACATAACAATTGTTTATGTTAAAGATAACAAATTTTTCTTTTCTTAAATAATGCAATGCACTTTAAAAGTAGCGTTAACTCTAAATACTCCCCTAATAATACTGAAACGTGGATCCACGATTTTGAAAAGCAAATGATATATTTTTCTTTTTCTTTCCCAGGGGCCCCTTTCTTGTTGGCTGACCAGCGTTTTTTTTTTCTGTTGTAAAAAGACACTAAAGGCTTGCGTTAATGACATGCAAATATTCTTTAAATATTCTTCATACTCATTGTAATATCTCACATCATCTTATAACACAGAACACAACGAAATTAGCAGATATCCAGCAGATATGCCAATACAAAAAGCATATTCTTGGACAGGCAATTAACTCAATCCAAAATAAATTAATAAATGTCACACTCTGTGCCAGACATAATATAGGTTCCCATGTTTGTGCATTATGCATGTCTGCAAACTATGCAAGCAGTACTACTTTAAGGTTAGATCAGAGGACCTGGCAACTGGACAGGAAAGTCGAATTTTGGCAGGAAGTCCATTATTGCAACAGAATTTTTGAAATCAGCTAAAATTTACAAAAACAGACTTCCTCCTTTTTTTCTTCCTTAAGCCTACAACTCATATTGCTCTTGGACTAGTATTCAATAATAAATCAGTTATTTCATAGATTATTACACTGCAATTTTCATCTGTATCAATACTAAGACAAACTTAGTCAAATATAATTTAAAATAACACACCAAAATACCCATTAACATACATGACAATTAAACTGCATACTTCAAAATGAGTACCCAAAACACACATTTATCACAATCACCATTCACACAGAATAAACTTTTAACAGCTGTATTCAGAACATATTATTGTAAGGTATACCAATTTTAGTTTGCATCAGATTTATTTTCAAGAGTTCTGCTACCAAAGGGTTTATTTTTTCTTTTTAAAGAAGGGATCCCGTACGACCATATAACGCGTTTGACTTAAACATTTGTATAACACTTGCATTAACCAGTTGCGACATATGTACCCTGTCAATGGAATTTCTCTCTTATACGCTTCTAGAACATTTGGACCAGATTACACAGACATGGTATCACCTGCATTTGTCAGAACTCTCAAAAACTCAAAATATTTATACTACTCCATGTTAAAGGCATGGCAAATTTTTGACCGGTCAATTTGAGTTTCCAAAAGTCATATCAACACAGGTAAAAACCTTTGTCCATGGTTCTCTGATCCTACATTCCATGACCAAAATTTCAAACCCACTTCTTCACAGTTTGGGTCACGAGCAATAAAATCTCAGCATTCCCATTCAACAATTTGTAGAATACATGCAATTTAAAGCACATACAACATGTGACGTACTGGAATACTACAAGTTAGCTTACAGCACAAAAATGAAGCATGTGTTGGAACGCTGAAAATATAAATTTTGCTCTCTTCTAAATTTACAACATAAATTCTCTGCAACAAACACACAGGGCAGAAAGAATGTGGTGTTTGACGTTTTGAATGAAGTGACATTTTGTCCCAATATGAAAATAAAGGGCTCATCATATAAACAATCATACATCCCACTCTCATGAAAAAGTGTAGTAGGCTTATAGTACTTTGTCCAAGTATAAAAATAAGGGCTCATTATGCAAACAAACATACATGCAGAGAAATCATGCTAGTTCTAGAATTTGTAGCCCCCCTTAAATAACCTCTAATTTTTTCTTATTCATCATCACCTTTACATGTACTTTTGACAATCCCTCAATTAAGACTTTATGCTTAAAATCAGCGTTGCACATCATAAAATAGCACATAAATTAGCAAGCTGGAGTAATGCCAAACATCCATCATACCTTTTAACCCCCCCCCTTTTTTTTTTCAAATAATTTTCGTCTGCAAAATTTACATCTACGTTAAAGAAAACCACAGTCCAACAAAGACTGGAAATCTGTTTTACAACCTACCAAAGGCAACCTCCACCAAAGAGGGATCTAGGGATGTCTCCCATATGTAAATGTACATCACAGTACATCACAGCCTACCAAAGGCTTGAAATTCTTTTTAACACCTGGCCAAAGGTGAACCTCTTACCAAAGAGGAAATGTGCACATAACTACTACTGCCTACCTAAGGCAATCATCCAACCCGTGGAGTAATAGAAGTCTACCTAAGACTTAACAAAATAACATGTCTACCAAAGACATTATCCTGTGAAAATCCCCTTTAAAAATGTAAATAGTGAAAAACCCCATTAAAACAAGAAATGTAATGTGTGGGAGGATGGCAGAAGCAG
The DNA here is from genome assembly GCA_933207985.1 of Pelobates cultripes. Classification (NCBI taxonomy): domain Eukaryota; kingdom Metazoa; phylum Chordata; class Amphibia; order Anura; family Pelobatidae; genus Pelobates; species Pelobates cultripes. The sequence goes on along the minus strand of OW240917.1, from coordinate 70,420,241 downwards.
GCAAAGGTCCCCAACCCCTTAAGAACACACGACAGAAATACTCCGTCATGATCCCCTTAAATTCCAGAAGTTGTGTCCCCAAGGGGCTAAAGATCCTCTCACCTGTAACTCCGTTCCCAATTGCACCCAAACTTCTGACACCAGTTTGTTGGGGATAAAATCAGCCCGGGCCCTTTGTGGATGATGGATATTTGCCAACTCATACAGAGCTCTGGAAATTGGAAATGAACAGCAGAAACGTGTTCAATAACCAATTCAAATTTTAATTGATACGTCAGTTATATTTATACCCCATTTTCATGTCGGTGGGGGTCATTGAGCATTGTGACATAGTTTATTTTTCACAAGTTGTTTTTAGTTATAATTCGATGTTACATAATGTATGCATATTGGATAAAACCCAGATGATTACAAATACCGAAATCTTGGAAATTAACAAGGTCATTCCAGAATCCTTATCATGTCATGTCATGTCATGTAGATATCCAAAATCATGTTCCAATAACATTTCCCGTAAATAGATAAGTTTTATTTCCGAGAATTGGAGATACAATTCCAAATTTATTCTTGCTTCAAATTAACCCTTATATGAACAGCTAGGATATTGAGCATAATGGATATTCGCATCTACAATTACATACTTCACAATGCATGCAGCTACACAGGTCCAAGTAGCTCCAGGCACATATAACATTTATGCAGCATTGGGATGTTGTTGAGATTAGATGGCTCATGCTGTGTACAGAGTGTTGAAGGAAGAAACTGTGTAATCATTAAGCCAAATAACAGGGCTGGTGGCCACATGATGTTCCCAGTTACTTATCATCTAGAAAGTAAATTGCCTTTTGCCTGTAAATGCATTATAAGGAAACAAAATTCCTTGCAACCCGTGAACTATGTGTTTTAATAAATGTGGATTATGAAGAAAAACTTAATTTCGACAAATTGTTCACTTGGGTCTTTGTCAATAATTTTTTTATGCTTTTTTTTGGAGTTATGATGAAGTTGGAGACAAAGTATAAAATTGTACTTAACATCAATTTGCTGTTGTAACCATGGGATATATAATTGGTTTTGTAACTGACCAATAACTAGTTATGTAACCAAGTGGTTGAGCCTTATGATATAATCATACTCCATGCTCATTTCTATATGATTATTTTTTTTAAAGAACAGAGGATTTTCAGCATTTGTGAAGGTTAATGCAGATGTTTTTAACACAGTGTCTAGTAAACTGTCCTCCCTGCACCAATATAAAGATATAGCATTTTTTAAATCAACTTTGCAGGTTAAGCAGAAAATAATTTTGGACAGTGATGCATTATTCCAGAACATGCAAGATTACAAAATGTGAAAATGAGAAATGGTTACAATAGTTTGATAATGTTAGAAAAATAGTCATTTTGAATGTTAAACTTAAACAAAGGGACACAAGCATTAGTGTCCCCCATTGGATGGAGTTTGCAAATTATTTTTGCTCTTGCAAGTCATGTTTGTCATTTCGAATTCATAATAGTGGTTCGATCCTGGTGGTCCAATGGATGTGTCCTTGTTAGGTTTTATACTTTAGTTATGCCTGTACTATTTTGGAAGATATTCTTCATAAGGAATTGGAAGATATAAAGATTTATCTTACAAAAAAAAAATAAAAAAAAATATATATATATATATATATATATATATATATATACTGAAGTTGAGTAATTTGATATTTTAGCACTTATTGTACCAAACATGCTTTTAAAACAGCTAGGAGGAATTTTTTATATAAAAATTAAGTGATGGAATTTTAGTAATTGATAGAATAATCATACTATTGCAAACAAGACTGCTCTAGAAATATATGTGTTTTATTTTCATCATAGGAATACACAATAGATGTGTTTTTCCGTCAAAACTGGGAAGATGAGAGATTACGATTTAAAGGACCGATGCATATTCTTCGGCTGAACAATCTAATGGCTAATAAAATTTGGACTCCAGACACATTCTTTCATAATGGAAAAAAGTCTATTGCTCACAACATGACGATGCCAAATAAGCTGTTAAGAATCCAAGATGATGGAACTCTGCTATATACAATGAGGTGTGTTTGATTTTCAGTGCATTGTGTTATTAGTACCTTATTGTGCTCAGGGGAAGGTATATTTGTGTTAATGGTTATTGAATGAGAGCTTTGATATGTAGCAAAAAAAATGCAGGTAGATAATATTTTGTAAAAATTGTGAATCTTAATCTTTTTTGACACGTACTCAAATGACCTTCATGACATTAACTCAGTTTCCTTTTTTCCCAATTTTATAATTACTTCAATGACCTATACTTCAACTGTTATGTAATATACAATAATAGTAATTTTATGAAGTGCCTTCATTAGATTCCTCTAATTGTCAGAGAGTTCTGCATGGAACATAAGAAGTCAATGTTGCTACAGTAACCAGTTTATTGTGCGCAGTTATTTGAGGCTTGATGTGTTTGTTTCAAACATCGGAGATCTAGTGAAATAACACGTGGAACTGATTTTGGGCTCTGACCCAGGGAGTCAAAGTGTGCCTTGTGGAGCATCTACCATGCATAAGAATGTAATGTCAGTACTAGGAACATAGATAAAAGTTAAATAGTAGATGAGAGACAGAAGAACAAATAAAAGATAAAGGATTAGAAAAGAATCAGTATTTAGCATGCAGATGGGCATTTAGGAAAAGGATTTTTAAAAAAACATCTGGGCAACCTCACCATTAAAGACTAATTAACATTATTATTATGCTAATGGTCTGCAAGAGGCATGACCGAATTCAAGGCAGATAATTACAAGCATGTTAGATTTGATGTAACAGAAATGTTGTTAAGCTTGAGAGAGGCAAAGGATATTATAGACCGTTAAGAAGCTACTTATTTAAATGTAAGATTTACAATAGCTGTATTTATTTAACTTAGCTAGAACACTACAGAACAGAATGCTTATTTCCCGTAACTGAATGTGGTATGTAGGTGGATTAGCAAACAATTTCCAAGCAACCAGCTATGTGGGATTTAATAGATGCCAGTAAAGGGCATTTATTCATAATGGTGACAAGTGTAAGATACTAATTTTGTAAATACTCGTGATGGTGAATCATCCTGGTCTGAATAAATCTGTAGCATGCTAAGTTTGGTTTTGGTTTGAAATTGCATTTCTGGTATAGGAACGTAGAGAAAAGCTTCAGAATATTTAAACATGCAAAGGTAACACTGTGAGTTTTGTGACATTTCCAACTGTTTTCGTAGTTTATAAGAAGTGGTTTTGTTTTAGTGATATGACAAATATTACAGAAGTGGACTATATAATTGTTGTTCGCTAGTTCAATGGAAAAACAGCAAGAAGAGGTAAATGATAGTATTCTTGCAGTGGAAATATAACTGTTAGGTTATATATGTGTAGTAAGCTCACAGATGGTTTTGAAAAAACATTCTATTTTTATACAATGTGATAAAATATATTGCACAATCAGCAGTGTATTTACCGTGAGGCCGAAAAGGCATTTGCCTTGGGCGGCACTTTCGTGGGGGGCGGCAAGAAAAGACGCCCCCCAATCGCCCTGGCAAATGCCTTGCCAGACTCTTGTCTTGGGGGCCCAAGACCTGGCCGGCTGGCCACCTCAGGGCCCCCCGAGGCTGGCATGCACTGATATTGCGGGTGGCGAGGGAGCACTATCCCCTGAGCTCTTACCTGCTCAGTTCACTTGCGCGCAATGCAGTGATGCCAGAGCTGGAATATGATATCACTTTGGCCCCGGCATCACTAAGAGGCACGCGAGGGAGCTGAGCAGGGAGATCAGGGCTCCCTTTACGCCCGCCTCCTTCGCTCACCTGTCTGCCAGACCTCTCTACTGCCCTCCTGCCTGCCAAGCTGCAGTCATCCACACTGCACCACAGGGAAAAATCCACAACAGCAGTCACAAAGGTAGGATGCTGGGTGGATTGAAACTTTATTTTTATTTTTTTTAAATTGTGAGTGTGTTAGTGTGTGTCTGTTGGTGCGTATTAGTGTATGTCTGTTAGTTAGTGTTAGCCTGTATCTGTTAGTGAGTGTTAGTGTGTGTCTGTTAGTGAGTGTGTGTATGTTAGTGTGTGTCTGTTAGTGAGAGTGTGTGTGTGTATGTGTCAGTGAGTCTTAGTGTGTCTCTTAGTGAGTGTTAGTGTGTGTCTGTAAGAGTGTGTATGTGTTAGTGAGTGTGTGTCTGTCACTGAGAGTTTGTGTTTGTCAGTGAGTGTGTATGTGTGTTCGTCACTGAGAGTGTATACGTGTTTGTCAGTGAGTGTGTAGGTGTCTGTAGGTGAATGCATATCTGCCTGTTAGTGTATATGTGTGTATGTCAGTGAATGTGAGTGTGTGTAACTGTGAGTGTAAATGTGAATGAGTGAGTGTGTATGTCTGTGAATCCCTTTGTACAGCGCTACAGAATCTGATGGCGCTATATAACAAAGAATATAATAATAATAATAATGTATATGTTTCAGTGAAAGTGTGTGTTGATTAAACAATGTGTGTGACAATGACTGTGTATCTGTGAGTGTATGTCAGTGCATGCATCAGTGAGGGCGTGTGTCTGTCAGGATTAGAAATTTGGAAGGGGGGGAGGGTGCCTCAGTTTTGTCATGCCTAGGGCAGCACAAAATCAGAATACACCACTGTGCACAATGATGAATTGTAGATGTAAACAATATGCTGAGTAACACATTGTGAATTATGCATGGCCTAAATGGGAATGAACAAACTATTGGCATGCAACACTAGCAGTCAACCAACCATGACTGGTTGCACTTAATGGACACTTTATCTGGAGTCTTTAGAAGCGAGACAGCAGAGAAACAAGCTTACTATCATGGACAAGGGGTTTCAATCAAGATTATCTCACCAGACCCAGGTCAAGGAGGTATGTAAATTGGTGTGTGAAAAATATGAGTTAAAAGAGAGTTACAGAATTATAGACATACAAAAGTTGTGTTTCTTTTATAAATATTGTTAGTGGATTCATGGTTTTAGAAACATACATACATTACTTAGACCTTTTCCTTTACCTATGTGTGATGTCTAATAATTTGGGATCTGCTGTTTGGAATTTTAACACTGACACATGCAGAGTGTATGTGAATGTTTTATTCATCACATTTCTAGTTTAAAATAACTTCCATCAACCTCTTCTTCCTGGAGACACAAGCTAGTTGTCTTATGAGGCTGCCACTTTGAAATCTGAGAAATAAGAAAGACCTCTGCAACTTCACAAGTTGTCATTTAATGTGACGTTTATTCTATTACAACAATGCCAACTCAGGAACCTTTCAACCTTAAACTGTGTCATTATTAAGCCTTTGCTATGTGTCATTTTCACTAATCAATTGCTTAATTACCATTCTTATGGCTGAATAAATCTTACTGTGGAGCATCACTTCGAGAGTCACTTTTTATTCTTGAATGTTTGCATCAGATCGACCCTACCTGTAGCATCCATAAGTTTAGTGTCCCTATCCACTTACTTGATTAATTTTACTGAGATCACAGTATGTTTGGCTATTTATACACAGTTGACACATTCTGAAATCCATTTATTATAATGTAATTTACCATTTCTGCTGAAAAAAGTCTATGTATCTACTAGTTAGAGTTTTCTTTTCATCTAAAAGATGCACCAGTGTCCAGTGAAGAAGCGAACATGGAGTAAAATTTCCAACTCAATTCCTAGCATGATTCTGATCTTTTAGTGCAAAAAGTTACTAATTTTCTATGAAAAAATGCTGTTGTTTCAGCTAAAAATGTATAGCTGGCTTACTTAAAGGGACACTATATTCGCCAAAATAACTTTAGCTTAATGAAGCAGTTTTGGTGTATTGAACATGCCCCTGCAGTCTCATTGCTCAATTATCTGACATTTAGGAGTTAAATCACTTTGTTTATGCAGCCCTAGTTACACCTCTCAGCATGTGACTTACATAGCCTTCCTAAACACTTCCTGTAAAGTGAGATCTAACGTTTACATTTCCTTTATTGCACAGTCTGTTTAATTTATAATGTATTATCTCATGCACTGTTAATAGCTTGCAAGGCCTTGCAGGAGCCTCCTAAATGTGATTAAAGCTCAATTTACAGAACAGGAGATAAAAACATCTAATGTAAGTTAACATTTGATTGAAAATAAAACCATTTTTTCATGCGGTCCGTGTCAGTAACAGCCAGGGGAGGTGTGGCTAGGGCACATTAACAGAAACAAAGGTGATTTAACTCCTAAATCAGAATTGAGCAGTGAGACCTCAGAGTTATGATCTATACACAAAAACTGCTTCATTAAGACAACGTTTTTTTGATGACTAGAGTGCCCCTTCAGGTCAGTGTTTTAAGAGTGAAATTGGTAAATACTAGAGAACACTCTCCCATATGTTGGGTTATGGATTTTTGCCCCACGATGGTGGGTGGGGGCCCTAAATACCAATCCGGGTGGGACCTATTGTCGGGGTGGGACCTATAGCGGTGGGTGGGGGCCCTAAATTAGAATAAGGGTGGGACCTGTTGTCCTCCTCCTGGCTCCCACCCCTGAGCAGTGGGTGGGGGCCCTAGATACCAATAAGGAGGGGGCCCTAAATAAAAATGTAAACCCCCCAAGTGACTAGGTGTCCCCAAACCTCTAGTCACCCCCTCCCAAAAAATTAATTAACCATTACCTACCCCCTCACCCTAAAAATAATGAGGGGGGACCAATAACTAGGTACCTGTAAAAAAAAACTTACCATTTGATGTCTTCTTTTTTCTAAAATCTTATTTTTTTCAACCCCAAAAAAGGCCAAATGAAAATCTATAATAACCGTCGCACTTTGGAAAAAAAACAAAAACCTGAGTGCAAATTTTTTTTATCAATTTTCACCCATGGAGGGCTCCGCGCAGACTGAGCTCTGCAGGGCGGGGGAAGGCTTATAAAGCCTTACCCCGCCCTGCAATTAGGCTCAGAGCACTCTGCTTGGTTGGTTTAAGCCATCCAGTCAGAGTGCTCTGATATGTAAATGAAGAGACTAACAGGTAAGTCTCTACATTTACCTGTCACAGCACTCTGATTGGTTAGTTTGAAATCCAGCCAATCAGAGTGCTCTGTGTCATTTTACTCAGTGTGGGAAAGTTCTTTGGAATTTTCCCACGCTGTGTAATTAATAACTCTGATTGGTTACTTTTAATCAACCAATCAGAGTGTTGTTATGAGTCGAATTACACAGCGTGGGATAATTCCAAAGAACTTTCCCACGCTGTGTAAAATGACAATGTTTTTTTTTTCTTCAAAGTGAGACGGTTATTATGGATTTTTATTTGGCCTTTTTTGGGGCTGAAAAAATAAGATTTTAGAAAAAAGAAGACATCAAATCGTAAGATTTTTTTAGGGCCCCCACCCGGGGGGTTACAGTTTTTATTTAGGGCCTGCACCCACCACTCAGGGGTGGGGGCCAGGGTCGAGGACAATAGGTCCCCCCCCTTTTTGATATTTAGGGCCCCCACCCACCGCTCAAGGGTGGGGGCAGGGGGAAGGATAATAGGTGTCCCCCCATATTCTAATTTAGGTCCCCCACCCACCACTCAGGGGTGGTGGCTGGTGGGGAGGACAATAGGTTCCCCCTATTCTAATTTAGGGCCCCCGCCCACCGCTCAGGGGTGGGGGCCGGGTGGAGGACAATAGGTTCCCCCCTTATTCTAATTTAGGGCCCCCGCCCACTGCTCAGGGGTGGGGGCCAGGTGGAGGACAATAGGTGCACCCCCCTTATTTTATTAGGGCCCCCACGTGCCATTCAGGGGTGGGGGCCAGGGGGGCAATAGGTCCCCCTTTCAGGTTAGAAGCCTTCACTCGCGCGGCACAGGTGAGGGCTCAGGAGGGGGGACTCGTGTTTTTCTTTTTTTACAGTGAGCAGCGCAGGTTGCTCACTGTTTACTAGACATGCCCGTACTCGCGGTATAGCGAGTAGGGGTATAATTTACTAATACTAAGTAATCTTTACTTACTGTTAGTAAATTTGACTGAAAGACCAATTTAGGTCTTTCAGACTTTTAGTAGATGTAGTAGATTTAGTAATACCGTGGGAATTAGGGAGTTATCTACTTATTCATTCCTGTCATTCCATTGACTGGCTAAGTAATTTACATTTTATATGAATCTGTGTTACTTGATTGTTTTAAGTGTTGCAAATGCTTACAGCTGAATCCTGGCTATGTGTGTATACTTTTTATTTAAAATTGTATACAGTGTAACATTCTTCATTCTTCCACTGGGTAGCTATATTAGTACTTTGGCAATACTGTGCTTAGAGAACTTCGGCACGTCGACACTTCGGAAATTTCGGAACTTCGGCGGTTCGGCAATTCAGCTATTCGGACATTCAGAAGTATCCTCCGAAGTGCCCGAAATTCGTTCGAATTTACATTTGGAACGAAGCGAATTGCACGTGTCTACAGAATATAGTATATCCATACTTAAGGCACATGTATAGTCAATCAAGCACAAAATAGTCAAAATTTATTTTAATTTTTTATATTTCTACTACTGCCAACTGATTCAAATTGTGGTATTTTTGTTTCATTGCTCAAGGATATTAAGTCAATTAGGGGAGCCATTTATATTCAGGGGATTCTCTTAAAATTACTTTTAATTTAACTCCCTGCTATGTAAAAATGTAATGTAATCTAAAAGGTTTTGAAAATAAATTGTCATGTTTTTTTATTTATTTATTTTAAGAATTCTTTATTTAGCACAGCTAGTATTTTACAAACTTTTTTATTTTTGACAGTTCCAGTAACGAGTACAAGTTACAGATGGCATTATGCCTGTACACGAAAAATAAAATGTTTAATATGTAATACAAATCAGACTCTTTGTTTCCACAGCATGATTTGTTTTGTAAAGTATAGTTCATTTGATTTTGAATAAATATTCTTTTTAACTCAGTTGAAACTCAGTTGAAAAAGTTGCAATTTTCTCCCATTCACAATAGTGAACAGTTTGGTGTCTAGATATCATTGCGTTAATGAGACATCTATGCATAGTTTTATTCAGCTGATTGATATATGCAAGTTATGTAAATTCTGGGTTTATTTAGGAGATTTTGATGTTATGAATAAATAACTTCTGAAGGACCACATGAAAGGAAAAACACAAGAGCTAATTTAAATGTTAATGATGTTATTAGCAGTGCAGAACAGTTTTATCTCAGTCGCCATAAGTTCTTTTGCTTTTGTGAGATAGATTTCCTTTTGTATTACTCTTTAGAAAAAAAATACCGGATCTTTGCTTTTCAGACTTACTGTTCAAGCTGAATGTCCAATGCATTTGGAGGATTTTCCTATGGATGCCCATGCGTGTCCACTAAAATTTGGCAGCTGTGAGTATTTAAAACTCTTTGTTGGAAGGTCATTATCTAATATGCATGTATAAGCACATTTTATTATCACAAATATACTCCGTTCTAATCAGGATTTTCCTGCAGATTATGACCCCAATTTAAGATTGTCGGATACGCTTTTCAAATGATTTAATATCTTTGGATAAACTTTTTAAATGATTTGATATTAAAAAAAGTTAATTTTGTTATAGTTTGATATTTAAACAAAAATATTGATACATTTTTTATATGTGATATATGTTTTGATATATTAGCCATGTATGGGAGGACTCCACCATTTGTTTATTTTTTAATTCAACTCCAAAATATTTATTAATTAACAAAACATAAAATTTTTTTAAAATGTTGGCCCATAATACTGTATTCTAGCTTCAGAGTTTATTAAAATATTAAAGGGACACTATAGGCACTTTAATGAGCTGGGTGGATATTTCACCTGGGGTCCAGTGGGACTGCTGGGCAGGGAGGCGGCCGGATGTGCAGGCAGGCAGGCAGCGAGGGAGCACTTTCCCCGTAGCTCTCGGACGTCATATTCCGGCTCCCGGCATTACTGTGGGTCGCGCGAGGGAGCTGAGCAGAGAGCTCAGGGGAAAGTGCTCCCTTGCCTCCCGGGGGAGCACAAAGGTGGCCAGCCGGCCAGTTCTTGGGCTCCCATAAAACAAGGCAAACAATGTATTTGCCTGGGCATTTGGGGGCGGCGTTTATTGCCACCCCCTGGAAATTGCCACCCAAGGCAAATGCCTTGTTTGCCTCGCGGCAAATACATCCCTGGTGTAAGTACTAGCCAGAAACTGCAATTCTTACATTGCAAGGTTAAGTCAACTTCTAGTGGCTATGTAAAAAAGAGTCAAATGAAGGACATAATGACGCTTTTGGAAGACATATAAGGTGATTTGCGCACACAGACAAATATGTCTTGGTTTACTTTCAATCAATATTTCTTGGTAACCAATACAAAGAGGTTTCTTTTACCTATATTAAATAAGTTAAAAAACACACATAGTTTAATCTGTATATAGTAAATATATGTATGTAAGGATATTCATCAAACTCACAATTTTCAGAGCCCATTAAAAGTTGGCTCTGTACTTATTTAACATGGGTAAAAGAAACCCCATTTGTATTGGTTACGAAGAAACATTGATTGATTGTAAGGTAATCCAAGACATATTTTTCTGTGTGCACAAATCATCTATTAGCACAATTATCTGTTTTCCAACCTCTAGTGGCTGTCTGGAAAAGAACCACTGCAGACGATTCCTGGTCTCTAACGCACTTTAACGACGTTGGGCATCCTCATGCTTTTCATGAGGATGTCTAATATCTTCAAATTCCCCATAGGAAAGCATTGATTCAGGGGTAGGGTTAGATATCTGTCATCATTCCATTAATTTTCCCTCCCTCTCTTGTTTTGCCACTTTTCAGAAATCCGAAGCACTTCAGCACTTCTGAAATTCAGCACTTCGGCAATTTGGTTCGGCACTTCCGAAATTCGGCACTTTGTAAATTCAGCAATTCTGACATTCGGAAGCATCCGAATGTCTGAATTGCCAAAATTCGTCTGAATTTAAATTCAGACCAAAATGAATTGCACTGGTCTAGTAGGAATGTATTGCATGAGAATTGCGTAGTTTAGATCAGGCTAGGTACAGGAGAGAGTAACATGCTTGACTATCCTTTAGCTTTGGCAGTAATAAAACGCATGTTTTTTTTTTCTTTCTTTTTAACTAGCTTATTGACTTTATTTACTTTTTCTGGCTATTCTCAGCCAATCTGCATGTTTCACTTTAAGGCACATTTTCTACTATTTATGACACCCCGCTAACCCCCCTACCTTGCCTTTTCTAACATCAGTTGTTTTAAGTGTTACACTCTATCAGATTGATCAGTATTGCTTCAGACCTGAGGAAGAAAGGAAAACTCTCGAAAGCTTGTCTTTGAAATATTGTTAGTCCAATAACATTAAAGACTGCATTTTGGCATCTTATACATATATATATATATATATTTATGTATGTAAATATGTATATGTATATATATATATATATATATATATATATATATAGGTACTTTGCAAATGAAAAATCTGAGGAAAATGGTTAATAATAATGGATATTTAGATGCTAGGATCAATCATCATGAAAGATGGATTAATAATATTCCAAAAAGCAAATACATGAGAATAAAAGGGAATTATCTAAAGCAGAAGATATGCAAAGTAAGTGTGAGTTCTTTACAAGTACAATGTTAGAGAAATATTCTGACCCACAATCATTAAATAATACATTGATAGAAGTAAGGAATATAAGCAAGTAATCTTCTTTGCAAAAGGATCCAGGGAACTTCATAAAATGATTCAATTTTGAGAAGGAACCATTTATCTATCTGTTTATTACTATACATAATTCAGAAGCAAATCATATTAGGAAAATCATGGAGAATCATCAGAGTGTCCTACAACAAAAAATATAAAGAGGTCCAGGCACTCCCGAATACAAAAAAGGCAAATTTATTGAACCCACCACCACTCACAACGTTTCGACCTGAACGGTCTTTGTCAAGCTATCAAATGCACACACAAATATCAATTTATAGGAATACAAGTGATTAACATAACTGACATAATGAAACAATCAAGAGAATCAAGTTCAAATAATCAAATGCAGCTTATCCAAATATAGAGGCTGTCAGCTGTTCCAAAAGTCATAAAGCCAATCAATTACTGATTAGATAAGTATATAAATTGAGTGAATAGATTAAAATGAAATTGTAAAATGGAGAGATCTGGAAAATTGCCGCCAAAGGATTAATTTCCGCTATATACGTAACATCAGCGTCATGACGTTCAACGTATGAGAAGACATCTGCGCAATGATGTCTCATACCCCATGAAACAAGGACATGCACTTTCCGCAGACCAGATGCCCATGCACACAACCAAACAGCCGTGGCAACATCCACATGCATGCGCTCAGAGTAATGTCTGAGAGCTAACGAGCTAATGTATTACCATGGATTTTGAGAAGGAACCATTTATATATCTATTTATTACTATACATAATTCAGAAGCAAATCATTTTTGGAAAATCATGGAGAAACATCAGAGTGTCCTACAACAAGACAAGTTCCTGAAGTGATTGATAGGATGCAATCCTTGAGTGGTATATAGAGGAAACATCACAATTAAACATCTTTTAGCCCAGTAAATTAAGAATTTTAATGTTATAAGCAGACAAACAGGTTTTAGTGTGAAAGGAATGTACTTATATGGGAGGAAAGGATGGAAAATGTCTAAGCATGTGCCAAGAAGGAAGAACAAAACATTCAAAACTGAAGGAAGTATATTTAATAAGGAATATACCATTATATTAAGGAATATACTATTAATAGCTTCCTAAATCACAATAGTACATTTGAAGCTTTTCTCTTAGAACGCTCCTGTGGGAGTCAATATATAAGACACACTTGTAGACCACTAAGGGATAGAGCTAAATCCAACAAACATGGAGTGGCTCATTTATTTAAAATGTCAGAACGGTGATATTAAGGAACTTACAGTAAAAGGCATGAAACAAATCCCCCCTTCAGACAGAGGAGGAGAAAGATCGCACACTTAGAGAATCTTACTGGATCTACCAACTAGGCACCTTATATGAGAATGGTTTAAATAAACATTTTGATTTAGCAGCATTTACACCTCATAACAGCTCCTCCACGCTCCCTGTCTCATTTGGAGTACCCCAAGGCTCTGTTCTTGGTCCCCTTCTATTCTCTCTTTATACTGCCTCTCTTGGCAAACGTATTAATTAATTTGGAATCTGCTACCACATGTATGCCGATGACACCCAGATATATCTCTCCTCCCATGATCTTTCCACCGCTGTCCTACAACTTGTCACCGCATGACTTTTTTCCATCTCCGACTGGATGTCCTCCTGCTTTTCTGAAACTCAATCTATCTAAAACTGAGGTTTTAATTTTTCATCCTCATAATACTGATCCTCTTCTTTCTCTCTCTCTGCAACCTGATGGTACACGCCTGTCCTTGCCAGCTCACTGTCTTGGTGTTATCTTTGATTTTGGTCTCACCTTTGCACCTCACATTCAGTCTGTTGCTAAAACCTGTCAATTCCACCTCAAAAACATTGTCCATGTCTGACCCTTTCTTTTGCAAGATGCTGTCAAGGAGCTTGCTCATGCTCTATTATGTTATATATATTGTATTTCCTGGGAAAATAGATACGGTAATTATTCTCTTCATGTTGTTTGTAATTAGTTACAATATGTATATAAATTGGAGATGAATATAGACCTTCTTACCCTGAGGATGTGAGCAGTCATCCCACAAAAAGCATCGTCAGGAGACGTGGCAGTAGTCAGACTCAGAAGAAGTGTCTTGGAGAAAGGAGTTAAGAAGGAATATTCCCCTTTTAATGGCAAAATGTGCAATTGCTTCAAAATGGATTGTACTTGTTCTATTTGTTTAATACAGAAACAGAGATGTGTGAAAGTCTCACAAGATGGATTTTTATAACATTTACCACATGACACTCGTCACCCTCTCTCACAGCTTAATGTAGATCTACAGCCTACTGTAGATCTACACAAACAGTTTTCCGTCTGCTCTAATGAGCTCATAGTCCCTCACACTCTTAATTGCTTCCTTTACTTACCAAATTAAATACCAATAGATCATGTTCATTGATATGCAAGTTCCTTGCTATATAAGTTGAACTTTGTCGAACTCCCTCACCCATGCTGACTATTTAGTGGATATATGTTTAAAAAAAATACCCTTTGATCATTCTTTTTTTTAACCTTCTTGAAAAAAAAAAAAACTCTTTAGGGTACTTCTAAACTTGTATGTGAAATGATAATGCAAGGTACAGTTGTTCTGTAGAGAAAACTACTACAAAGCCACAAACATTATAATCGATTTTTGAACAGTAGACACCTTGGCTGATATCAATCTTGGCTTCCTTTGCTCAGGCTAGTTGTAAGTCAGTTAGAATTAAAAGAAAATATGATAATTAATCAGTTATGGCAATGTGCTATAGTTCTAATATTCTCTATTCCTCTTAAGGGAATCGATATGACATAAAAGCTTAAAAAAGTTAGTTCCATCCACATTTTAAACTATTTGTCAACAATATTCCTTGCTGTGTTCCTAATAATTAGATGTAGTATTAACTTTAATATGCAGAATTTACATTGTATATAACAGTTTGACAGCCCTTAACTGCATATCGTGTCCTCACACTCATCATAAAACATTATGCTGCATCTCAGCATATGACAGGTCCTCTTCTATTTTATTGCCATGATTCATTCCTTAGAAGTACACTTCTTTTTGATAGGTTTGTCAGGAGGATATATCATCCTTTTGCTTCTCCTTGCTCTTTTATCTGAAATAGATTGAACTATCTTGAACAGAATAATGTGCGACATAAATAGCTATTGTACCAAAGTGTAAAAAAAAGGAAATTTAGTGTATTTTGTAAGTGAATATGCTTTGCTCGTCATGCTAATCATTCTTCATTCGCTCTTTTAGTTAATTACAAGGAAAGAGCTACAGGCTTGCGGCTCCATCCTTGTAATATTTAAAAATAGAAGCGATGGGGAACTCTGCTCCCTACCGCTTCCTAAATCCCCCCATGCCATGCTCATCCTATGGGTGTCAATATGAACCACATATAAGAGAGGTTAAATCCTCCCTCCTGCCCCCACCTGCTGAGCAGCAAGTAGTGGCATGTATACAAAAAAGCAAGCAACCAGTGGTGGCTGGGGGTTAATAAAAATAATACCCCCTCAATTACTAGGGGTTTGGGGATCCCTAGTCACTGAGGGGTTATTATTTTATTAACACTGTATAAAAAATACCCTACCTATCTCTCTCACTCTAATAATAGTGATAGGATACTTTTTTGGTCTTAAGCCAACCAATCAGAGTGTTCTGAGCTAAAGTGCTTGATGTGAGACAGCTTTATAAGGCTTTCCCTGCCCTGCAAGCTCTGTCTGCATTAAAGAAGCAACCATTTACCAATAATTGAATATAATAATTGTGTTTTATGTAGTAGTATATACAGGAACTACATTTAGGTGTACCTAAATTTAGAAAAAAAAAATAATACAACCTGTGAATATAAGGCTACAAATTACAAAGATGTATATACTGTAACAATTCCATGGCCATGGTAAAAATATTATGTGAATGTAAAAAAATGAACTTTCGACCAACCACACGCCCCAAGTTTACACATTCTCCATTTAGGTAAACTTTCCACAAATCACAGCAGGTATTGAGTGTAAGCTCAGTAAGCTGTAAGTATGCAGTCAGTAAGCAGTCAGTAAGCTTACATGGAACATTACTAACTACGAATAAAGCATATCGTGCCAACTGTATTTCTATGACAGTAGTAGGTAAGATTAAAAGATCACAGTTTCTCTTATGTTTGCTTGTTAAATGTGGATGATGTAGTATAGAACGTCATTTAATCTCCAAGGAGAGCAGTGTCTAACAGGCAGACATGACTTTCATTCTTAATGTAACTTTCCCACCTAAACAGAGTTTATCCAGTTATTTGGCAAACTCTTTATGAAACCTTAAGTAAAACATATAATATTTTCTATTAAACATTAATTTATAAAATAATCCAGGCACTCAATGTACTAAAGGTAGCAGATTTATTTGGAGAATCAGAACATAAACAGCAATGTTTCAACCTCCGGTGAGGTTTTTGTCAAGCTTAATACTTTGAAACATTGCTACATTGCTCCCTTTTGTACCTTGAGTGCATGGATCACGTTGCTTTTTACATTTATGTATGGGGTAAGCCAGTCTTAGGTCCAGCTGTTCACCTGGTTTCATGTATATTAAATGAGTGCAGATATCTCCCTTCCTGATTACAACTTAAATGTTAATTAATAGACTTCCAATTACACCAAGATAGTAAAGAAGGTGATTAGGAATGCTACTTCATTTTCCTTTCATTAGCTTTCTGATACAGGTATTCATCTCACAGTTTATGCAGTTTTTCAGATAGAAATATATCATTTGAATGGCGTTTAGCAGATCAATAAGCGATAAATATGAATATAATAATATACTGTATTTGAGATGAAAAATGATCTTCTGTTACATATTTATTCAAATGGTGTATAGACTATCGAGCTGTGACCTGTCTAGTGTTATAATAACCAGTCATGAAAATCAAATACATTTTCAGCACAAATCAATCAGGCATTGCTATCTTTATCTGAATATTTTTTTATTTTTTTTTCAAGAGAACATTATGATGCCTATCATTGATGTATGTTATATTTGCAATATGCAATTCTACCAAGCAGACAACAACTAGAGTATAACCATTCACAGCAACAATAACTCACAAATATTTATAATAATGTACAATGTGTACGCAACCCTGAAAAAAGTAAATTCAATATATGTCTTTATCTATTAAAGCTTTTAGTTGATGTCACACGTATTAAACATGTTTTGCATTCGATAAAATATATATATTTTTCCAAGTTTTAAACCATTGTCTTGTGCAAGCCCATAATTGGCCTTTTGATATAGCTGTCAAGCTTGGTTCTGGTCAAATCATGCAATTGAAATTGACTTTAGAATGGACATGTTGCCACCTAGGCTCTAGAGAAGTCACATGTAAGTTCTGTGCCTAAGCAGATATGTTTTCTGGCCTGTCCCAAAGACTTTTGAGATAGAATAGAAATTATGCCACTAAAATCACACATGAATGCAGTTATTATGCAGGTTAATCAAAACCACAATACTTATCAAAGATAAGCTGTAGTGAACTTTGTGTAGAGAGGCTATTCTTAGCACTATAATGCTATTCTTCCATCTCTGACTGGATGTCTTCACGCTTTCTGAAACTTAACCTCTCTAAAACTGAACTCCTTGTCTTTCCTCCTCCTAATACTGATCCTCCTCTCTCGCTCTCCCTTCAAGTCAGTGATATCCACATAAGTCCATCCCTGCAAGCGCGCTGTCTTGGCGTCATACTTGACTCTGGTCTCACCTTCGAGTCTCACATCCAGTTTGTTGCCAAGTCCTGTAGGTTCCAACTCAAAAACATAGCCCGCATTCGCCCCTTTCTTACGCAAGATGCTACCAAGGAGCTTGTCCATGCTCTAGTAATTTCCCGCATGGATTACTGTAACCCTCTCCTGATTGGTCTTCCCAAAAGCCGTATTGCCCCGCTACAGTCTGTAATGAATGCTGCAGCTAGACTGATTTTCCTCTCTAGTCGGTCCTCTCACACCTCACCCCTCTGCCGGTCCTTACATTGGCTCCCTGTATGCTATAGGAGTCAATTCAAAGTGCTAACCCATACATTTAAAGCACTGAACAGTTCTAGCCCCGCTTATATCTCTTCACTGATCCATAAATATGCCCCTCCACGTACCCTCCGCTCTGCCCGTGACCACCTCCTGACCGCTGCTCGCACCCGTACGGCCAACTCGCGCTTGCAGGACCTCTCGCGGGCGGCTCCTCTCCTATGGAATAGCTTGCCTACTGCCATCAGACTCTCCCCTAGTCTTCAATCATTTAAGAAGGGCCTTAAAACCCATCTCTTCAGGAAAGCTTATGGCCTCCCAGAGTAATCTCTACCTTACATACCTGTCTCCTGCTCTCTCCTATGGGACAGTGCTTTGCTCTCTCCTCCAGCTCTGCTTCACTCCTACTTGATATTTATTGTCCTAATGTTTCAAACACCCCACCTCCAATAGTCTGTAAGCTCGTTTGAGCAGGGTCCTCTTCAACCTATTGTTCCTGTAAGTTTTCTTGTAATTGTCCTATTTATTGTTACACCCCCCCTCTCAAAATATTGTAAAGTGCTACGGAATCCGTTGGCGCTATATAAATGGCAATAATAATAATAATAATAATAATTCTGGTGCTTGAAATGTTCTTTTAATAAATAGTCCTCATTGATATTGAATCCTGAATGTGAACTGTTGTAAAATACATTCATGTAATAATACATTATGCTAAAAATGTATTGAGTTATATAATGCTATAATTTGCATATACATGTTTTTCCAAATTGTGTCGTTTTAACAATAGCAGTGCTCTATGATGGATTGTTTTAGTACTCTAGCCAATAATACAAATCATTTACTGATATACATAAAACTAAACATATTTTTCTTCTCTTTTCTTTAGATGCCTACACAACGTCAGAAGTAACTTATGTGTGGACACGTAATGCCACAGAGTCAGTAGTGGTGGCCCCCGATGGATCAAGGTTAAATCAGTATGTTCTGTTAGGACATTTAGTTGGGAAAGAGACAATCAAATCAAGTACAGGTAGGTAAACTGGTTCTAACTGCTAAGCTTTAGAGTGGGTTATTTATATAATTTACCAAATGTCAACTTGTTGTGCAGCTCAATTCAAAGTGAACATACAATGCTAGACCACAATAGCCAAACTATACAACACTCCAAGTCAATAAAGTTTTCACTGTATTTGTCTGCCTAAAATTAAAAATTTGCATTGAATTTATTGAACAAACTTGAGTGACCAAAAAATTGTAGCTAAGATTCGTGCTTACATTCTAGAGATAACCAGAAAGCAGAAGGGTAATATAAATTGATGTATTTAATTAGTCTTATATGTGCTAAACTATTTTGTAAAATTTGATATGACTTATTGTAATTTATGCTTTTCATAATACATTATTAAAAAGGTCAGCCAGTTCTAGTCTAACGTGTTCTTTTAAAGGTCTAAATAGATTCAGATTTTATTAGAGAGAAGCAGAAGATGTGTATAATTAGAGCACAGTGGATTTTGGCACTTTTATGGAGGATACTCCTATATCCAAATGTTTTTGGGTCCTGAGGCAATTAAATACTTTTTTATCTTTAGTGCCAGTATGGCTGGGCATTCTACTGTGCTGTAGTATTATTGATTTTAATAACCCATACACAACCACAAATGGCATGAGATATCAATAGTAGCTCTTAGCAAGACCTTCCTGATTAATTTTAATTTTTGTTTGTTTGCCAATAAAAATTTTTGAATAAAAGTCTGCCTTGTGTAAGTAAAAGTAACTAAATCGAATAATTAAGTATTTGAGAAAAAGGCAATAACTTATCTTTAAAGTTCTTGGATGAACATGTATCAGCAGCTGCAAGACCCATAGCTAACAAGGAAGTGTCTTTACCAATAAGAGACACCTCAAGCTAGTATATAGGCTTTAACTAAATATGTTATATTTCCCACTGCACATTCTACATGCAAGATGAATTACTGTTTCATAAGACATATTACAAGTGCTATAAATGTATACACAGCCCAGTTTATAGTTTAGTAAACTATTGTATAACTGCATCCTCTTTTTTGGTTCAGCAACATTTGTGGATCATAGCAGTTATGTCACCATGTTATGTTAGGTAGACATATATCTTTTAATATGTTACATTAGGACTAGGCAACCTTCAGCAGATGGTTTGCCATCATTAAGAGCATTATGGGAGGTGTAGTCCACAACCTCTGGAGTATTGAAGGTTGCCTAGCCCTGATATAAGATATTAACAGCTAGATCGTTCTGGTCTTTAAGAAAAAATATACACTATGTATGGTGGAGAAAACACTTAGAACAAATTGTCGGTTTTGTTTTTTTGTTCAGAACAATTGTCTCCATCCTTAAGGGTTAATAAAGATAAAAATATACAATTAAAAAAAAAAATCTGTCAGTCTGTCCATCCATCTGTCATATTACAGTACCCATATCCCTTAGGGTATGCTTGTGCACTTGTCTACATACTAACATAAGAATATGTTAGGGCCGAGGAGGGAGAGCTTCAGGTAAGTCAACTTCTCCTTGTCCCCTCAGGGGCCCTGTCTAAGAAGACATGTCACCTGGAGAGTGTTTGCAAAAAATGCAAACACCACAAATGACAGTGCCACTTTAAGTAAATGTGACATTAATGTGCATGGCTTGCATTTACTTACTCCTTGTGTGAGTCATATCCTGTAATCTATGGTACAATGCCAGCATGTTACTTTCCCTCCCATCTTACAAGACATTAAGCACATTGAGCAGCCTTCTCCTACAGAGATACACACATGAAGAATAAGCTTTCAGATATAATTAATTCTACCACCAGTTTAAAAGGTCTTGAATTATCTGCCTAAATGTTATCTGCCTAAGTATTATAATGACGCAGCTGCAATTACTAATTTTATTCATCACGCTTTAGTATTTTCAATATATCAAATAAATTTTACAGTGTAGAAAAAATACTCCAAACATGCCCTCGTAGAACATAGGCCCATTGCTGACCCCTTCTGTGGTTAGAGCACATCAAAATGAAATTAAAGAGATAGGTGAATTCATGCATAATATCCTATAAACGTGTATCTTTGTGGAACATTACACATGAATTCACCTATCTAGTTTCTCTTCTATTGTACGTGCAGCTTCCTTTAAACCTTCATTTATATAACATTTCTGCTTACAGCGTTGATTGTGGATTTCTACTAATATCACACTCAGACATTAAGTCTGCTTGCTACTTCAAAATGCACCCTAGCAACAGACTTTTTCTGACCCTGATAGCATCCCACTTTGTATATGCATAATTGTTAGCAATTGCTGGACTTTGTATATAATGTTATGTGCCCTTGTTTATACACAGGGATAGCATGCTCATCCAGCTGTTAGAGACAGATCAATTACCTCCTTATTCCTTGTATATTTTGCTCAATTACCTCCTTATTCCTTGTATATTTTACCAATAGCTGAAATGCTCTGCTAACTACTTTTAGCCATCACTTGAAAATTCCTCTTGCTATCTCTTGTCTCAAATTCCCATTATTTCCTTTAGATTGTAAGCTCACGGGCTATCTAGCTAAGCACTTTGTATACACTTACATTGGCTTACTGTATCCTGTTGGAGTCGATTCAAATTGCTAATCCATACATATAAAGCACTGAACAATTCTAGCCCCTCATATCTCTTCACAGATCCATAGGTATGCCCCTTCTCGGTCTCTCCGCTCTGCCCGTGACCTTATGCTCATACCCATACAGCCAACTCGCACTTGCAGGACTTGTCGCCGGCAGCTCCCTTCCTATGGAATAGCCTGCCTACCGCCATCAGACTCTCCCCTAGTCTTAAATCATTTAAGAAGTGCCTTAAAACCCATCTCTTTAGAAAAGCTTATGGCCTTCCAGAAACCTCTACCTCACATACCTGTTCCTTGCTCTCTCCTAAAGGGCAGCACCCTTCTCTCTCCTCCAGCTCTGCTTCACTCTCACCTTATTTAATTGCTATTTCCTGTCCTATTGTGTTTTATATTCCACCTCATATAGACTGTAAGCTCGTTTGAGCAGGCTCAACCTATCGTTCCTGTAAGTTTCCTTGAAATTGTCCTATTTATAGTTAAATACCCCCCTCTTGTAATACTGTAAAGCGCTACGGAATCTGTTGGCGCTATATAAATTATAATAATAATAATAATAATAAAAGAGCTTCAATGGGTAGGGCCCTCTCTACCTTTTGTATTTGTTAATGTATATTGTATGTTCTCCCCTAACTGTGCAGTGCTGCGGAATATGCTGGCGCTTTATAAATACCAGCAATAAATAAATAATGCATGTACTGTACCGATGAAATGTCTCTTCACTTATCTAATATATCATAAATTGATGTTCTCTATAGGGATTTGCATTTGTCTTAAGTTTTTTTAGTGCATGCTTAGGATCAAAATATTTCATGTCATGTTTTAATCAAATGTAATTAAGTATGTGTCCAGTGGCTAACCTCTTTATTGTGTTATACTGTAATTTCTCATGCATCCATACACACATTTCATAGAAGCACCACAAAAAAGAATATTACATTTTATTATTATTATTATTATTATTATATACCTTACTATAGGTTACAAAATAGAGGTTGCATTATAAACTAACCTGGAATGTCATTTGTTTCTGCTCGGCAGGAGAATACACAGTAATGACAACACATTTTCATCTGAAAAGAAAAATTGGATATTTTGTAATTCAGACTTATCTTCCCTGCATCATGACAGTAATTTTGTCTCAGGTGTCATTCTGGCTAAACAGGGAATCTGTGCCTGCAAGAACAGTTTTTGGTGAGTAAAATTATTACATATTGCTATATAGTGGACTTGAGCTTTTAAATCTATATCTTTTTTTATTTCAAATATTAAATTAAACAGCATATATTTTGCTATTTTTTGGGGGTGGAAATATTTTGTCTTATTAAAAAAATACTATAAATGTTACCTGTAGCAACATTTGAGGGTTTGAGGGCACTGCTCAATGAGCTTCCATGCTAGAGGGAGTGGGGTAAAATGACACAAAATAGCTGATGGTAGCACCGTTGACTTGGAGGGAGACAGACACAGGAGTAACAACACTTGAGGGAGGAAAGACCAGAATTTCAGTTTTGGTCAAGTTTAGTTTAAGGAAGTGGGCAGCCATCCAGTTAGAAACAGCAGAGAGGCAGTCAGAGACACTAGTCAAGAGGGACGGGGAGAGATCAGGAGAGGACAGGTAGATTTGCGTGTCATCTGCATAGAAATTATATTGGAAGCCAAAGGAGCTAATGAGTTTACCAAGGAAGGCAGTATAGATGGAGAACAGTAGGGGACCAAGGACTGAACCTTGGGGGACACCAACAATAGGAGTTGGGGAGAAGAAGCAGAGCCAGAGAAAGAAACACTGAAAGAGCACTGGGAAAGGTAGGAGGAGCACCAGGAGAGAGCAATATCTTGTAGACCGATATTGCGGAGGATGAGAAGAAGCTGTTGATGATCAAAAGTGTCAAAAGCCGCAGACAGGTCAAGGAGAATTAGGATAGAGTAGTGACCACGAGATTTTGCAGTGAGTAGATCATTGGATACTTTGGTCAGTGCCGTTTCCACAGAGTGCTTAGCGCGGAAACCAGACTGAAGTGGGTCTAGCAGAGAGGTGGACTCGAGGAAGTCTGTCAATCTCACATACACAATTATTTCAAGGATCTTGGATTCAAAAGGCAGTAGCGAGATAGGACAATAGTTGGATGGGGAGTTAGGGTCAAGATTGGACTTCTTTAGAATTGGGGTTACAGTTGCATGTTTGAAGGGCAATGGAAATATACCAGAGGAGAGAGAGAGATTGAGAATTTTAGTGAGAGGTGGAGAAAGAGAAGAAGACAGAGTACAGATGAGATGCGAGGGAATTGGATCTAGGGAGCAGGTGGTGGGGCGGGAGGACTGGAGCAGAGCAGAAACCTCTTCCAATGTAGCGGGTGCGAATGAACATAGAACAGCAGATGGAGTGAAGTTAGGGGAAGTATTGTAAGGGGAAGAAGAAAGATGAGAGATCTCTTCTCTGATTGTAGAGATCTTGTCAGTGAAGTGAGTTGCAAAGTCTGAGGCGGTCCAGTTAGGTGGAGGAGGAACAGCAGGGCGAAGAAGAGAGTTAAATGTGTGAAATAGTCGTTTGGGTTCGCGGGAGAGTGTGGTTATGAGGGTATTGAAGTAATTAACTTTTGCAGAGGAAAGAGCCAAGTTGTATGAGCTCAGCATAAATTTATAGTGGAGAAAGTCAGATGCACAGTGAGACTTTCTCCAACAGCATTCAGCAGTTCTGGAGCATTTTTTGAGGTATTGAGTGAGCTTGGTGTGCCAGGGTTGATGTTGGGGGGGGGCTTGCGGCGTTTAAATGTACAAGGTGCCATGATGTCTAGTTGAGAGGAGAGAGTGAAATTGTAGAAGGATGTTGCAGAACTATGATATTATGATATCTATATGATTTTAGATGTTCAACAATTCTATCCTATAGCATGGTTTCCATTACTTTCCCCACTACTGAAGTAAGGCTTACTGGCCGACTCCTCCCTACTACCTTTCTTGTGAATGGGTACCACATTCACTAATTTCCAATCTTCTGGGACAACTCCTGTTAACAATGGTTGGTTATAAAAAAAAATTAATGGTCTAATGGAATTTTCTGTTGCTTTAACCCCTTAAGGACAACATGACGTGTGACATGTCATGATTCCCTTTTATTCCAGAAGTTTGGTCCTTAAGGAGTTAAATAGTGCAACTTTTAAATAATTCCATCTCTCCCGGGCTCCATTTAAACTGCTCCAGTCTGACAATGACTCATTTACACATATTCTAATTTTAGAAAACTGACTGAGTCACTTTTCTTATATTAAACCACACTGACTGTTGATCACTAGATCCTAAACGTTCACCTACAGTAATATCTGATACCAAATCTCCATTTGTTAACACTAAATCTACTAAGGCTTCCTTACGAGTTGGCTCCTCAATGACTTGTTTTAGACAGAATCCCAGTAAGGAGTTTAGAATATGTCTGCCCCTAGTACATGCAGCCATTTTGGTTTTCCAGTTCACATCAGGAAAATTAAAGTCACCCATGATGATAACTTTGCCTTTTATTGTCAGTTTAGCTGTTCCCTCAACTAGTAGATGATCTAATTCTTCTATTTGCCTGTGCTTTAATTAATTATCTACCAGGCACTCGAGGTACAACAAATAAAACACAGTGTAAACAGATAGAAATCCTCACATATTTTATATCCCCGGATAGCCTGGATCTGAGTTCCCTAGTTGTCCAAATAGCACTCAGATCCATGCAGTGTAATCGAATTGCTACCGGGGTAACATTTTGACCGACCACACACATCAGCGAAGCCCGAAATAGTTCTATGGGATTTGTCCTTGTGGTCAGTCAGTTGTCAGGTTTTTTTTGGGGGGACAAACAAATGTAGACATCTCCTGGCTCTCTGGTTGCAATTGTTCACCAAAGTCTGGGGTACTTTCCTTCCAATTACAGGGAATCTGTGCTATTCAAATTAATTGTATTGACATATCTGGCATATTGTTGATTTGAAAATAATTGTGCAATTCATTCCTCAACGCACATACCACAGATTAGTCTGTCAACATATGCTCAATATAATCTGACCATGAGATAAAGCCGATAGTAACAGATGGAACTGTGGCCAGTGAGAATTGTGGATAATAAAACATACCAATTATGGTATATATGGTTATCATGGAATACATAGTTTCATTTACTAAAACAATATCACATATTTGTTGTGTTGGAACTTTACTAGAAGTGGCCATACCGAAAGCAACATTTGCATAAGAAGAGGAGTGTAAGTTTGAATCTATTAGAAAATTAGTGTCGCCTCCAATTATTACTTCTCAAAATGTATATCAAGTCATCAAAGAAAACAATTGTAGTAAAAATTGAGATTGGTCTTCATGACGACAACCATAGACATTAATTAAAAAATAAGAGACATTGTTATTAGTATAGTGCAGAATTAAATAACAGCCTTGTTTGTCTCAATTTTTATGGATCTAAGAAAAAGCAATATGCTTGCTAATCAGAAAGATGCCTCATTTAAACAGAAACAGTAGTGAAAATCAATTAGAAATAGTAGAGATTTAATACAGTTTGTTGATATAAAAGCTGTGTGTGCATGGTGATTTTTTTAGCCAAATCTCCATTTGTGAGAGGAATTTAGCCATTTTACATTCACAGAGAATATTTTAAGGACCATCAAACTTAATAAAAAGCACTGTGAGGTAAATGGAGGGCAACCATACTAAGTGAAAATTGGAGACAGAATATGGACGTGGTCACCATTCTGCAGACCGTTCACACCTTTGCACAGAATGTAATGCAGACACAGGTGATAGTTAGGCATGTTAATATTACAAGACTCAGATCATAAAATAAAAAAAAACCTAGTATATCGATTCCATGTGATGCGTATTGTGAAAAGGATTTGTGTGTTTCTGTCATTAAGTATACCAATATAAATAATGACTACTTCTGACCAGTATACTCAATGGATTTGAATTCATATGATATAAAACTGACAGCAGGCTGTTCTTATCTATGTCCCAAGGCAGAATGCATTGTATAATCAGCAACCAACTTTTTAATTTAATATCCTGATACCAGTATGGAATTACCATCCATCTTCACAATCTTTTCAAAGTCAATCAACATTAATGTGCAATATATCTATCATTATTGAATATCCCTCTGGCTTGCACATTGATTTTCATTGTAACTAGATAGAAACAATGCAAGGCTATGTGATAAGATGACTTAGTGGGAAAACACCAATGGAGATTGCTGAAGAATCCTTTTCATCTTCATTATGCGAAAAAACTCCAGCAAGTGATGCATTGCACTTCATTATCTGATAAAAAAAATGTTTGTTTACCCTTGTTATATCTGAATGCTTATATATGTCATCAGCCATTCCGAGAGAATAACTCACCAGATGGTTTAGAAGTTCAGGAGAGAATGTGTGGGTTCATATAATTAACTCTACTTTACTGTACAGATGATTGATACTGGTTGTATGACTGTTTGTGGGAGATTGTGCATCCCTTCTTCCCAAGGCCAGGTTTATGGACTGTTTTTACATCTAATCCGTAACTATTTTAAGCTCACATTTAATTTTTCCAATGTTTGTATTATAGATCTTTTTTATTAACGCTGCCATCTGGTTATTAATGTTAACTTTGTGTTTAACTAGTACTATCGTATTGGCCATCCCTGGGAAACTGAAGCTTTAGCATTATTATTATTTTTGCAGGTATACCGCATCTTCTTAAGCATATTCACCAGATTATATCTGTGTGATAAAATGTTGCTTCTAATACCTTATTATTTATAGCTTGCCATTTGAAGAAGAGGGGAGGTAGTAAATATAGAAATTTCCAACACATTAGGTGACACTTGATATTTAAGAGTAAGTGCGTTTCTAGCTCTGGAGATGATTCTTTAGAGCTATAAAGTGAACAGCTGAAAAATATCAAAATAAAAAAAAAACACTGTTATATATTACATGATCCTGGTTGGAACATTATAAAGGTAAATGGAATAATAAAAAATCATAGGGTAATGCCATAAACACACAATGTGTCTAACTATAAATTAAAATAATTTCAAGCATAAGAAAAATATAAAAGAAGCCTCTGTTGATGCACACACTTCCACAGGCTTTTATAAACCTTTGATAGTTTATTGTGGATTTGTATTTGTAAAGGGACTTTTATTTACTTTTCCACTTAGCACTTTACTCACTATGCACTAAGCCTGATCACCACTTTTGTTTTTATTATTGTGAGGATGCTCCAGGGGATGTTTATTATACTAATAAGGAATATATAAAGATACAAGATATCTTCCGATATCATCTCACTTTGGATACTTATCTTACAATTATTACACTACTTTTCTACTCTAATAACCCCCCTATATTACCATTACAGCCAATTGACAATTTAGGTAATCTCTCTCTATTATAATACTGTTTTTTTTTTTCAATTAAACTGCCCTCTCCTTTTCCAATGATTGTGCCAGATTATTTGGACATTGTAAACCATGAAATAATTCTGAAGGGATGTTTATTATACTAATAGGGAATATATAGAGACACAATATATCACCTGTTGTCTTGATTTTTAGGATCACTTGTGAAGATGCTCCAGGGGGCTAAGTTAGGGTTTACCTATGTATACTAGGAGATAGGAGACTCCATTGCAGCTTTTTATACAGGACCATTAGCATCCATGAATGTGCTATGGGATATCAGTATCAGGCACTAATAGAACCCGTGTAGGTGCAGGAGACCATACTTATTTCATTTTTTTTGCACTCTTCAAGGTGCAGTAATTGAGGGATTTTGGAGATTGTATTTAATAGTCCAGACTATAGATAAGTGGACTTTTTGCTGGATAAGGAGCAGCATATATGTATAGAAATAGGCATTTTTAAGCCTTCAGACAATTGCTACCTTTGATTTATTTCATACTTACCTAAGCCGTGTCTAAAGTTACTTACCTTCTCCCTCCTATCTCTCCAGATTTTCCAATATCATCTTGCCTTGTAGACTTATCTTACATTTATTACCCTACTTTTCTACTCCAATAACCCCCTGTAGTATCATTACAGCCAATTGCCAATTTAGGTGATCTCTTTCTATTATAATGTTTTTTCAATTAAACTCCCCTCTCCTTTTTCAACGATTGCTCCAGATTATTTGGACATTGTAAATCATGAAATGATTCTGAAGGGATGTATATTATACTAATAGGGAATATATAGAGACACGATATATCACCTGTTGTCTTGATTTTTAGGATCACTATATCTAATTAGCATATAGATACAACTGTCAGTTTTATGTTTCTTTTTGGCAACGGATGATAAAGCCTGTTATATCATTGAATAGACGGTGAAATGGTTATCTTTTGCTATATTGCAGCAATCTTCTCACACTTGGTTTACTGTTGAAGACATTTCAATCAATTACTTAGTTTTATGAAATACCAAACCAGGGATTCTCACATGAGATTTTCCTGATCTATTTTTTTTCCTATAAGGGTTAAGCCCTGGGTGAAATAGGTACCACTCCCACTCACCAACCCCCATCCGGAATATTCTCGGTATTGGGGCAATTTAGTTTATTAATTTTGTTGGATTTGTATTTAACCTTTTTTGAGGCAGTAGAAAAAAAGTTCATGTTATTATTATTATTATTATTATTTTATAGAATGTTTTCATTTACTTTGGATATATTTAACCCACTCATTGTTAAGAATAATTACTGTAATGGTGGTAGTTGTGGACATATTTGATGGGGCGGGTGTCTAGAGACCACTAGCTAATCGGGGAGGGGGGCTCATATAGTATATTGGACTAATAAACTGGACACTGAACATATCCAGTACCAATTAACAGGGGCATCAAAATGGCCAAAGAGACTGGGCATTTCCTGGCCCCTTTTACAGTGGCATCATAAAGGCCTAGGAGAAACATAGTCTAGGGACATCAAACATTTATATTTCAGCTAAAAGAAAATCCTTACTGTCTCAAATCTGTGATGGTTTGAAGCTGCAAAATATTCTGTAGAAAAAGTATACTGGTGAAAAGGTGCAAAGATTTTGCATTTAATTCAAGGTAACCATGCAAAATCCAAGCTCCAGTTGTATCTCTGTTTCTCGCTGAAGTGTTGAAAAACACATTTACTCTGGGGATACAGAGCATACTGCTTTTCTTTAATACCATTATTTGTTTCCACGAGTTTTACATGTTTTTTTGTACTGTAAATAATTATTTTTAAACCATTAAATGCTAGAGGACTTTGAAATGCAAATGCAAATTATAGAATAATTTCTGCTTCATTTGTGGCAATGGGTAAATTAGAGCTAGATTTGTTATATAAAATGAAGTCCCCTCTATCCCCTCCACCATCTACTTCTTTGTCCTTTACCTTTGCCTTATGCCTTCAGCACAACTGAGCCATAAAATGGAGCTCGCAGAAGTGGCTGAAATGCTTGATATCCTAACGAGGCAAGTGTCCAACCTGACTCAAGCAGTCCAAGACTTGCAAACACCAACAAGGGCACCTATATCTGTTGCAACCACCCATCTTGTGCCCCTTCCAGAAGATACGGCTATGACACCTGAACCTCAGATCACCATGCCCAAAAAATTTACAGCTGATCGCTTAAAGTTCCAGTCCTTGATCATGTCCTGTGAGCTGATGTTCGATCTACAACCACGCACATGCCACTCTGACTCCACCTTGATATCCCTCCTCTCTGGCCCTTCACAAGAATTGGCACAGGAACTATTAAGGGATAACGATCCTGTTGTACTACACTGGGACTCTTTTGTGGCACTTATGTCTACCATGTATGATGATCCCAACAGACAGAATACTGCTCAGACAGCCATCAGAGCATTACGTCATGGACGCAGACCATGACGTAATGCTCTGATGGCTGTCTGAGCAGTATTCAAGCGTCAATTTCAAACGCTATGCAAAAGATACTCTTGGTGGAATGAAATTGGTCTTATCAACCAGTTCCGCTTGGGCCTTTTACTCAAAGATGACTTCACCCACTTTGGTATTCCTGATTCGCTGGTCTTTATACAACAAGCCATCCAGCTCGACAGAGTGCTACATGATAGACGTCTTGAGAAAGCAACCTCTCTCGTCCTACCTGCAAGAGCTTTTGCTCCTCATACCAGGTTCCCGTCACTCCCTGCTTCACACATGACTGAAGAACCAATGCAAATGGGATTGACTCAAGGTCGTCTACCCCCTGCTGAATTACTACATAGAAAGAGAGGAAACCTATGTCTTTACTGTGGACATTCACAACATACCGTGAGGACGTGCCCCGAAAAACCAAGAGCCACAAGGGGTAAGCAAATAAGCATTCCTCTCCTACCCTCTAATTTGCATACTACAACTCCTCCCTTATTAGTCTCCCTCCCCTTACAGTGGAACACGACTAACCATGAATGCCAGGCACTAATCAACTCAGGTGCAAGCGGATGCTTCCTTGACTCCTTCTTGGACACTACCATACAAATACCAGTGATCAATAAAGAGGTTCAACTAACGATACAAGTTGTAGATGGGTCTTTTCTGAAATCTGGTCCCTTGCTGAAACAAACCAAACCCATTCTCTTCTCTATAGGGAAACACAAAGAGTATATTGCATTCGATCTTGTTCCCTCGTCTTTATTCTCGGTTATTCTTGGTATTCCCTGGTTACGCAAGCATGATCCGTTTTTTTAGTGGAACCTTTAGGAAATGTATCCTTCTCCTCCACTCTCTGCACCACTTATAACTTGTAATAACTCGTAATAACCTCACCACAGGCTATGTACATTCCATACTGGACGTTGAAATGAAGAAAGGTCAAGAGGTTCTGCTTCCCAAGGTATATCACAATTTCGCTGATGTCTTTGACAAAAAGGGTGTTGATACTTTACCACCACAAAGGGAATATGATTTCCCCATTGACCTGTTACCTGGGGTCACCATACCCTTTGGTAGAATATATCCCTTGCCGGAAAAATAACTTCTTGTCCTCAAAGAGTACATCAACGAAAATCTGGCAAAAGATTTTATCCAACCTTCCACTTCTCCAGCAGGGGCCGGCATCTTTTTTGTGGGGAAAAAGGATGGTAGTCTACATGCCTGTGTGGACTACCGGGAGCTGAACAAGATCACAGTCAAAAACAAATACCCCCTCCCTTTCATTACTGACTTAATCATTTATACCAAACTGGACTTCAGCGGTACCTAAAATCTCCTTCGTGTCAGGGAGGGAAACGAGTGGAAAACCGCCTTTCGGTCCCGATATGGATACTATGAATACACAATGATGCCATATGGTCGCTGTAATGCCCTTGCCTCGTTCCAACATTTCCTTCATGACATCTTTAGAGATCTCCTGGACCAGTATGATGTGATTTACCTAGATGACAACTTGATCTTTTCCCCTGACCTACATAAACATCGTAACCAAGTACTGAAATGTCTTAGACAACACACGTTATATGCAAAAATAGAGAAACTTGTGTGGAGTTCTTGGGATACATCATCCAACCTGGAAAAGTAGAGATGGATCCACTCAAGATTCAGGCACTACAACAATGGCCAGAACCTCAAATTAAAAAGTAAGTACAACGTTTTACAGGCTTCGCCAATTTTTACAGACATTTCATACGTGACTTTTCTCATGTCATACAACCACTCACAAACCTCACCAAGAAAGATGTTAAATGGCACTAGACTCACCAGGCATAGACTTCCTTTGATAAATTAAAACGCATGTTCACTACTGCTCCTATACTGCGTATACCCAAACAGCACATGCCCTTCTTTCTCGAAGTCAACACTTATGATACAGCCACAGGATTTAACTCTGCTCACATCACAATCTAGTTAAAGGCATGTAAATGCATATTTAAAGACTGGATTCCAATGCTGCAAATAGCTCACAAAACAGCCTGTTGCCACTAAAAAATGTCTCTAGCAGACAGAGGGAAGCCCTAGGTATACATTGATACCTGGGACTCACTGGTGTGAGGATGGATGTAACCCTGCTCACACCAAATCAGCACGATGTGACTTCACCCCCTAAAGGCATTAAAACCCATTATAGTTAGGACATAATGAAACAGCCTAATGTCCTTAAGGTGTTAACTGAAAGTTCTCTCATGTTTACACGTGGTCACCACTGTTAACTGCACAAATAGTGATATACACTACCGTCAAAGGTTTTAGAACACCTATTTTTCACAAGTTTTTTTTTTTTTTTTTTTTAGTTTAAGTCCAGCAAATAATCTGAAATGTTATTAAGCTCAGTGGTAAACTTCCAGAGGTCAAAGAAACAGGTTTAGGTTACCAAAACTAAAAACAAATCTTTATTTCAAAGTTATAAACAAAAGCCTTTTTTAGTAAAAGACAACTAAGGAAGAAAGACAGAACATTATAACCTTTGAAAGTGAAAGACTTTTCTTTATAGAAATTGCAAAGAATGCCAAGGTGTCAGGGAGCATAGTTTCCTACACTATCAAAAGGCATTTGGAGGAAACTTGGACAGGAAAGAAAAGCCACAAGAGAATCAGACAAGAGAATCAGACAACATGTTAATGAAAGTCAACAGTGCATGATAGGTGACTAACAGGGACAACAGATTCAATCACAGCTCAACACTTGTCAGAGTAAGCAAGTCTCCCTTTTAACTGTGAAGAGAAGACCTTCAAGTGGCAGGTTGAGTGGCAGTAAAAAGCCATTGATAATATTTCAATCTAAGAAAAAAAGGCTTGTCTGCACCAGTAAGCATGACCAGTGAACTAGTTATGACTGTATGGAGTCCCTATAAGACTGATGAGTCTAAATTGTCCATCTTTGTTTAACCACACAGAGGTTTTGTACAGTGTTGAGTAGACGTAATGATAGTTCCTCATTGTATGACACCAAATGGCAAATATGAAGCAAGAAGTATGATGGTCTGAGGCTATGCTGAATCCATAGTTGGTGACTTGTACAGAAGGAGTGGCACCTTAAACAAGAAAAAGCCGCCACTGCATTTTGTGGCACCATGCAGTGCCTTCTGGTATATACCAAGGGTTCATCTTACATTCTGGTAATGATCCAAAACAGAAAAGGTGTACATGGTAGGCATCAAATCATGGAATGGCTAGGACAGTCACCAGACTTAAATCCCAGTCCAGCTGATTGCAGATGAACTAGACAGAACAGTGAATGCAAAGCAATCTGCAAGTGCAACACATTTGTAGAAACTTTTGCAACACTGCTGGTAAGGACAATAAGATGGGCAATGTATAAAACAGTTTTGTTTGCATTTTAAATTTAGACTTCTTTGTGTAGCACCAATAAAAGATAACTGATTGTGATTCAAAATTTAAATGGGTGGAGCAGTTAATACCTATAACAATGCTTCTCTATCGTGGGGTGTAGCCTAGTTACTACCTTCATACTTACGAGCATAGAACCAATCTGCATGTTTAACTCTGGTGGTAGGTGCATTACGGCTAATTGGGATAGTCCTGACCCCTTTTTCTGTTGCTGTCGATGCCAATATTAACAGTAATTCTGAGCCTTGTATAGCTGGTTCGACACTTAACAGGCTTTCAAATTCCTCTGATGCATAAGGTCCACTACATGTGGTGTTCAGCAAAATAGCAGGTTTTATTAAAAGTAAAATTAAAATATATAAATTTAAAACAATATAAAAACCTCACTAGTAGTACATTGAGTCCAGTAGGTGTTTAGTCAAATCTAGCTTCATCAGTTGGAGTAATGTAATGACTTGCCCCTTGTTTATATACCCTTTCTGGTTAGTTGCTGGCTTTTCTCTCATTTCTAGTCTGCCTCTCTCTCACTTTTGGAATGCACTATGAGTTCCACTGTAACGTCTCTCCTTTTCCAGATCCGTTTTCGATGCAACATTATTTCTGGCATTGTGATCCTCTTGAAGTGACCAAGTGAGAAGTGACTAATGGGGGGGAGGGGTAAACGAGGAGCGATAAAAAAACTATTTTTATATATATATATATATTACTATATAATAATATTTAACATATAAATAAAAAATTTTACTGCCCCTCCTTTTTTCCCTCTGTTGGTTGCTTCTCACTTGATCTGTGAACAAATTAGTGATAAAATGCACCTATTGATGTACTGAAAAATATATACATAATATACATAATAATTCTAGTCTACAGTGCATTGATTGTTTTTCCAAAAATTATCACAAAATTTATCCAAAACGAAATGACACATAAACAAAACCCAAATCGCCAAAACAGGTTTTTTTTGTTTTTTTTTTAAGGATGAATCCATTTGTATCATCACAATAAATCAATTTCACAGTGTACAAGTCTACTTTCCAAACAATATGGGACTTTTATCGTGGAATGAATGTCACAACTGTACTCAGCTGTTGTAAACATAAGAATTCAATGATTATTTTTTTTTATTCCAGTTGTTCATTTTTTTGTATTCTTTAATATCAAATTACATTGAGACTTTAAAGTGCATAAATTTCAATAAAGACAATTGGCATTTTCTAAAACTTTCGAACAGTAGTGTATATTAATATAGGAAATATGAATAAATAAGTGCCTCTGTGCTACTTTATGTGTACTTATTGTGCTAATCCAGTCTACAGAGTGTAATCTGGTTTATATATTTTAGCACTATAAGTACTCAACCCATTACAATGTCTGTATAGTCTGTGTCAGTATGCTCGTTTGAAGTTCTTAAAGCATATATTTTTGTATTTTGTATTATAATATAACTTTTATTTACATAACTGATACACTTTTAAAATATTGTAATATGTATACTTGTTATTTACTCTGCTTATTAATGAAAAATAGGTTTAATTATATGTGTTAAGGATAGGTGGATGAACCATGGTTTATGGAAATAATGGAAATGAGAGTCTGAGGATGATTCCTATTTAGACATATTAAACGTTCAGAAGAACATTGAGAAATATATTGTAGTTGACAGGTTACAAAGGAAACAGTAATTACAATATCACTACATCAGTTATATATACCTGGGCCCCACTAATAACACCAGGGTTGATTGAAAAGATAGAAAGTAGAAAATGAAAAGGTAAATTAACAGGAAATAGTTAACAGAGAAATTCGTAAAAAAATAAAAAAATAAAAATGAGAAGAAATTAAATAATGCATACCCGTTATATAACTCATTAATAAAAATATTTAGAAAAAAATAAAAAAAAAATAAAAATAGAATATAAGAAAAAAATAGTATGGTATATGTCAATCCTAAAAAATTTTTTTAACACACTAACATAAAAAATAATGCATTTAAAAAATACTAATAATACATTGATCACCTTAATTCAGGCCCTTTTTGCTCTCAGTGGAATAGATTTATCAGTACATGGACTTTACTACCTGTTTAAATAATCTGTTGGGGAGTTATGTAAACTCCAGTGGTTGTACAGTTTTTAGAGTGGCTGAATCTCCATTCTTAATAACTGGTTCTGCTCTACTTCATTTAGATCTGGTAATAATGTAGCAAGTTGAATGTATTGTCCTGCCTGTGACACAACTACTGGACTTTTGAATAATGCATTAACATGAAGGGAAACACATTATGAGCAACGCATTTTAAATGTATTGCTGCATTCGTTGTTATTCCACTTTTATCAATGAGCCTATAAAACAGGACATGATGGTCTTGTTGCATTGCTAAATTACAGGGAAATAATTATTCAGATCAGTTAATGTTATTCCCATCCCCTAGCATTGAGTATCATTTGTCGTTGTCCAATTGCTAACTGTCTGCATTTCTGATGATCCCAACTTAGTGGGCGAAAAGCGTGCCGAGTGTGTGCTCCGTTTCTTGTCCTTTATATGTATATTAAACTCTTGCGGTGTCCTGAATGACTTGTAAATATATAGGGGTACAGGGATATATGGACAGTGTTACACTTAGCCTTTTGGCCAGGGAGAGATTAGGGAACAGCCTTAGCCTAAGCATTATTGTATGTTGTCCAATTGTAACTTTCCCCCTCCCTGCCTATACAATTTGATCAATGGAACCCCTAGAGATCATGCTTGGGTACTGCATTTTGCTGATTATTCCCAGGCAAATTTATCATTTAGGCATTTACAGATTAGATATATGCTAGTGTTTGCAATTTGTATAGTAATAGTGACCCCTAGTGATTTATTACATTGCCGGTTGTTGCCAATAATTTATTTTTTTAAATTATATTTATTAGATTGGCGTTACTAAAAGTTCATTGTATGGAAATGTCTTTCTTTTAAAAAATATTTGTTTTAACAAAGTTTTTTTTATTCACTTTTTTATTGTTTTTTGTTTTTCTTATTTTGTAGGGCTTAAACCCCTTGGCTAAGTGGACAGCATTTTCATACTCTAGACACCTTATTAAATTGTGTTTAATTATTATATTTCTAACTAGATCCACTAGTTTGCTGACAGAAATTAAACTTTGTTATATTGTTGGCTTTTCTTGGTGCATTTTTGTCAAGGAAAGCTGAGTTGGATATTATTTTTTGGTTGACTGGTAAAAAATGTCATATTACGTGGTTTTCCTTTGAGTGGAAACTGTAGACTTGTGGTTATTGACACAGACACACAAGAGCATCTGGCACCGGCTGGCATAACCTATTAAAGGGCACTTTAGCCATTTTAAAGTTCTTTAAAAAGGCACTGAAATTATTTCCTTTTAATTTATTTTCTCATTGAGGCATCCACAACCCATGTCCCAGATGTGTCCTATTTTAAAACAAAATATGCTGTCGCCTCTCATTCACATAGAAAAAATATTAATTTGATGTCTTAAGTGAATAAAAAGATTATAAGCTTTAATTGCAATAATGTTTTAGATCATTTCATGGACAGAACATGTGTACAATATTATGTACATTCACATAGTACTCATTACTCAATGATGTCAGTATCTGCACTTACATCTATGGGGTACTGCAAACACGTGTACAGCTATGCATCCATTAGAGCATCATTAATATTTTCAAAAAAGCTAAACAACTTAACCCACATATATCTCACTTTCATTTAGAAGAGATGCCTAGTAGAGATGTCATGAACCGTTCGCAAACTTCCCGCGAACGGTTCGCCACGAACCGTTCACGGCGAGCTCCGGTCAGCTGACACATCCCGGCCAATCTCCAACAGACCCTCCCTCCCAGACCATCCCACCTCCTGGACAGCATCCACGTTGAAGGCAGCTTCAACATGGATGCTGTCCAGGAGGTGGGAGGATCTGGGAGGGAGGGTCTGCTGGAGATTGGCCGGGATGTGTCAGCTGACCGGGGCTCGCCGCGAACGGTTCGTGGCGAACCGCGGCGAGCCGTTCGCAGGAAGTTACGCGAACGGTTCGCGATATCTCTAATGCCTAGTAGAAACCATTGAATTGTATATTTCATTCATTTCTTTAACACATTTCCTATCATATAGGTTCAAGCAAAACTAGGTCTCATTTACTTGAAAATTAATTAATAGGAGCCAGTCGGGCAAGTTATTATCATTTATGTGTTTCAAGTAAAAAGGGAACTGCAATCATCCTAATTTTTCAGTCATTAAGTGAATAGGGAATTCATGTGCATATGTAGTTCAAGGCTTTGATATCTAGAAATTGGTTGAAGTAGACATCACTGAAGGTAAATCAGAGTCAGGGGATTTGGTCATGCTGTAGGATCTATGTGATATGTGCCAATGATTAAGAGCCTGTAGGGCATGACACATCATAAACTCTTCTATATCCTATAGTCTATATTTTCCTCTTCTAGTAATTGTTTTTCCATTTTGGTTTAAATATATCAAAAAACTGTTTAAATATTTTTAACACTTGTTTGGGATTATTGGGATTATCTTCCAATAATTCCTTAACAATTTCTGCAAAAAGACAAATTAGGAGCCAATCCTACTTTTTTTATAACATGCTATATTTTTAGTAGATTATGCAGTTTATTATATTACATAAATTTTTATATAAGATTATATAGTTTATTAACATGAGTTGTAAGAAGGTTAGGGGTTAAAATACCATCATGTTGCTTTAAACAAGAAACGATAACAGAACCAGACGGTGTAAGAGTGTAGATAATTGTGTTATGTCTAATTAAATGACTTTCAAAAATGCAACACCACGTGTATATAATTTATTAAAATGTCACTAAAACAAAAAGTAATAACGAACATCAATAAGTGTCCCAACATCATGTAATTGTAAAAATTTCCATCTTTTTATATTGTCGGTTAACAGATTTGCTTCATATTTGTTTCTCTGCTTTGACATGCAAAATGTATCCCATGGGATAAAAACTTCTTAAGATATAACTAGTACAATAGAAATACTAGATTTAAATTTTTCAGTATATGTGATATTATCTAATTTTTCCTTTAAACATATTCCAACATGATATGATAACATCTTTATACATGTATTGTCTAGCAGTAACCAGACCAAGCAATTACATGGGACTTGGGGAGATCTGTACTTTGAGTAAATATTATTATTATTATTATAATATTTATAGAGCGCCGTCAAATTCTGCAGCACTTTACAATGGGTGGACGAACAGACATGTAGTTGTAACCAGACAAGTTGGACACACAGGAACAGAGGGGTTGAGGGCCCTGCTCAATGAGCTTACATGCTAGAGGGAGTGGGGTAAAATTACACAAAAAGGTAAGGATAGTTTTAGACTATAGCGAGTTTAGTAGCCATACGTTTAAAGACAAGAATCTTAATCCAAGTGCTAGGTGTGAAACAATTACTAAGTAAACAATGTAACCAGTCACTTATTATTATTATTATTTATAGAGCGCCAACAAGTTTCATAGCGCTGTACAATCAAATTAATGTGAAATGGCAATGTGTTTTGGGCATGCCATTTATTTTGACTATTGTCAGCTGTATTTAAATTGTGAATGATATTTTATCTCTTTAAATTTAATTGAATTTTACAGTGAGGGAAAAAAAAAGTACTATTTGATCCCCTGCTGATTTTGAACATTTGCCCACTGACAAAGAAATGATCAGTCTATAATTTTAATGGTAGTTGTATTTTAACAGTGAGAGACAGAATAACAAAAAAAAAAAAATATCCAGAAAAGCGCATGTCAGAAAAGTTATAAACTGATTTGCATGTCAATGAGTGAAATAAGTATTTGACCCCTTCGACTTAGTAGTTGGTGGTAAAACCCTTGTTGTCAATCACAGAGGTCAGACATTTCTTGTAGTTGGCCACCAGGTTTGCACACGTCAGGAGGGATTTTGTCCCACTCCTCTTTGCAGATCCTCTCCAAGTCATTAAGGTTTCGAGGCTGATGTTTGGCAACTTGAACCTTCATCTACCGCCACAGATTTTGTATGGGATTAAAGCGGCACTGTCATGCCGAATCCTGTTTTGTTTTTTTAACCCCCCTTCGGCCTCCACTATCTCTAACTGACACCCTAGTCACCCCCAAATGCCCCTAAGCCCCCCACATTACCTATTTTTTATACCTATTTTCTGCCCTGATCTTGATTCAGGGCGCAGCCATCTTTGTGTGGGTAGATGAAGTGCCTGTGGGACACGTCATCTGCCCACACTGTGTAAAATGACACAGAGCACTGTGATTGGATGGATTTCAAGCCATCCAATCACAGTGCTCTGTGTCATTTTACACAGCGTGGGAAAGTTCTTTGGAATTTTTCCACGCTGTGTAAAATGACACAGAGCACTGTGATTGGATGTATTTCAAGCCATCCAATCACAGTGCTCTGTGTCATTTTACACAGCGTGGGAAAATTCTTTTGAATTTTCCCACGCTGTGTAAAATGACAAAGAGCACTCTGATTGGCTTAAACCCACCAATCAGAGTGTTCTTAGCCTAATTGCAGGGCGGGGCAAGGCTTTATAAGCCTTGCCCCGCCCTGCGGAGCTCAGTCTGCGCGGAGCCCTCCAGGTTTTTTTTTTTTGCGCTCAGAATTTTTATTTTATTTTAAATTCAACGGTTATGATGGTTTTTTATTTGGCCTTTTTTGGGGCTGAAAAATGAAGATTTGAGAAAAATGAAGACGTTGAATGGTAAGTTTAATTTTATTTTACAGGTTAGTTATTTTATTCCCCCCCTCACTATTTTTTAGGGTGAGGGGGATAGGTAGGGACTTTTTATTTGGGTGGGGGTGGGTGACTAGGGGCTTGGGGATCCCTAGTCACCTTGTGGGGGGGGGAATTGACTTAGTGCCCCCACCTGCCGCCCAATGGTGGGGGCCGGGGGGGAGGACAGTAGGTCCCCCCCTCATTATCTTTATAGCCCCCACCCACCGCCCAGGGGTGGGGGCCGGAGGGGGGGTGGACAGTAGTCCCCCCCCCTCATTATCATTTGGCCCCCACCCGCCACCCAGGGGTGGGGGTGGGAGGACAGTAGGTCCCCCCCTCATTATCTTTATGGCCCCCTCCCACCGCCCAGGGGTGGGGGCCGGGGGGGCAGTAGGTCCCCCCCCATTATCATTATGACCCCCACCCACCACGCAGGGGTGGGACATTAAGTGTCCCCCCTTATTTTACTTTAGGGCCCCCAATCTGTCATTTAGGGGTGGGGGCCAACAGTTTTTTGGGGTTTTTTTTACAGTGAGCAGCCACAGGCTGCCCACTGCTTACTAGGCATGCCCCTACTCGTGGTATAGTGAGTAGGGGCAGCATTTACTAATACTAAGTAATTTTTACTTAGTATTAGAAAAGTTGGCTGAAAGACCAATTTAGGTCTTTCAGCCTTTTAGTAGATAACTCCCTAATACCGTGGGAATTAGGGAGTTATCTACTAAGCGGCTGCAAGACCTAAATTGGTCTTTCAGCCAACTTTACTAATACTAAGTAAAAATTACAGCAAGAATAGGATCGGAGTTTCATTCATTCAAATGAAATTCCGATCCGAATATAGTGCCGAATTGCGTTCTAAAACAAACAAACATACTGTTCTCATTCAGTTAGAACGCAATTCGGCAGTTTCGTGTAAAATGACAGGAAGCATCGTGGGAACACAGAGGAAAGGTAAGAATTATGGGAAAATTTCTCTGACCAGCGGAAATGAAGCACACTTTGCTCCTCCGCTGGTCAGAGCTGGTCAAGCGGAGGAATCCTCCATAAGGCAAAGAGTCCATACTTTGTCTTATGATTTTAAAGAAAACTAAAGAAGACAGGAAGAAAAGAAGAACAGATCCTGAGAGAGGGGGAGAAAAGGAAGAGATTGAGGAAAGGTAAGTTCGGCATGACAGTGCCGCTTTAAGGTCTGGAGACTGGCCAGGGCACTCCAGGACCTTAATGTGCTTCTTCTTGAGCCACTTCTTTGCTGCTTTGGCTGTGTGTTTTGGGTCATTGTCATGCTGGAATACCCATCCACCACCCATTTTCAATGCCCTGGCTGAGGGAAGGAGGTTCTCACCCTAGATTTGATGGTACATGGCCCTGTCCATCATACCTATGATGCGGTGCAGTTTTCCTATCCACCTAGTATTAAAACACCCCCAAAGCATAATGTTTCTCCTTTAAGAGAGTCCTCCTAATCGCAGCTAGTAACCTGTATAAAATACACCTGGGAGCCAGAAATCTTGCGGATTGACAGGGGATCAACTACTTATTTCACTCATTGACATGCAAATCAATTTATTACATTTTTGAATTTTTTTTGTGTTATTCTGTCTCTCACTGTTAAATCACACCTACCATTAAAATTATAGACTTATAATTTATTTGTCAGTGGGCAAACGTTCAAAATCAGCAAGGGGATCAAATACTTTTTTCCCCTCACTGTACTTATGCCAAATGCTGGCCACAATACAGAAAATGCACGATAAACATCTTACCTGTACTAGAAATTAATTTGGCAGTAAAAAGTTACAATTTAGTCATTGTAGGTCAATGCAATGGAAAAGGTGGGGAAAACAACTTTTAATATGTATCTTTGTAATTTAAATTTTATAGACCGTCTTAAAGATGCTTATCCTTCACATATATGGTCCAGTTTAAGAAAAACTTTTAACTTTTGTGTTTAAATCTTCATTTTAAATCTTAAAAAGAAATCTTTACCGTTGAGTGTTCTGTTTAGTTTTCTATTATATAAATGTTATGTAATGTTAATAAGCTAGGTCTTTTTATCCATACTCGTTGAATCACTTGCAGTAAGATATATGTCATAGCGGTAGAAATGTCAGTCATATTCATATTTTAAGAATAAGCTTAAATTGATGTACACCTACACATATTGTTCTCCTTTCAGTCTCAAATTAGCATAACAATTGGCTTTTTATTACATTTAAATACAACAAATTATATGACAAATCAATTCTGTATAGTAATTTTAAAATTATAAGGAACATTATAACTGAATTAACTATGTATAGCTCCGGTTAAACTATTCAATATGAATATAACCACTGAGTATTTGCTTGCCGTATGACCAAATTTGAAGTTACTGTCATTGTGGAATATTGCCTGCCATTGAACATCTGTTTCATGATTTGGAAGAGTAGAAGCTGAAACACCCCAACCACGCTTAGCCAGTCAATCTAATAAACTGACATCGGAAATTCGAAAGTGGAAATTCTGCTCCCAAGATATGGGTGATCCCTGGGAGATGAGTAGAACCCCAGTTTATATCAAACTATACCTAAAGAACAGTATTGGGCATGTAAACTCTAGTCAACAGAACAGATACAGTAATTGTTAACATACCAGAAGGAAATTTAATGTGAAAAAACTGGTGAGAATGTAGTATGTTGACATGTGCTATATAACTAATAAAACATAATAATACAAAAATATGTTAAATATAAGTCATTTGTAAAATATTAGATATTTGAATTCATAACTACCATCCAATATTCACTTTTTTTCTAGTACGTATACTTGACATATTTATACATTTAGTAATATTATTTGTACTCAATGTTTATACTCATCTATACCTTTGAAGCCAGTTAGTGATTTCACTTTACAGGGAGTGCAGAATTATTAGGCAAGTTGTATTTTTGAGGATTAATTTTATTATTGAACAACAACCATGTTCTCAATGAACCCAAAAAACTCATTAATATCAAAGCTGAATATTTTTGGAAGTAGTTTTTAGTTTGTTTTTAGTTATAGCTATGTTAGGGGGATATCTGTGTGTGCAGGTGACTATTACTGTGCATAATTATTAGGCAACTTAACAAAAAACAAATATATACCCATTTCAATTATTTATTATTACCAGTGAAACCAATATAACATCTCAACATTCACAAATATACATTTCTGACATTCAAAAACAAAACAAAAACAAATCAGTGACCAATATAGCCACCTTTCTTTGCAAGGACACTCAAAAGCCTGCCATCCATGGATTCTGTCAGTGTTTTGATCTGTTCACCATCAACATTGCGTGCAGCAGCAACCACAGCCTCCCAGACACTGTTCAGAGAGGTGTACTGTTTTCCCTCCTTGTAAATCTCAAATTTGATGATGGACCACAGGTTCTCAATGGGGTTCAGATCAGGTGAACAAGGAGGCCATGTCATTAGATTTTCTTCTTTTATACCCTTTCTTGCCAGCCACGCTGTGGAGTACTTGGACGCGTGTGATGGAGCATTGTCCTGCATGAAAATCATGTTTTTCTTGAAGGATGCAGACTTCTTCCTGTACCACTGCTTGAAGAAGGTGTCTTCCAGGAACTGGCAGTAGGACTGGGAGTTGAGCTTGACTCCATCCTCAACCCGAAAAGGCCCCACAAGCTCATCTTTGATGATACCAGCCCAAACCAGTACTCCACCTCCACCTTGCTGGCGTCTGAGTCGGACTGGAGCTCTCTGCCCTTTACCAATCCAGCCACGGGCCCATCCATCTGGCCCATCAAGACTCACTCTCATTTCATCA
This sequence comes from Pelobates cultripes, assembly GCA_933207985.1. Taxonomy (NCBI): domain Eukaryota; kingdom Metazoa; phylum Chordata; class Amphibia; order Anura; family Pelobatidae; genus Pelobates; species Pelobates cultripes. The sequence continues at coordinate 70,376,021 of OW240917.1, read as the reverse complement.
GTCCATAAAACCTTAGAAAATCAGTCTTGAGATATTTCTTGGCCCAGTCTTGACGTTTCAGCTTGTGTGTCTTGTTCAGTGGTGGTCGTCTTTCAGCCTTTCTTACCTTGGCCATGTCTCTGAGTATTGCACACCTTGTGCTTTTGGGCACTCCAGTGATGTTGCAGCTCTGAAATATGGCCAAACTGGTGGCAAGTGGCATGTGGCAGCTGCACGCTTGACTTTTCTCAGTTCATGGGCAGTTATTTTGCACCTTGGTTTTTCCACACGCTTCTTGCGACCCTGTTGACTATTTTGAATGAAACGCTTGATTGTTCGATGATCACGCTTCAGAAGCTTTGCAATTTTAAGAGTGCTGCATCCCTCTGCAAGATATCTCACTATTTTTGACTTTTCTGAGCCTGTCAAGTCCTTCTTTTGACCCATTTTGCCAAAGGAAAGGAAGTTGCCTAATAATTATGCACACCTGATATAGGGTGTTGATGTCATTAGACCACACCCCTTCTCATTACAGAGATGCACATCACCTAATATGATTAATTAGTAGTAGGCTTTCGAGCATATACAGCTTGGAGTAAGACAACATGCATAAAGAGGATGATGTGGTCAAAATACTCATTTGCCTAATAATTCTGCACTCCCTGTAGTAGCACATTTAAACTGGTTCTTTCTCAAAATTCCTCTAGTTAAGGGAATTCAGTTGATCATAAGCAAAGTATGTCTATTTTATATCAATCAAATTCATTTTGCAGCTTCATGCTTCAATAGTGCGTCAGGATAAGCAAAGATTTGCTACTCATGAATTGTCTAAAGACTGAACGAACTGACATTTAACTTAATTTCTAACAAGTTAGAAATAAATAAAGTGTTCTGCATTCGGCATGATAGATATTTACTAAAGGCTAAATTTTCAAATCTGCAACCTAAAAGCAAGCAAGACTAATGTAGACAGTTTTTTTGTTTAATTCACAATAAGTAACATCAGCCTGATTAAGGAAATAAAAAATTCAAATTATACTGGATTTGAACTGTACCAATTTTGTGAACTCAAAATATTCCGTAATTTGAGATTAATATTTCAGAAAATGTATTTATTTATTTATTTATAAAATATTTTACCTGGATGGATACATTTAGATGTCTATCTTTTTCAAGTATGTCCTGGGTCTTTGTCCACAAAACATTGCATTGTTACAATGGGATACAATATTACAAAAATACAATATACAAACTATACGTATACATAACAGCTAATAAATATATTCAACCATGACTGGTGCATTCTCTTAAATGATTAATTTACTCAATTCCACCAATCACAGAGAAACACAATCACTCATCCTCTCTACACCCAAAGAAACCAATCAGAGTTCCTGAGGACATGTACTTTTCTGGATTGGTGGATACCAGAAATAAGAGATGATGGTGCCAGAGTGGAACAGAAACAAAACAGAAAACTGGATGCAAGTTACCCATAAATCATCTTTATGTCAAATACAAATTTCCACAATCTATAGCAGCTGTGAGTAGTTTTATTTGTAAAAAAGAGAGAATCCGAAAATCTGAATAGCAGTGAAGGCAGCACCTCACCAGTATTTTTTGCAATTATATAAAAAAAAAAAATATTAAACTATATATTTTTTCTCTTGGAGTTTTTAACTTATTTTGTGCGAACTTGCACTTTTTAAGATTTGTCTTGATCAAACAAATGCAATTTATGTCTTTTTAACTAATAGTACTGCAATTGCGCTCCCCTCCCCCTTATGCTCCTCATTGCTGGTAGGAAGAGTACAATCAAACATAAACAGATTTATGGTCATTTGCCAAATAATCTGATTAAATCATATGAGACATTTTGTAAATCACCCTCATTGACTGTTTGACGTCCATCCGTAATTAAAAAGCAGAGGCAGATGTATGGTCGTTTGCACAAAGATGTGATGTAGTCCTATGAGAAGTTGTGTGTATCACCCTGATTGGGCGTCTGACAGCTACCATTTTTTTATCAATCCTTTTTGGGCAGCAATTATACTGCCCTAAAAGACAGGGCTGAGTTGGCAGAAGTTGGCAGAGCTCGACTTCCCCTGTTGCATGCTCCATTTTGACTCCATGTCGGCTGCATTGTTTTAGCTTCTGCCTTCAGTGTGAAAAGTAAAGGGACCATGTCTGACAGTTGTCCCTTAGCTTCAGCCATTAAATACATTCATGCACTTTGTCCCGTGCAATCTCTGTTAATCGTACCCTGGCTCCATGCTTTGAAACAATTTCTCGCTCATTCTCTCCTCTGCTGACAGCTCTCCACTGCAGTCTCATTCAGGCAAGAACTGAAAGCACTGTTCCCCAGCTAGGCCTTTATCTTATACTCTGCATATAAAAATTGAACTAAACTGTTTAGTAATAATGTCTTGCCTTTAGCACTGCAGTTCTTGCTGACTACATTTCCCATGAGACTCAGCCAGTCATTCAACTGGTTAAGTGTTGTGATAAATATTATATTGCTGGTAAGGCATAAGAGTCATAAAGCATAAAATTATATACATTTTTTATAAAATAATAAAATTTAAATATTCTTGATATAATATGCTATAGACACACAAAAAACAACTTTTGCATAATGAAGCACTTTTGGTATCTGCCATTTAGGAATTAAAATATTTTTTTTCATGCAGCCCTTTCCTGTGGCTTACACAGCCTTCCTACAGATTTGCTGTAAAGAGAAATCTCATATTTAAAGGGACACTACAGTCAACAAAAGAACTTTAGCTTATTGAAGTAGTTTTGGTATATACATAATTTCCCTGCAGTGTCACTGCTCAGTTCTCTGCCATATAGGAGTTAAATCACTTTTTTATGCACCATAGTCACACCTCCCTGCATGTGACTTGCACAGCCTTCCTAAAAACTTCCTGTAAAGAGTCAGCTAATGTTTATACTTCATTCATTGCAAATTCTATTTAATTTAAAATGTATTATCCCCTGCACTGTTGATAGCTTGCTAGACCCCACAGAGACATTCTGTGTATGATTAAAGTTCACTTTAGAGAGCAGGCAATAAGAACTTTAAAGTAAGTTATATCTAATTGAAAGTGAAACAATTTTTTTTTCATGTATGGTGTGTGAGTCACAGCCAGGGGAGGTGTGACTAGGGCTGCATGGACATAAACAAAAGGGATTTAACTCCTAAATTGCAGAGATTTGAGCAGTGAGACTGCAAGATCATGACCTATACACTAAAACTGCTTCCTTAAGCTAAAGTTGTGTTGGTGACTATAGTGTCCCTTTAAACTTCCTTCATTGGACAGTCTGTTTAATTTTACAATTAATAGCTCTAGCTCTGTTAATGGCCTGCTAGAGCCTCATGATCTGAAACAATTTTTTTTTCATACAATCTGTTTCAGTCACAGTCAGGGGATGTATAGCTAGGACCACAAACAAGTAAAAAAAAACTAATTTTATTCACCGTAAATTTCCTTTTTCCTTAATATGGTGGCAGTACAATAGGGAAGAGTACAATAGTCATGTACTCTTCCCTCGGGACAAGCATCTGAAATAAATAATTACCATAAAAAGTTCCTCCCCTTACCAGGTATAAGAGACCAAACCAGCCCTGGAACCTCAGTACGTACCAAGAACACCTCAGTGAATCCATAGAACACCCAAAAAATTAATATATATACATAAAGGGAGGGATTGATGTACTGCCACCATATTAAGGAAAAAGGAATTTAGCGTCAGAGGCAGAGAATACATCTAGCCTGTAATGTTTGACAAAAGTGTTGAAAGAAGACCAGGTAGCCGTCTTGCATATATCTTCTGGAGAGGCACACGCTTTTTCGGCCCAAGAGGCAGCCATGGCTCTAGTAGAATGTGCTTTCAAGGAGGCAGGCAGAGGTAGATTCGAGGTAGAATAAACAAATTTAATAGTATCCACCAGCCATCTTGCCAAAGTGGCCTTGGAGACAACTTGGCCTTTAAATTTTCCAAAGAAATTCACGAATAGATGATCAGTCATCCTATACGCAGAGGAGTGGTCCAAGTAGATTTTCAGAGACCTACCAACATCTAGTTGGCTCCAATCAAATTCCCAATCTGGCATAGATGGACCATTAAAGGAAGAAAAATAGGTTGGTTGATAACCTTGGAGGAAATGACTTTCGGAAGAAAGGAAGGCTTAGGGTATATCCGGAAGAAATTTTGTAAAGTCAGGAGAGGAAGAAAGGGCCTGGAGTTCCCCTATCCTCTTAGTCGAAGTACTTACCACCAAAAACATGGTCTTCAGGGACAGATTCTTCAATGAAGCTTCTTCCAAAGGTTCGAAGGGCTGAGTACACAGATTTTAAAACTAAAGACAAATCCCAAGAGGGAAAACAGATTTTCTTAGGAGGCTTTACGAGTCTTACAGCTTTAAAAAATCTCCTAATGACAGGATCAGAAGCCCAATTTTTTTACCAAAAAATGACTGAGAGCGGAAACTTGGACTTTGAGGGTAGACAGATTAAAACCTTTATCCATATTATCAGTAGAGACAGGACTAGACATATCTGCAACACATAAGCAAATAAACCATATTTGTAGAAACAATAAAAATATAGAGAGTTTTAAAGATTAGAAACCTAAAGAATCATACCTCTAAAACCTCTGACCCGTGTGGGGGGGCTGGTGACATGGGAGACCTTCACTGCCGAGCATCCATGCTGACAATAAGATCTGCAAAGCATAAATAGGCAGATCCTTTGAAATCTGGCGTCATTTCAGGGAGTTTAGACCACGCGCACCGCCGTGCGCATGCATCTCCGATGGGCAGTGATTTGCTGCAACTAGAAAACGCCTCCCTGCTTCGCCGGTGACTGCCCTCGGCATAAAGCAGGCTTACCATACCTGCTCCGTAATCCTGCAGGATGTTTGCTGGCCATTCAGCTCTCCACCCGGGAGGGTATCAGACCGGATCCCCCTGGCAGCAACCCATGTGCCTCACCATCTCATTCCAGATGCTGTCCGTTCCTGATGGAACAAGAAAGAAAACTGAGGTCCCAGGGCTGGTTTGGTCTCTTATACCTGGTAAGGGGAGGAACTTTTTATGTTAATTATTTATTTCAGATGCTTGTCCCGAGGGAAGAGTACATCCCTATTGTACTCTTCCCTCTTGTACTGCCACCATATGTCAGGAAAAAAAGGTGTTTAGCTCCTAAATGGGATATAATCGAGCAGCGAGACTGCATGGGCATGATCTATACACCAAAACTGCTTTGTGAAGCTAACGTTTCTGCTCTAGATTATAAATATGCATTTGGCTCATTCATTCTAGTATCCTCTTTGCCTCTATTTATTATTCAATGATTTTTTTGTTGTTATGTGTGCACTGAATTACATTACCTGGGTCAAATGGTTAGTTCATACGTGTACCAGGCTTCTGTGCTTTCAGTTATACTACATTTCACATGTGGTTTAGATAGCAACAAATGTTTGTTTTTGCTTGTGGATGAATAATGAAATAAAAGTAAAATTTTAACATTCTAATTAATTCTGCTAATGATACTTCCCCTATCTATATTAGATTACTCTATGCATTTGTCCCATATTTAGATGGCTGGACAATAATCTTTCTTGAACAGTTCTGATCTTCTATTTATATGTCAATATTCTGAGATATACCTTCTATAGAAAAATTCTCAAAAGGAAAAAAACAAATAGTATAATAGTATATAAGCTTTGGAGTCTATCAAAGGTGACTGATATACTATTAAAGCATATAAGTATGACATTTGCACAATTCTTTTCACTAAAATGTGCACAATTATTTCCTAAGCACTAATAATTTACCTTTTTGTCTAACACTTGCTACCTTGTTAGTTCCCAGCAGTGTCATGCCAGTTGCTTGTCATAGAGAAGCATTGAGGAAAAATCTCCATTTCAAAGCTACAACTAGAGATAGATGAGTGGTTGTATAGAAATCTAGAGATTTTTATACCAAAATATATATATATTTTTTAAATCATAATTTAGTTTGTTAGTACAGTTGCTGTTTGTATTATTTTTATATGTCCATTAAGATGGTGACTTGTTATATAAAGCTATATTGGACTAAACATCTTATCAAGCTCAGCCGCCATTTGGATTGTTCAACATCAGCTGTTAAGCAGGCTTCCCCAAACTCAGGCCCTCCAGATGTTTCTGAACTACAACTCCCATGATTCTCAGCCTATCTATTTCATTCATAGAATCATAGGAGTTGTATTTCAACAACATCTAGAGGGCTGGAGTTTGGGGAAGCTTGCTGTTAAGCATGTGTTTGTTTCACTATCCCATTACATCAGATGTATGTTTTAACTCTCACCAGCCTCAGCCATACTCTCTATGAGCTTGTTAAGAATTGTAGGAGGAGGAGGCATCTTCTTGCACACAATTTGACATGACATAAATTTCCATCAACAATGACGTGTTTTTATTCTGACCTCTGCACCTTGAATGAAAGCGGTAAAAAGAAACAGAACTGATATATGGATTTTCTTTATCAGAAAATTATAGAGCTACATTTTCTGAAAGCTGGTTAGCAGGAGCTTTAACACTGTGTAATGCTGAGCAAGCCATGGGCACGTGGCCCAAGTGGTTAATATGTTGTCTGTGCTATTTGTGCTATGACAGAAGCAACATTTCACAAAACGTATATTGCAAGGCAGGAAGAAAGTATTCTAGGTGCTGATTAACAGTTCTAGAATCAACGCAGTAAGGTAACCCTAAACAGAAAAAAAACCTCAATGCAGCCTTTCTTTTTATATCGTAAAATAAAGGCTGCATGGATTGGGTCTTTGCATCATAGCCACTTCATTAAGCCAAAGTATTTATGGTGCTTAGAGTGACTCTATACAGCTTTTACTAGTTGATCTTGTTTCCATTCAAACTTGATTGCTCGCAGGGGTCAAGTCTTGGAGAAAAAAGTGTGGGAACTCACCCAAGATCCACTCCCCCCCCCCCAAAAAAAATATATATATATATATTATACGCTCCTATGCATATATATTTCTCAGAAATACAATGCAACATTTATTGTAAAGTGCTAGTTTACAAAGACATCTCCAAAATCCACATGCAATAAGCAAATACATATAGTACAGTGCAGAGTTTGAGTGCAGAGTGTGCATAATAAATGTAGTGTGTTTGTTGTGAATGCAGAGTGTGCATAATGAATGTAGTGTGTTTGTAGTGAGTGCAGAGTGTGCATAATAAATGTAGTGTGTTTGTAGTGAATGCAGAGTGTGTATAGTGAATGTAGTGTGTGTGTAGTGAATGAACAGTGTGTATAATGAATGCAGTGTGTTGTAGTGAATGCAGAGTGTGCATAATGAATGTAGTGTGTTTGTAGTGAGTGCATAGTGTGCATAATGAATGCAGAGTGTGTATAGTGAATGTAGTGTGTGCGTAGTGAATGAACAGTGTGTATAATGAATGCAGTGTGTTTGTAGTGAATGCAGAGTGTGCATAATGAATGTAGTGTGTTTGTAGTAAGTGCAGAGTGTGCATAATGAATGTAGTGTGTTTGTAGTGAGTGCAGATTGTGCATAATAAATGTAGTGTGTTTGTAGTTAATGCAGAGTGTGTATTGTGAATGTAGTGTGTGCGTAGTGAATGAACAGTGTTTATAATGAATCCAGTGTGTTTGTAGTGAATGCAGAGTGTGCATAATGAATGTAGTGTGTTTGTAGTGAGTGCAGAGTGTGTATAGTAAATGCAATGTGTTTGTAGTGAGTGCAGAGTGTGCATAATAAATATAGTGTTTTTGTAGTGAGTGCAGAGTGTGTATAGTGAATGTAGTGTGTGTGTAGTGAATGTAGAGTGTGTATAGTGAATGTAGTGTGTGTGTGTAGTAAATCAACAGTGTGTATAATGAATGTAGTATGTGTAGTGAGTGCAGAGTGTGTATAGTGAATGTAGTGTTTGTAGCGAGTGCAGTTTGTATATAATGAATGTAGTGTGTTTGTAGTAAGTGTGTGTGTGTGTTAAACAGGGGGGAAGGAAGCATTTTTTTTTACATTTATATGAGTATATTTTATTCCCCCCTGGTGGTCCGGTGGCATGGTGGAGGGAGCCAGCCACTGCACACTGGCTGGGCCCAGCACACTCTGTGTTCCCTCTCCAGCAATGCTCTGTCTAAATCTTGCGAGACCCGCCTGCGTGCTGTGCGGAGCCGTGGCAACGCTCAGATGTCCGCGGGACTAGCGAAAGTGAGACACAGAGCAGCTGGAGAGGGAACTCAGAGTGTGCTGGTCCCCTGTGTGCAGTGTGCAGTAGCAGGGGGTCCACAGTCAAAGGACAGGTCCTGCAGGACTATTAATAGGAAGATCATTCATGCTGTGGAAAAAGTGCAGGAACGCCGTTCACACGTGTTACTGCAGGACACGAGCCCTGGTTGCTCGCCAGAAATGCTGTTACATAAGTAAATATTAAAATGAGCATATATCAGTACTATTATTGGCATCACATCTGTAACTGATTAAATAGTTATCCTCAGATAGAAGTCTCATTGGATAGATTGAGACTTCTAGCTGGATATAACTAATAAAATAATTTGTATATTGTTTTTAACAGGTTCAAAATACGTGTTTGGTCTCAGAGTAGACATGGACAAATTACACTCTAAATATGCATTTTTATGGATCCAGTTTAGTTTTTATCCTATGTATTAATCTTGATATGTGCTGTTTCACTCTGCTGCTGCAAGTGTTGTGTTCTGTAAATTCACAGCACATTAATTAATTGTTTACATAGTCGATGAGAGCACTGAACATGAAGTAATGCTACATTTTAAGATTTCAGAGAAAGATTCAGAATTTCATAACATGGTAAAAATTAATAAATCAAAAGTTCTGGTATGGTTTTTAAAACTGCTTAACTTATGATTTTTTTCTTCAAAGCTTTTCAGCCTTATACAATGGCATGAAAACGTATGTGAACCCATTAGAAGTGACTGCATTTATGTATAAATTTGTCTTAAAATCAAGTTTGATAAGGTAAAGAAGAACCTTACAGTGACCGCTAATAAATGAAGAAATTATTGAAACTGGTTAACATTTCTATTCATGAGTCTACCATACAAATAAATATTAATTAGGTGTTGTGTTAATGTCAGGACACCACAATGAAATCTTCTACTTCTACAAAACACATTTCTGAAGTTTGTCACCAACAGCCTTGAAATTCAATAATTTTGTGGACTGTTGAAACTAAGGTTGAGTTATTTGGGAAGCACATGCAGCACTATGTACATGTATGCGTATAAAGGGCACAACATGTCAATGTAACATCATCTCATCCCAACGGTTAATTATGATGGAAAGAACATCATGATTCAGGCTGCTTTGCTGTTTAGAGGATTGGAACACTTGTTATTGTTGAGGGAAAATTAATGACCAAGTCTATCAAGCTATCTGACTTGTCAGGGTGACTGCATGCCAGCTGAAGCTCAGTAGAACTTGGGTAAAGCAGCAAGACAATGATCTTTAAACATTTAAGTAAACCCACTGCAGAATGGCTTAAAAAAAGATAATCCATTTGTTTGAAGTGGTACAATCTGAGCCCAGACCTTACTCTCATAGTGATGCTGTAGAGTGGCCTCAAGAGAGTTGTTCACACCAGACCTCCAAGAATATGACTCAAAATTCCTCCTGAAATCACAGCTACCAGAAATATTTGGTTGAGGTTTTTTCTGCCAAAGGAGGATCAACTAGCTATTAAATCCAAGTGTTCACTTACTTTTTCCACAGCACTGTGGATGATTAATGGGATGTGTTCAATAAAGAGCTAGAAGATTATGTCCTGTTAGCTTATGCATATTGTGTTTGTCTACACTTGTGACTTTAATGAAAATGACATGACATTTTATGACTAATTCATGCAGAAAACCAAGTAATTCCAAAGGTTTCACATATTATTCTTGCCAATGTAAAGCATAGTAAGTTAATATCAAAATGATATACTTTTAAATCTATAACTTTACATCTTCAGTTTACCCAACATGTACTCATTTGAGATACCTAAAATTACTTTGCTCTGAAGATCCCCTCCTCGCTACAGAGGAATAGAGTGTGGTTCTTTTTAATGTTAATATCCTCACTTCACATTGCATTACACACATTATTTGTGCAATAATGAACAAAAGACATGCCAAGCAAAAGCAAAATTGACAAGAGTAGTGTGCAATGTGAGAGGTTTTAATAGAATAATGTTGAGTGGAACATCTCAATATCAAAAACATTATATACAACCAATACTACACAATATAAGAGGTTAGAGTCCAGATGTCTAGTTTTGAGTCTGCTTGAATTGCAAATAAAGTGAGATCAACTTTCTCCTCGAGTCTGTGCCAAAATCACTCACAGATGGATTTAAAAAAAATTCCTCCCACCTCTGCAGTGTCTTCTCCATTGACGTACCTGATGCAGGCAAGTAAGCGCCCATCCTGGTTAACTCTTTATTGGGTCCCAGTTTCAGTTTACCCAGAGCGCAGGTAGTAGGGTTGATATGCTCCTCTGGTGGGGACAAGGATAAACCGAGCTGTTTCAAAGGTGGGGAGGAGAAACAGAGTACTCACAATAGCCATGAGAGACTTTGGTAGCTCCAAGCAAGGAGATCAGCCGTTTCTCATCTTCTTAAAACACAAAAGACCATGTAAGCCACCACTCTTAGTTTTGTTCCATGGACTACAAAAGAAAACCTCTAGATTGGTTTCAGGGAGTTACACTGTATGCTAGGTCAGGTAAGTAGTTGCTTGAATACAATTAGAGACTATTAGCTTTAGCATATTCACAAATAGTGGGGATATATCCCTAGGCTTGTGTATTCCCGCCTTTTCTAAATTGTAATATCGCTTTACTCAGAGATGAGAAGTTTGCTCCAGAAGCCTGTCAATATTGTAGCAGATCTAGAGTCTTACAAATAAATGCTAATCATTGTTGAATTTGTGTGTTATATTGTTTCATGCATGCATATTTTTACACATACACACAATTAATATAGCCTATGGATTTGATTATGTGTTGTACATACAGATTTGTTCAATAAAGTAAATTTGATTTAAAAAATGATGCAACTAAAATATTTTCATGGATCTTTTCTTTGTTGTTAACACACGATATCCCTCTCCTAGGTGTTACAACTGTATTGACAATGACAACTCTCAGCATCAGTGCAAGAAACTCCCTTCCAAAAGTAGCTTATGCGACAGCCATGGATTGGTTTATTGCCGTTTGCTACGCTTTTGTATTTTCAGCCTTGATAGAATTTGCCACTGTAAACTACTTTACTAAAAGAGGATGGGCCTGGGATGGTAAAAGCGTTGTCAATGACAAGGTAAGGTCTAAATATCTACATATGTATATAACTATAATTGTTTATTTTTAAACTTGTTCTTGTTTTATTAAAGGATAATTATGACTAAATAACTGTGGCTAATTGTATTAATATAATAGAAGATTTCACAACTTCACTGATCATGTATAAGTTGCGTAATGTTAAAAAAAATATATTTACCACTTATATAGGATTGGCTGTAAAGTGCCTATGTCACGTCAACCTTTCTTCTACTGTTTCCTCTTCTCTTCCTCTTTTAGAACATGTTCTTATTTTCTTCCTTTCTGATCTATTTCTCATGGTAATTCAAGCTAACAAAGGGTGAAGCTTGCCTTGAAGACACACTACAGGCACCAAAACAACTTTAGCTTGATGAAGCAGTTTTGATGTATAGATCATGCTTCTGCAATCTCACTGCTCAATTCTCTTCCCTTTAGGAGTTAAAGCACTTTGATATAAACAGCCCAAGTCATACCTCTCTGCATGTGATTTGCCCAGTCTTCCTAAACATTTCCTGTAAAGAGACCTCTAATGTTTGCATTTCCTTTATTGCACATTCTATTTAATTTAAAGTTCAATTTACAGAGCAGGAAATGAAAACATCTAGAGCAGGGGTCAGCAACCTATGGCATGTGTGCCATGCATGGCAGTCAAGATGCCTTTGCATGGTACTCAAGGCTGCCAGAGCCAAACAGGCTCATGGAACTCCAGATATCTGTTATTGTAAATCACGTGATGATTGCAGGTGGTGAGGGACAATCCTAAATTTACACATTGCAGCACTTAAAGGAAGTGATATCAGATCAATTCATCCCAGCACTTGTGAACAGGTAGCTATCACAATTCCTGACCTTGACTTGTACCTGGCCAGCCCAGTCCCAACTGGACCCCAAGTAAGCCACTCACACTGCTAGATATACACAGAGCTGCAGAATAAGCTTCCCCCCATAGAAATAATACAAACAGCCCGCACACAGTCCTCACAAACACAACACCATCGACAATCCACATAAATACACACACAACACCACAAGCAGCTATTCACATGCAATACCACAAGCAGCCCCACATGTGCACACACCACCAAACATATGATATATCATTCATTCAATTCAACAAGCAGCCCCCATACACAGCTCACATTCATATGTATCATACACAATACCACAAACTACTCATCAACATATACAATATAACAGTCCACATATGCACACATACAATGTTACAAAGCAACTGCAGCACCCATAAATAACGCAAGCAGAATAACGCAACATGCACACCTCAATTTAATAAAAAGAGGACCGGCATGCCAAGGGACTTCAAGACTAAAGGGTTGCCTACCTCTGATCTAGAGCAATTTATAGGGACACTCCAGTGCCAGGAAAAAATAGTTTTCCTGGCACTGCAGGTCCCCTCTCCCTCCCACCCCCCCACCCCCATCCCAAGTTGCTGAAGGGGTTAGAAGCACGCCCATGCTCCTCCCCCACCAACATCATGCAGCGGGGGAGACCGATTGCGCATGCAATGCTTTCCTATGGGTAATTTAGCAGCGTTGGAGGTCCTCACATAGCGTGAGGACGTCCAGTGACGCTATAGCACAGAAAACCTGTGCTATAAATCAGGAAGTGCCCTCTAGTGGCTGTCTTGTAGACAGCCACTAGAGGAGGAGTTAACCTTGCAATGGAAATAATGCAGTTTAGGAAACTGCAATATTTACAGTTGCAGAGTTAAGGGTAGTGGGAGTTGGCACCCAGACCACTCCAATGGGCAGAAGTGGTCTGGGTGCCTGGAGTGTCCCTTTAACATCTGATTGAAAATGAAACCATTTTTCATTAAGGCTGTGTGTGCGGAGTGGAGAGTATGGAGGGTTTAAAAACACTAAAGAAACAATATGGAATGTAGAGAGGCAGGAAGAAATGCGGAGTGGGTTGCAGGGTTACAGGAGAGAGCCTGCAAGAGGATGATTTTTATGTGCAGTAGATTTCTAAGTGAAGTGTGCATTGACAACATACATATTTTATGCACAGAACTGATTTTGCCAGCCTGGAATGCAGTTCTGTGCTGCCAATGTCAAGTGTGCTGGGGGTGTAACTAGCCTTCAACACGCAATTACAAATACAACTGCACATACTGACTCCTACCACCATGACCACTTCAAATCACTTGAATGGTCAAGGTGGTTGTAGTAACAAGGAGAAATCCATATACATTCTTAATCTGCTCCCAGAACCAAGCTGTGATATTGCCTTCTTATTTTGGCTTTGGATGTCTGGATTTATAAAAGAGTGTCATGCGCATTGCATCAGTGAGCAGCACCAATAGATGCCTATACAAATTATAGACAAAAACACTGCTGAAAATGTTTATGCAACTTTATAAATGCCACTAATAACAAATGCAGAATGTCTGGAGTGTAGTGTCAGTATAAAGGCCCAACATCAGTGCAGTATGGGCATTCATTTTCTCAGTATGGGGGTAGGCGTTTTTTTTTATGTATTTTAACCTTCAACCTTCGGCAGTGTTCGACTGCAGCTGTCTGTTTCATTACATAAGGTACCCACTTGCGCCATGTCTCTCAGGCTGATCCATGTGTTTCTATCAGCATTGCAGCGTGCACTGTAATAAAGGGCTGGACTGGAAACAGTAAATGTGTTGCCTGGCAACCAGTCACTGCAGCCAGGCATCCAGGGTTACCTCTACTGCCTATTAATACCAGGAGTAGCTTACGGGTAGTGGGTGCCAGGATGTGAGCTAACATTCTGGCAGTCTTCTGCCTGCTAAAGTGAATAATGTGGAGCTACAGTCAGTCATGCTATGTTCATCAATGACAGCACCCTACTGATGAGTATGACAAGAGAAACCCTATTTCCTGTGAGAAAAGATGCAGTGTAATGTGGTCTCAACTTCTTGAAGTGGCAATTAATATGAGGAATTGCTGGAGAAAGGGCAGCTGAGATGCATGTATTTTGCTTTAATGATCTTATTATTATTTGTCTATGCAAGAGTCAGACTGTTTTTTTTCTTCCACGAAAAAAGAATGTAAACCAACAGGTGTTTGTGCTGCCTTAGCAACTCTAACAGGACACTATAAACATGTTGGTGCTGCTATAGCAATTTTACCAGAATAGTAAAATTGTAGTGACAGCTAATGTAGCAATTAGTGACTTGTCGGTAAATGGTTGTGACAAGCATGGACATGAGCCCGCTATCAATAAGCTTGGAATAACCTGGAGTTAGTGTCCTCTATGCCTGACTGATTTCTCTTTACACACCAGGTGTGAAGGCTTGGTTGACAGCTTTTGTTCTAATGGATGAAAGCACTATACCAGTTTTAAAGTTGTTCCTAATTAAATAAATAGAACTGGTAACAAAACACCTAGAGAGCAGTCACTATCTTTAAACACTGGCACTGACACATCTGGGTGCACAATTTCAGACAGCTCTAACTGTATACAGTACAATAAATAAAACAGCCTTCTATTCTTTAGGGTTTGGATTATAAAATTAGACTGTAGACAAGTTTCCTTTGATCTTGTGTTGAATCATTCAAGAATTTCAAATAAGCAAAGAAAAAAATGCTTTTTAAAATCTAGAAAATTAAGAATTTCTTTCCCGTTAATTAGTCTTAACTAGTGATGTTTATTTACAATATAATGTATTTTTCAATGAAAAAATTTTGAATAGGTAAGTCAAGATGTAATTTGAAAAGAATTCCCAGAAGGTAAGGGAAATAGAAGAAGCAAAGTAGATGATAATTTAAAGTAGAAAAAGCATGCTGTATCTGACATGTCTACATATATTTCACATCAAAGGTCTATGTACCCTTTTTGAAAATTCAGCTTTGGTCCATTTTGTAAGAAGGATAATAGCAAGCCAAACAATGTTTGACCTTTTTTCATATTTGATACAATTTTGAAACCACCTGCATTTACCCAGGAATGACCCACACATTAACTCAAATGTTGTGGGTCACAAAATCTTAATAGTAGTTTAAAAAGGTTGGAGAGATTTGACTCGATTTGATACACTGTAATGTCAATTTGTGTCTCTACTTTTTGATAATTTTATTTTGAATTAAATGTTCAACCTGAGATTGCTATTACCATGAGATTTACTCTCTAAATTTCACAGGACTGGCAAGTGAACTGAAAAACTGCAAGATGGAAAATATATAACTAATTTATTTTTCAAACTGTTTTTTTTTTTTATTTGATTGTCAAGTTATCACATTTTTTATAGAGAGAAAAATTTACCTCTGAGATTCTTTGATAATTAAAAATTGCACACTACTGTTTTTATTTCCCTTTTCTCAAATAGTGTAGTTATATTTTTAAACACAATATATGAGGTTATTAAAATACGACTGGGAACAATTATTACCCCATTATCCTGTGAATGCAATGGGCATAAGTGTGCACAGAATTACAGGTAGAAAATATTAAAATTACACTTAAGGCATCAAAGGGAATTATTAGCACCTGTACCTTGAAGTTCTGTGGAGTAAAGGTCCACTTACGCCAATTGTACACCTCCCATTAAGTCCTTTCAAATGTTTTACTTGGATGGGTAAGAAGTGAATTTGCACAAACTCAAATGTGACAGTTTCAATTCCATCATTTAAATGAATTAGTATGTGAAGAGCTATTGCTATTGCCCTTTGAAAACAGAGAGATCAAATGGTCTATTTTATTTAGAAGCAATACGTTTTTATTTCCCTTCAAGAAATAGATTGCTGAATGTGACACCCGAGCAACTGCTTAATAAAACTAGTTTTACAAAAATAATCTTGGTAAATTAATGTAATTAGAAGAGTTTATTTTAACCAGCTTTTGTGTTCTTTGTAGAAAAAGGAAAAAGCGTCTGTAATTAAGAAAAACAATGCTTATGCAGTGGCTGTGGCAAATTATGCTCCGAACATCACCAAGGATTCAGCTCTGCCGACAATATCGAAAAGT
Organism: Pelobates cultripes; assembly: GCA_933207985.1. Classification (NCBI taxonomy): domain Eukaryota; kingdom Metazoa; phylum Chordata; class Amphibia; order Anura; family Pelobatidae; genus Pelobates; species Pelobates cultripes. The sequence goes on along the minus strand of OW240917.1, from coordinate 70,359,723 downwards.
GCAACTGCGGATGCTAGCAAAGCAAAACCACAGGAAGCAAAGAAAACGTTTAACAGTGTTAGTAAAATTGACAGAATGTCTCGGATAGTATTCCCACTTTTGTTCGGTACATTTAACTTGGTATACTGGGCTACCTATCTTAATAGGGAACTGGCCATAGAAGGTCTTGTCTTTTCAAAATAGAGGTCAATGTTGCTAATAGTATATTAGCATCTTCAGACTCAAATAGATTGTTTTAGTATGGCTAATAATAAATGCTGAATTTTGAATTGACATGTACACTAAGTACCTCTTTGGTAAGAAGAGGGCTCTGTTAACTAGAACAAGCTTTGAATAGCTGAGTATCATGACTTATATACACAATTTCCTGTTTACAAAGTGAATTTACTTTGATTTAAGGTTTTGATGCAGTTTATGGGGAATGGTTCATTGTTAACAGAGAAAATAAATTGCCAGTATCCCCCCCACCCCCCTTATTGGAACCATACAGTATTTTGTTATTTAGAGTGTTAATCTTTTTTATGACAAATAATGTTAATTACTGCAAATAATGCAACATGCTGTGTAAAAATGATTTCTAATTTCATAAATGCAAAATGTACTTCACCTATATTTTATGGATTCATGTATCAAATGCACATTTTGTTTCCAAATTTTAAGTGCAAAAGCTAATAATGTATTCTTTTTAGTTGGTGCAGTGTGCTACGATTAACAACTCATTTTCTCTAGGAGATAATTCTGCAACTATAACGCATATCAGGGAAATGTGTTGCCATATACAACTGCCTTCCTATTTGTTGAAGTATGCTTTCATAATGAAAGTATGCATAGGTTCTCAAATGGAATATGTTTATTCTTGTGTTGCTGTGCTAGAGAAGTATCAATTTACGGCAATGCTACAAAGTACACACTCTTCAGGCACACACAGTGTACCCCATTCTTGAAAAAAAAAAAAAAACAGGAATTTAAATGTATTTTATGTGTACTTTTTGATTGAAAATAATCATTTCAAAACACAACATTTTGCAAATTTCTATTAATTATTTATGAAAATGTTTTGATTACAGTTTAAAACCCATCTAGCATGAACACATATAATACATAAATATAGAATTAAATGACGCTATCCCATGCTATTCTTCTAATTCTTATATATAAGTAGGTAAATGCGTTCTTCATAAAATTTAGTTTTTTCTTAGATCTTAAGTCATTTTGCTTATTGTTCAATATAATAACAGTAACTATTCTAAAATCTAAATCCCTGTTGTGAATTTGCCACCAAAACTTAGTTAGTACTAGACCTTGACTTTTTTTATACTTTTTTATAATCCTAAGTGGCTGAACATATGTTACATGTTTTTTTTTATGTTTTAAAAATAATTTTGGGGGCAGAGTGCTCCCAAGTTAGGACGGACTTCAATAAAGGGCCCTTCATACTAAGGTCATTTTGTTTGCAAATCAAGTATCCTAGCCTAAAAGTAACACAACACCAAAAATGATCAGATGTGAATTGAGCATAACTAAACAATACACACTCCATGTCTATAGAAAAAAATAACCCAAGAACCTAGAACCCAAGAAAAAAATGACAACAGCCCTTGAACTTTGAGGCTAAATTAGACAGGTTCCCTATCAAACATCACATGAGTTCACACCACTAATGAGTCTTTTTTATGTCCAGTCACAGTTAGAACTTTGTGGTGATTATAGGCTTTTGAGTTGTATTATATGGCACATTTACCATTTCTGTTTGAGGGTTGTAAAAATATTAATTACCCAACAGCATGATATTTGATCTTCAGACACTCAAAGGGTTGCGATGTCTCAATTCTCTACTTTTGTATTTGCACAAAAATAATTTCAACCTACTGTAATCTTATTGCAAATCACCTCAATAGTTGAATTTGTGTATTAACACCTAATCACTTTCATTTACATGGAAAACATTGTGGTTGCAAAGTATTCTTTAATTTTTTACAGTATTTCTGTAAAAAAGTAGTGCAGCTTTTTTTGTTAAGGATGTACACCCTTCTGACGATTACATAAAGTTAAATAATGAGGGGTAAACATAATTCATTGTGCTCTGTTAGTTTTGTTTTGTTAATATTATTGAGTCTGACAATGTATTTGCCAAGGTCACAAATATACTTTATTACAGACTTTAGAATAAATAGTGAAATTTGAAAGCAAAGAATGTATTATCCAGGAAGCACTGCATGTGATGTAAAATGTATTGCATATTTCTTAGTTAACATGTGAAAAGAAAAAAAGAGGCTAAGCGGAGCACTTTATCTGTATAAGATACTAGAAATATTTATTTTGGTATATTTATCTGAAGAAACAGAACATTTTTCATTGAATCTGGTTCTTCCATTGAGGTATGTAGTGTGTATAATACATGTATTAATGGTAAGCAATAATCCTGTATAATAGTAGCATACACTAATTGATTTACAGTGTGTCAAATTATTTAATATTCTAAACATAGAGATACCATTCTCTTCAGTTACAGATACAAGTTCAATATTGATATCCCTTTGCAGCCTTTAATTAATAAGGGAAGTGGTAAAGAAATGGTCCATTGGCCTCATGCAAATCTAATCCATTTGCAGATGGATAGTGGTCTGCCTGAATAAAGGATGTCATATTACATCTTTGATTTTTTTAGTTTTTGGTCTTATTAAAACATTTTCACAGTGCTATTTATGGTAAAAGTAGTGCCATATATGTATAAGTATACAGTACAATTATAAATATATTTATACTACTGTATAACATTTTTATACATTAAATCTTTTTTCTTTTGTACATATTTATTTTATCAGTCTTTGTTTCGTGTAATCCCTGCTTCCCCAAAAGGAATATTTCCAGTGTTTCTAATGAGAGTAGATGTGTAAATTTTGAACTTCTCCACGTTAACAGTATTTAAATTAGCAATTGTATAAAAAAAAAAAAAATGCATTATAATTGTTTTATTATCATTATTATTTTTTACACACCAATAAATGTATTATACATCCATGGCAGTGTTTTTTTTTTTTTTTATGTGGGGTATTATAGTCATAGAACCAGGGCTTGCTCTGTTAAACGATGATAGATAAATAGATAGATAGATAGATCAAAACAAATTAAGGATTGTGCTATAGAACACCTTAACTTTAAGAAATGTATTTCATTGTCTAAAATATGCATTTGTGATACATAATTAATTGAACATGCCATTCCTTAAATATGCTAACAATTTATTTTATCATCTTTTTGATGGATTATTGCATATATGGCATATGTTCTATTGATTGCATTGTTATGGCTTAAATATGTGCATAAGATTCTGTGTTTTTATGATGTGAATTTCAATGTAGTGTGACAAGCTTGCCCCTGCTCTTAGCTAGGAAAAGGGATTGGATCAACAGCAAAAAACAAATGTGAGGTAGGCTGAACTTGATGGACGCAAGTCTCTTTTCAGCTATGTAACTATCTAACTATGTAACTATGGGTTAATATTGAATTGCAGTCTATACCCAAAAAGTGTAAATAAACTATATCCACATATTTCAGGAATGTCAATAACAGCAATGTTAAAGATCACACAGCTTAAAAAATTTAAGTGTTTTAAATGTTAAATGTTTTCATTGTAACCGAACTTTAGTTAGCACTTAATAAGCAGCAGAGGTTAGAATTAATGGTGCATTTTAGGAACATACCATTTCAGTATAATATTTCAGTACTTGCTAAGTAGTAAAGAGGATACCTCTCCTTTACCAACAAGAGAACAAAAGGCAAGAGTTGAGTTTTTATAACAGGAATTCTGGTCCTGGCTTATTTGAGTAATATAATTAAGTTCTAGTCTATCAGTGTTATTCACAATAGTGAGAGTTGTCAGGAATTCACAAAGAGAATTTCAAATTAAAGGCAAAAATAGGCTCAATAAAAACAGAATTTCAGAATTTACTGGGGGCAAGTTTTCTGTTATTTTGGTCTAAATTCCCTTTGAATTCACATCAATTGTCCCTTTGATTAATAGCCCTGTGTCTTATGGTCTCCTCTACTGGACATGTGCATTTGTTATCAGACAAATATGATTTTGTCAGAATATTCGGACATTTTCGTATATTTGTTTACTATAACATTAATGCAAGTCCTACATATAAATTAAAAGACAGTTTTAAAAGACAGCGAGCAGCCAGCGGATTTAACCTCCCTTTTATTAATATGGGGGTCATAGTGACCCCCCATAGGTTTTAAAGGACCACTCTAGGCACCCAGACCACTTCAGCTTAATGAAGTGGTCTGGGTGCCAGGTCCAGCTAGGGTTAACCCATTTTTTCATAAACATAGCAGTTTCAGAGAAACTGCTATGTTTATGAATGGGTTAAGCCTTCCCCCTAATCCTCTAGTGGATGTCTCATTGACAGCCACTAGAGGCGCTTGCGTGCTTCTCACTGTGATTTTCACAGTGAGAGCACGCCAGCGTCCATAGGAAAGCATTATGAATGCTTTCCTATGTGACCGGCTGAATGCGCGCGCAGCTCAGTCCAGGAGGAGGAACGGAGGAGGATCTGAGGAGGAGAGCTCTCCGCCCAGCACTGGAAAAAGGTAAGTTTTACCCCCTTTCCAGAGCCGGGCGGGAGGGGGACCCTGAGGGTGGGGGCACCCTCAGGGCACTATAGTGCCAGGAAAACGAGTAAGTTTTCCTGGCACTATAGTGGTCCTTTAATGCAGGGGGGTAGTAATTGTTAATATTTATTACAAGGAGGGAGTTGGTAGCGCTGCCGACTCCCTACTTGTTTTTTTTTTGCGCATGCGCCGTGTTTTTTTCATCCTAAAGGGCGAAAACTTAATTTTTTTTACAGAATTTCATCCTAAAAAAATTATGTTTTACGGACATAATTCGTAATGGACGAATTAAATCTTTAATTTTGTACGAATTCATTATTATGAAATGAAAATTTAACTAGTGCACATGTCTATCCTCTACTTAACTGCTATTAGGAGCATAAGTGTTTTACCTAAATTTTATAAACCTTACCATCTTTCAATCCAAAAGCAAGTGAAGATTATAGAGTCACATCTCATCTACTGATATTGTTTTGAATTAATTAACTTTTTCCATTTTGCATTATATGATATAGGATAGGATGCCATATAATCTGCAACTGCATGATCCATATCCAGATTTGTAGATGGATGAGTACAATATAACAACTGGTGTGAATAAATTAATGGACTGTTTTTGTTTAGAAATATATAACCCAAAACATTGTTTTTTAATCAGGTGTCAGATTAAAGTACATGGTGGATAGCTTTATGTAAACTTTAGTTTGTATGGAGCTTAGTACATTATCAGCAAAAATATATATCATTTTTTCATCTTTATTGCATTCAAGAAACCTTTCTGTGTATAACAACACAAAAAGGGCATTACTGCTTAATATTTTCAAAATTAATCAAAGGAATTGTATAAAGCACTGACTGAAACTTCTAGTCATATTTAAGTAAAAAAATATTTAAATAAATTATAAAGATAAACCTATGGAAAATTTGATTGCACCCATGTGCATGGATTCATGTTTTTTTTTTTATTTTTTTTTATTTCTATACAGGTAAAAGGAGTTCATTTTAAAGATATATATATATATATATATATATATATATATATATAGCTTTTAGAAAAGAGTCAGCACTCAAGGACTTTCAAAGAATGATAGGAGTTGCACTCCAGCTCTCCTTATTTATTGCCCGGTGCTCGGCTGCACAAATGTATAGCTTTTAGAAAAGAGTCAGCACTCAAGGACTTTCAATGTGCTAAAAAATGCAAAAAACCTTTTAATCCAGTTGTTCAAAGAGGTCAACGTTTCAGTCCATCGTCGTGGACTTTCATCAGGACATGTCCTGATGAAAGTCCACGACGATGGACTGAAACGTTGACCTCTTTGAACAACTGGATTAAAAGGTTTTTTGCATTTTTTAGCACATTGAAAGTCCTTGAGTGCTGACTCTTTTCTAAAAGCTATACATTTGTGCAGCCGAGCACCGGGCAATAAATAAGGAGAGCTGGAGTGCAACTCCTATCATTCTTTGTATATATATATATATATATATATATATCCATCGGTTAATGACACTGGAAGGTATGGACAATAATAATGCCTATCTCCCATTGGTACTTAACCTTTTAGCAAGGTATGATATATACAATTTGGAATCCCTGGCACCTTTATGACTAGTTCCACTGCTCATGCCACAACAAAGAAGATGAAGCAGGAGTGGGAGAAGCCAAAGGAGTGAACTATCCATATAGATTGTCTTTCACCACCAACACTTATTCCTGATTTTTTATGGACCCAGGGTTCCTTATGCTTTACAATAAGCTCCCATCATACAGCACACAAGAAGGGGGAGGAACCTGTTGTTTTTCCACTTCCCCCCAACAGTTAAGTTGGGGGGTTGAAAAGGTAGCTTTGTAGCTGACTTTCGGTTTAACTATCAACAATTTACATTTGAATCTCCTGTCACATTTCATTAGGCATCAAACAAAAAGTCAGCACCTACAGGCTATCAAGGTATGTTCAAAATGTCATAAGATACCTTATTTCAATTTAGATTTATTTGCCACATTTCAAGTTATAAATATTATGACTAACAATTTGCTTCAAGTAATCATCTTGAGCCTACCTAAGACCCACAATTGTTAACTAATTTCCCAATATATATCTCCCAAATGGTTTAAGAGTTTCATAGCTTGATTCATAGAGTACATACTTGAGAACTTTCTTTAACCTTCTTAAAAATTCTCCCATCACTTCTTCATTTTTTTTTTTACTTCATCCATTACCTTTTACCTGTCTCTGTCCCTGTCTACTTACATATACAGGCATACTGACATATATTCATTGTTTGCTTGTTTTCCAATTTGCATTAGCAATGATAAAAGCACAACACATCTTTGTGCTACTGTTTTGTATGTTTAGGGAGTTTAAGTTATTTGCTCTATCCTTTATCTATTGTTACATAGTTTGACAACAATATAAAAAATATATATTGTAAATGTTGTCAAGCATCTGTTTTGAGATCTCTGCATAATCATCAATGTACAGTAGAACAATTATTTAATATAATGATATGTTTTATTTAATTAACCAGAAGCCATTAAATTGCTTTATTAGTAAATAACCATTTAATCCTTTGAGGGCAATTTAAGTGAGCAAACCATGTAAATACATTGTATTGCTTAAAACTCACGAAATTAAAGGTCTTCTAATCAAGTCACTTAATTGAATGTTCTGTTGATACGATTTTTATAGATAAATCTGTTGTTAAAAGAGCTTTAGGAATTGTTAGGAATGGAATATTTGTTTCCCTAAAAAAGTATTTTATTTTCACTTTTTTGCAGGGTGCGTGATATTTTTTTCATAATATTAAACTACTTTAAATTGCCACATTAAAATTTTACATGCTATTTTAAATCTTCAAACATACTTATACAGCAATTGTGTTATATAGTTGTAAAATGGCATGAATAATTGATGATTTTTTTAAATTGTACTTAAAAAGGCACACAGAGTTCTTGATGGAATTTATTTTTACAAATATAATTATTCAAAATAAGAGAATGGAAATATTCTGTTATTTGTGACCTTGTTAAAAACAAATTAGAACAAAGTTATCACCTGTGAAAATTCTTTATTGTATCATTTTGCTTGCTTTTTAAATTAATTGCATAATATTATCTTTTTTTTTGTATTTCATATTAAAAGTTAATTTAAATATAATGCAATGTTGTTGTTTATTTCCCAAATGTATTCTTAATTTCTGAGTCAATAAATGCAAATCAAATATTTGGTTATATTCACATATTTGGCAAACTTTGTGAAAATACTTGCAATATTAAAGGTTAAAAATACTGTGTTAAAGTTCCACAATATTTTACTAATTTAGAATTTTCTCACGAGAGCAGTATGAATAAATTAGAAGCTCAGTTAATCTGATAAATCCTAGCTGTACTGAACATAAAATAATATAAAAAACGAATAAAAGAATGAGAAATTATATAATACACACCGGGAAACTGTTGCTTTACAGGATTTTTAATAATGTGTTTATTTAGTAAAAGTTATAAAAATATATATTTTATATTTAAAAGGACGTTGTAGGCACTATAACCATTCAATTTAATTGGAAAGTACTGGAGTTCCTTAGCACCATCCATCTATTCAATATGAAACCTTTTTGAAGGATTTGACACTGAATGGAGATATCTGGTCACACTCAGCCCAGTCCACAATGGAGGTATGGCTAAGGCAGAGATCGGACTCTTCCTTAACCATACCACTTCATACAATCAGTTTTAATAGGCTTAGTGTGGTCAGCTGACACTCACTGCCAATCACCACCGCCCATTGCTGCTCAGGATGATTCCCCCTCTTTAGCCTGCACAGCAGAGGGAGGCCAGGCTGCTGGAGACACAAGTTAATGGTCTGAGTCTCAGGAGGTTAAAGCTGAATGGAAGTACAGGCACTATAGCCACTGTGATGAAGCGATGACAGATTTTAGATTTTACCAATTAACAAATATGTGTTTGTGATGTCTTAAAAATAAAATAAAGAAATACAAATCCACATTGCTCTTTGAGACTGAATACTCTCAGTTTTGTGACATTCATCATTTTAAGCTCTGACGTTTTCTGTCATTGAACAATGTTTTTGTTTGATTCCACTTCCAACATAGGCCTTGATTGTATATTTTTGGTTAAGGTTTTCAAATGATTTTATATCCTTGGATAAACTGTTAAAAGTATTTAATATTTGGAAATATTTTTTTATATACTGATATATATTTTTATGTTGTGGTTGTCTGACATTAATATTTGTTGCACAGTGTATTTCCTTTACAGGAATTAAGCACAATTTGTTTTCCATTAATTGCACCAGTTATGGGATTCATGTGGATGATGACTCTCTTAGTTGGTGTTGAATCAGTCTGAATCCCACTTCTTACTCTGGTGTTCAGATGACTCATTTCTATAAATGGAGGCTACCAGGGACATGACACAAAGCTTTGCTGCAGGATAATTATGGTAAAATTACAGTTGCTGATATTATATGCATGATTTAAAGGGCAACTGTTACTTTTATGGAGTTTATGCCATTTAATAAAACATTGAAAATCACCTGTAATTTGTGTTAAGGTTTTTATGTGATAATCCATTTAAAAAAAATGTTTTTATTAAATTATTTAAGATTTAGTTGATGGCATCATAATCTATTCAGACAAGGCAAAGTCAAGGAAAATATTGCAAATAAGAAGGACAAACAGAATCAGTGTTCTCCTTTTATCTATGCTTTTTCTCTGCTGCTTGTAAAGTTCAATGGACAGAGAACATGAGCAATGATTTGCAAGGAGATAAAAACGGAGGCACCCAGCTACAGGAAAAGTGGATTGTTACATTTAAATATATTTTTTCACACCATACAAATATACATTTACTAAATATAGGTATAAGTTAGCATAATGTTAAAAATTATACTAACTTATACCTATATTTAGTAGATGTGTATATGTATGGGGACTGTTCATCTTTAAGAACATATTAAGATTTTCATTTGTCCATAGAGAATGTCTGATTGCTTTTATTTATATCATAATGCCTTACTGTAATGGTAAAGCGAACAAGATCAGTTGACGTGCAACTGAAGAAACAGGTTCAGGTATTAATTTTTAAACTATATCAAAGACAAAATATACTAAATACTAAATATACTAATGACAAACATGTATTCCTGACCCTATAGTGTTAAAATAACTATTTAGCCCCCCCCCCCCACAGCCCCATCTTGTACCCTTTCAATAGAGTAATAACTCACCTTATTTCTAGTGCCGCATGGGACCACCGCCTTTTCTTCACAACATAAGAATTGATGATCTCAGCCAATCATAATGCTTTTGCCATCCTGACCAATCAGCATCTTCTCAGAGATGCATTGAATCATTGCATCACTATGGAGAAAGTTCAGCGTCTACATGAAGACATTGAACGGCAGTGCTGCACATTGTGCAGCATTGACCCAGGAAGCACCTCTAGTGTCTGTCTAAGGAGTGGCCACTAGAAGTGTTCCTAGGTTGTAATGTAAATACTGCCTTTTTTTCTGAAAAGGTAGTGTTAACATTGAAGAGCCGGCAGGGACTGACTATATTCACCATGTTACGGTACCTCCAGTAATAAAATGTACTCCATCCATTTCCAGCAATAACGCAATAATATCCCTCTTCCTGAGGTTACTGGCTTGTCCGCCTCTTTGCTCTAATAAATCCTTTAGGGTAGCTCTTCTCAGGTTCTGGTATTGTAGTTCCATTTAATCCTGGTTGTAGTGGTTTCTTTGGGCGCTGAGGATCATCCCGTCGCTTGCCACCAGTTGTTACGGTACCTCCAGTAATAAAATGTACAAACCGCCGTTTAGCGAGTATTCCCCGTTCGCAATAATGTGGTCTGGTAGCGGGTATAATAAAACCATGCGAACCGCCAGCCAGGGAACACTCCAAACTCCCGAACGGTACCTGTACGGCTAATTCCCTTCACAAGCTTCAAATCCACGAACGGCAAATAGTAACCGAACGTCAATATCTCCCAAGCGGCAAATACTCCAAATCAGTAGTCTCTAGTCGCTGGTAACCAAATCCCCCCAATAACGAGACCAAGCTCCGCTTTGAGGGTAAAACACGAACTCATTTACTGTGGGCTACCTGCCCGCTATTTATGCAGGTCTCCCACCTGGTGGACACTCCCCTAGGGGACCAAATGGGAGACTGAAATTACAGAAAGACATGGGGACATTTTGGACACACATCCCCACAATATTCCCAGCATGCAGTACAGTTCCCTCCCCTCTGCTCGGGGGATAATTGTGAAGTAATTCAATTATCTCCCCGAGCAGAGGCAATCGCCATTTTAAATACAAGTCACAAAAACACATGAAAATCTATAACTTCATAACTGCCGAACATATTGCGTTCATATTACATATCCCCAGATAGCCTGGATCTGAGTGCATATTATTGGCGAATAGCGCTCAGATCCCATTCGCACAGTTCAATCGCCATGGAGTCAAAGTCTATTTCAGTTCTTCGGTATGCGATTGACTCCATGGGGCGGCTATCTGGGTTAAGTCCATTCGTGTGGTTGAATCTCCTGAACGACTGGCATTCGTATACTTTTGTCGATTGAGAAGGGGAGGTCGACGGCTTCAGCGGTGTTCGGCTGAAAAAGTGTCCGTTTTCAGATCCATGAAATAGTCGTCGAACACCGCTGGTCTTTCGCATGGATAAAATGGCCGCCGCCTCGTGGTCGACATACGAACGACGACCACCCGGCATTCGGTTTTAATTGAGAAGTGTCTGTGGTTAACCGCAACGTTCTAATTGGGATCAATAGGTTAACCAGCAGCACACTTCTCTTCTGGGTGGCCGTCCGTTCGGTAGTTCCGTTCGACAAAACCGACATTCCCTTGAATAAAGCATACGAATGGGGAAATTCATGTAACCGGCAAAACAGGCGAACAAAGCATTTGTAATCCAGACAGATGGGTCTGTCACACGGCTCCCCCCTTGTGGAACACTCCGGCAGACCCGGCTTGACCCTTTGGCGGGTCAACTTGGGGATGACCGGACTGGGAAGAAGTAGGGACGTCTGTTTGCCGGGACAACCCATCCGCATTCCCATTCTGCTTACCGGGTCGGTAGCTGATGGTGAAGTTGTAAGGCTGTAGTGCCAAACTCCACCTCAGCAGTCTGCCATTGTCTCCTGAGACCCGGTTAAGCCAGACAAGGGGGTTATGGTCCGTTATAAGGGAAAATTCTTGTCCGTATAAATAAGGGCTCAATTTCTTCAGTGCCCAGACCAGGGCTAAACACTCTTTCTCCACTGCCGCATAACTTACTTCCCGGGGTAGTAACTTTCTGCTTAAGTATGCGACAGGGTGCTCTATTCCATCTTCCCCAACCTGGCTTAGCACAGCCCCCAGTCCATACATGGAAGCATCTGTATGAACAAGAAAACGTTTGTTAGGGACGGGGGCCGCCAGGACAGGAGCATTAACAAGAGCCTGCTTAAGTGCTTGAAATGCGGCTTCACAAGCTGGAGACCACAGGACCTGCTTAGGTAAATTCTTCTTAGTCAGGTCAGTCAAGGGCTTAGCAACCGTACTGTAGTAAGGGACAAAACATCGGTAATACACTGCCGTCCCCAAGAAGGCCAGCACTTGGGTCTTAGTGATAGGTGTGGGCCAGTTAGCCACAGCCTCTACCTTGGCTGGCTCCGGTCTCTGGCTTCCACATCCTACTCTGTGACCCAAGTACTGTACTTCTGCCATGCCTAGATGGCACTTGTCTGGCTTCAAGGTCAGGCCTGCGGCCCGAATCTTGTCCAGCACCACCCCCACGTGTACTAAGTGGTCTTCCCAGGTCTCACTGTAGACCGCAATGTCATCCAGGTATGCACGTGCAAAATCCTGAAAGCCATCAAGGAGCCTATCCACCATACGCTGGAAGGTAGCCGGAGCATTCTTCATCCCAAATGGCATGACCTTAAACTGGTACAGGCCAAATGGGGTGACGAACGCCGACTTAGGGATAGCATCCTCGGCCAGGGGAATCTGCCAATAACCTTTACACAGATCAATGGTGGTCAGGTAGCGCCCCCTGGCAATACGGTCTAATAATTCGTCTACCCGGGGCATAGGGTAGGCGTCAGTGTTGGTCCGTTCGTTGAGCCACCTGTAGTCCACGCAGAACCTGGTGGTCCCATCTTTCTTAGGCACCAGAACTACAGGCGAGGCCCAAGGGCTGTCTGAATGTTCGATAACCCCCAGCCTGGTCATCTCCTGTATTTCCTTCCGCATTCCTTCTCGGACTGCTTCAGGGATACGGTATGGGGGTTGTCGTAGGGGGTTCTGTCCGGGTGTCTCGACCTTGTGTACAGCTAGGGTAGTGTACCCGGGTTCTTGGGAGAACGTTGCCTGCTTCTCCCACAGTAACTGTCTCGCCTGTACCTTCTCTGCCGGGTTTAGCCGGTCCCCTAGCTGTACAAGACTAGTAAGGTCTGTCTGGGGGTCCCTCTCTAGTAAGTCAGGTAACGGTAAGTTCTCGGGGTCATCAGTAGCTGGGGCACATACTGCCGCAACATCCTCTGGTCGTTCTTGATACTCCTTCAGCATGTTCACATGGAAGGATCGCTGAATCCTTTCATCTGAACAGCTGGCTATAAGGTAGGTAGTATCACATACCTGAGCTAACACTTTATACGGGCCCTGCCAAGATGCTTGCATCTTGTTCGTCTTCACAGGCTTGAGTACCAGAACCTTCTGTCCAACCTGGAAGACCCGCTGTCGGGCACCCCGATCGTACCACTGTTTCTGTCTCCCCTGGGCCGCCTGGAGATTCTTCCTGACCATCAGGGATAGTTTCTCCAGTGGTCCCGGAGTTCCAGGACATATGGTACTATGGGGGTCCCTTCTTGCTCTGTCTCCCCCTCCCAGTGTCCTCTAATGAGATCTAGGGGTCCACGGACCCTTCTCCCATAGAGTAACTCAAAGGGGGAGAACCCAGTGGATTCCTGGGGCACCTCTCTGTATGCAAATAGCAGATGAGGCAGGAATCGCTCCCAGTCTCTGCAAGTGTCAGTAAAGGTCCTCAACATCTGTTTGAGGGTGCCATTAAATCGCTTGCAGAGACCGTTAGTCTGTGGGTGATACGGTGAACTAAGCAGAGGTTTAATACCGCACACCTTCCACAGCTGCTGGGTAAGCACAGCGGTGAACTGGGTTCCCTGATCGGAGAGAATCTCCTGAGGGAACCCGACCCTAGTGAAGATTTTAACCAGGGCATCAGCAACCGTCTCTGCCTCTATATTAGACAGCGCTACTGCCTCTGGATAGCGTGTGGCATAGTCCACCACGGTGAGAATATACTTCTTACCTGATGGGCTAGCCCTGGCCAGTGGACCCACAATGTCAACGGCTATGCGGGAAAAGGGTTCTCCAATGATAGGCATCGACTGAAGCCTAGCTTTTGGGTGATCCCCCCGCTTACCTACCCGTTGACAGGTGTCACACGTGCTACAATAAACCCGCACATCTCGGTTAAAATTGGGCCAGAAGAAATTTTGTGTGATCCTATGAGCTGTGCGGCGGGAACCTAGATGGCCGGCTAATGGCACATCATGCCCAATCCGCAGAATCTCCTGCCGGTATTTTGCAGGCACCACTAGCTGTCGATTCTGCGGAGGGGTACTCGGCTTCTGGGACGGTTTCGGGATCCTGTACAGTCTATCCCCCACCCACTCGTAATGCTCCCCATCTACTCCCTCTCCCCCAGAATCGGCCCTGGCCCTGTACTTGGCTAGCGTCGGGTCTTCCCTGGTTTCCTTCCCGTACATCTCTGGGGTATCCCAGCCTAAAGGGGCCTGGTCTAAGGTACAAGTCGGGGGGGAGAGTCTTACCTGGGTCTCAGCAGCAGGTGGGCCGGTCTCGGCGGCACGGGTCTGGGCACGGGTCGTGACAGCATCCACTTCAGCAGGACCCATGGGAGCAAAGGCTGAAACAAAGGGCGCCAAGTCATTGCCAAGGAGGACATCCGCGGGTAAGTCCTTCATGACCCCCACATTCACATGTCTAGCGCCCACTCCCCAATCCAAATGCACCTGGGCAACGGGTAGACGAAACACGGCACCCCCGGCTAATCGTACTGCTACTGTGTCCCCGGTATGTTGGGCTTCGGATACTAGGTGTTTCTGGAGTAAAGTCATGGTTGCCCCGGTATCTCGTAGACCACTGACCTCCTTCCCGTTTACTTTCACGCACTGCTGGTGGTGCTGTCGGTTATCCCGGTGGGCAGCCTGAACGGGGTCTGCCTCATGCAGGATGCCCCAGCACTCCTCTTCCTCTACACAGTGAGCGGCCGGGAGGGGAGGTCATGGACTGCCGCCAGCTGGTCTCCTCCAGGACTGGTTCTGGTTGGCGCCGTTCATCGGGCACTCGGGACGTTTGTGCCCCAGTTGTTTGCACAGGTAGCACCGAATGGGTTGAGTGTACTCTCGTACATTAAACCGAGGTGGCTGTTGGTACGGGGCAGATGGAGGAGGTGCTGATGGGCGATTCATGGGAGGCTGGTATAGGTTGGCTGCTGCTGGTGCTGCTGGCCTGTACTCCACTCTGGCGGGAGCCTTACTGATGAGACTGTCCAGTTTGCGGGCGTCGGTATACTCATCCTCCAGGCGAGCTGCTTCGTGCAGAGTGGAGGGTTTATGGTCCCTTACCCACTCTCTGACCCCTGCTGGTAATTTGTCAAAACAATGTTCTAAGAGGAACATCTGCAGCACCTCTTCTCCGGACACAGCCTGGCACCCCGCCATCCAGTGGGCAGCTGTGCGGTGCACCTTGCATGCCCATTCCACATATGAGTCCCCAGAGGTTTTAACAGTGTCTCGGAACCTCCTCCGGTACGCCTCAGGTGTAACGGCATACCGGGAGAGTAAAGCTTCCCTGACGGCCACATAATCCCCAATCTCCTCATCCGGAATGGCCCGAAAAGCCTCGCTGGCTCCGGCCGGATAACTTGCCGGACAATATAGTAACCCAGTCTTCCAGGGGTACCTTGTGCAGGGCACATTGCCGCTCAAAATCAGCAAGGTACCCATCAATTTCTCCTTCTGTCTCACTGAAGGCTTTAAACGCTGTAAATGGTACCTTTTTCCTATCTCCCGGGTTTGCTGTGACTGGGGCTGCTGCAGCACCGCTTTGGCGTAGCAGGTTGGCCTCCACAGCGGCTATGACCTGGGTGACGATCTCAGTAGTTGGGTTGGGACCATAATGGGCCAGCCTGATTCTTACCGCCCGGTCAAAGCCTGCCTCCTCGGGGGTTATGTCAGCTGCGCTGGGTCCATTGGTTCCATCTGCCGCTGGTACTCCATCCATTTCCAGCAATAACGCAATAATATCCCTCTTCCTGAGGTTACTGGCTTGTCCGCCTCTTTGCTCTAATAAATCCTTTAGGGTAGCTCTTCTCAGGTTCTGGTATTGTAGTTCCATTTAATCCTGGTTGTAGTGGTTTCTTTGGGCGCTGAGGATCATCCCGTCGCTTGCCACCAGTTGTTACGGTACCTTCAGTAATAAAATGTACAAACCGCCGTTTAGCGAGTATTCCCCGTTCGCAATAATGTGGTCTGGTAGCGGGTATAATAAAACCATGCGAACCGCCAGCCAGGGAACACTCCAAACTCCCGAACGGTACCTGTACGGCTAATTCCCTTCACAAGCTTCAAATCCACGAACGGCAAATAGTAACCGAACGTCAATATCTCCCAAGCGGCAAATACTCCAAATCAGTAGTCTCTAGTCGCTGGTAACCAAATCCCCCCAATAACGAGACCAAGCTCCGCTTTGAGGGTAAAACACGAACTCATTTACTGTGGGCTACCTGCCCGGTATTTATGCAGGTCTCCCACCTGGTGGACACTCCCCTAGGGGACCAAATGGGAGACTGAAATTACAGAAAGACATGGGGACATTTTGGACACACATCCCCACAATATTCCCAGCATGCAGTACAGTTCCCTCCCCTCTGCTCGGGGGATAATTGTGAAGTAATTCAATTATCTCCCCGAGCAGAGGCAATCGCCATTTTAAATACAAGTCACAAAAACACATGAAAATCTATAACTTCATAACTGCCGAACATATTGCGTTCGTATTACATATCCCCAGATAGCCTGGATCTGAGTGCATATTATTCGCGAATAGCGCTCAGATCCCATTCGCACAGTTCAATCGCCATGGAGTCAAAGTCTATTTCAGTTCTTCGGTATGCGATTGACTCCATGGGGCGGCTATCTGGGTTAAGTCCATTCGTGTGGTTGAATCTCCTGAACGACTGGCATTCGTATACTTTTGTCGATTGAGAAGGGGAGGTCGACGGCTTCAGCGGTGTTCGGCTGAAAAAGTGTCCGTTTTCAGATCCATGAAATAGTCGTCGAACACCGCTGGTCTTTCGCATGGATAAAATGGCCGCCGCCTCGTGGTCGACATACGAACGACGACCACCCGGCATTCGGTTTTAATTGAGAAGTGTCTGTGGTTAACCGCAACGTTCTAATTGGGATCAATAGGTTAACCAGCAGCACACTTCTCTTCTGGGTGGCCGTCCGTTCGGTAGTTCCGTTCGACAAAACCGACATTCCCTTGAATAAAGCATACGAATGGGGAAATTCATGTAACCGGCAAAACAGGCGAACAAAGCATTTGTAATCCAGACAGATGGGTCTGTCACACACCAGAACAACTACATTAAGCTGAGTGCAATGTCACATGTCCCTTAACCATACAGTGGTAATTATTGCAGTTTTTGAGAAACTGTAATAATTACCTCTCAAGGTTAACTCCACCTCTAGTGGCTGTCTACCATTTTGGTCACCTAAATGTCTCTGGACATCCTCACGCAATGCATGAGGACTTCCAGCATCACTAGAATCCCCACAGGAAAGCATTGACCATTGAACATCTGCTGGCGGGTGACGAGTGTGGGCAGAGCACGACCCCATGCCAAGAGACATCGGCGCTGGATTAAGATAAGTGACTGAAGGGGTTTTTACTCCTTCAGCACTGCGGGAGGAGGGGCGCAAGGAATGGGGCACTGTAGGAACCTATAGTGCCAGAAAAACGGCACAGATTCTAAATAATTAGTATAGAAAGAAACAGACCCCTTCCTTCTTAGTCAAAATTAATGGGTTACTCCAAACATCATAACTACTACAGTCTTATGTACTGGTTTTTACCTTTGAGAGAGTCATAATATATAATTCTGGGTTTTATCCCATGTATTAGAAGATATGGAAAAAGTGGATTTTGGAGAAGGTAATAATGTTTTTGTTAGAAAGCTTCACAGTAACAGAACCAGAGGACTTTGAGATTCCAAAGGTTTTAATTGCCTAAATGGCTCCTGCATTGATCACTAAACATTTCAACGCAAAGTACAAGGTGAAAATTTATGTTACTATTGAGCCCTGTTATCCTTAATTATGTTTTAATGTGAAGAGTCAACTAGAACGGTACTGACTGGCTGCTAATGTTCCTTTTGATCTAGCATTTTTTCTTAAATAGGGTACAATTAATGGTCCCCCCCCCCAATAACGTAAGAAGTCTAGGAACACCAAACATCATTCCATTGCTTTATATTTGTAAAGGAGGAGGTTAGAGCGTTTTGAACAGTAATTTTTTTTCAAATGCAATTGTTTTTTGAATGCTATTGCTCGCAACTGGTAAAATATTTTATAAATAAATAAATAAATAAAACTAGTTCTTTTCCCTTTTTCATGCAGTAACATAAAATGTCTACTTAACAGCTTAACACTTTGAATGCCTGAGGTGTGTATGCTAGAATTTAGGGTTAAGATAATATTAAGATAATATTGATCTACAAATAGATTTCGTGCCAATATTAGGTTGGGGTTATGGCTACATAAACTAACTGTAAAAGCATACTGCTTTCACATCTCAATGAAGTGATTATAGTGTCTGGAGACTGCTCATGCTTTCTTTCCATTCAGTGTTGAACCATTTTTTGAATGGTTTAGCCCCAAACTAGAGTTCCTGGCAGTCTGTCCACCAAGACTAAATTGGGCTATTGAGGAAGCTTTAATTTCAGTTGTAGAGGGCAGTGAGGGCAGTGTGAAGAGTGTCCACTGACTTATCTTAGCCTATCACAGCCATCCATTGTTTGTATGAATTTGTATGGTTTAGGAACAATGTAATCTCTGCCTTAGTCATACCTCCAGTGAAAGCCATGATGTGGTTCACTAAAACTCTCACTCAGTGCTAAACCATTTGAAAATGAAGTGGTTGTGATACTTGGAATAACCTTTAACAATATTTCATAATTATTGCAACACCTCTAATCATAAACTGATATTTCAATGCTGCTATACATTTTTACTTTACAATTATTTGAATCATTAATAAGAATTGAAATATCTCACCGCCTAAAATGCTAGGTTTAAAAATTTTTACAAGTAATGCTATAGGTTTGCATTTACCATTAATGCATTCTACATAAAGATTTTAATAGCCCGCAAAATTATATGGGAAAACTGGAGAACCGTATCCTCACTTTTTAATGGGTACTGTACAGAGGCAAGCAGTTATAATTACTATATGTTCTCATTACTACTGTAAAATCTCACTTAGCATTGCTTGCCAATTCATTCGCACAAAAAAGCCAATAGTGTGTCCCAGCTTTGATGATTTAAACAGTAATTCTTTAAGCGATCAGTACTGGGTTCTGGCAATGCACAACTGCTCTGGGGATAGAATCTGAGTAATTGCCTCAGGCTCAAGCTTACATAATTCCTTATTGTTGCTTACTGTGAATACAGTAATAAATATTTATTACATAGTTCATCAATTGTATATAACAAGGAAAAGCAAAGTTTTCCTCACAATCTCAAAAACAAAAGATCCCTAGAGCTGTCTTGAGATGGCATGACTAGCAGTTTAACAGCAATAGTCCATAGGTTCCGACAGCGAATACATTATCAAAAGGATTGAAGTTACTACAATTCATTTTTAAGATTTTTTTTTGAGTATACAAAAATGTTTCTCTTGAAAAGATGTACCATCTGTCAAGTATACTTTGCATTTTTTCCTGTAGTTTGCCAGCTGCAGATCTGATCTCATCAGCATAATCACCATGGTTTCTGAGCTAAAGCATAAAGGCATGATTTAATTTCCTTTCAAATATTAATAATAATACATTGCATGATTTAGACCACACATTAGTCTACTGTATGTCGTATTTACAACAGCGTGTGCACTTTTACAGTTCAAATAATAATGAATAGTAAAATAAACCGCAACATACTAAAAAAAAAAAGAACTTTGAAATTGATTTGCTTTTAAAGTGATTCTGACATCAAATGCATCACTTGAACACAATATTTTCATGGGTCAAAGTTAATTATAAAATTGTACAGCTATATTTCTCATGTTAATGTTGCCATGCATCTGCATGTTCACTGCTTGCTAATGAAACGCTACGTAGAGTCATTAAATCTTGCAAAAACTAAGGAGTTAATAAAAAAGTACTCTAAGCAACAGAACCACATCAGTTCAGCATTGTAAATATGATGGCAAAATCGTGCCCTTGCCAAAATACTACCAAATTTGCACAAAATAAATTAAAAGCTTATACTAGCTATACATATATAAAGGTACCATGTTAAACACTTTAGGACTTCATCTAAATAGCACACGGAAGATTATAATAAATATGGATGCAGATGTAATGAATTTCAGTAGGTTAAATTAACCGGGCACTTAAAAGACAGGGCTGAGCAGCAATGATGTCGTCGGAAGAAGCCCGGGAGGGGGGCAAAACGCGTCACGTTTGACATTAGAGAGAGGCGGTCCTAGCGATCACGTGACCGGAACCCGGAAGTGTCCAAAATTTATCGTTTTTATGTGTATATTACTGCTTATCAAGTTGTGGGTTTATTGCTGGCAAACCCACTACTTCAAGTAAGAGTTTTTAACCTTTTTTTCATAAATAAATACTGTGTTTGATACTATTCAATTTGGGCTCCTGCCTCTCTATTTGTTTGTACTGCCTAGATATTACATCTGATCCAGAAGAGTATCCTGTCTTGCTATATTGGGGGTTTATCCCTCTCTATTGGAGCAATTCAAACCCAAAGCCAGGTGTGATAAGGCTCTGGTCCATGTGAGTTGATCCCCAGATATACTTTTAATCTTGTATACTCTATATATACAGATAGTCTGCACTATATACTGTGTGTATTTTTTCAGAGTACTCAGAGAAGATCCTGACTCCAGTGCAGTTGCTAGCGCACTCCAACTTTCTGGTATCTATTGCTAAATTAACATAATGGTGTAATTGTCTTCCATTTCAAACATTATATAAATAATTAAAATAAAAATACATTTAAAAACAGATATCTTTGAAATGTTTGTGTTTTTTGCCAATTCCAAATAAAAACATTAGAGCTCCTTGCTCATCCAAGGATCATAAGCTGTTAAGGTGTTATGAGTTTTCCTTTAAGGGGGCACTCTGGAGCCCTAAAACTTTTTGGCTTTATGTGTGAAGAATGGGTCTTTTTCTTTTTCATTTTACAAAAAGTGAAGATTTAACACAGATTTATTGTTCTACTCATTCAGTCATTTTGAATGCAATGGCCACACAGTGCACATGCTTACCAGTGTCTATGGCCCCCCGCTGACAAGTACAGTGTTCATGCATACGCATTCCAGTCCACTTGCCTTGGCTAATAGTGGTAGTGGTGGCAGTGGTGGTGAAAGCAGTTGTGCACAAGCAGTCCTCATGGCCATGGAAGAAGTTCAGACTCTCAGAGGCCATGGTACTACTGCTGATGGTGAATTGGGGAACATACCTACCCTCCCTCAATTTAATCTTGGCATTAATTTTTGACATTAATGATGATGATAGGTTTTTCTATTATTTTTAAAATATATTGAAATATTAATATGTATTGTGTACAGCATGGGTAGGCAACCTTTGGCACTCCAGATGTTGTTGTCTACAGTCTATAGTAACACAACTTTAGCCAAATTTGCAGTTTTTTGCAAAATGGACTTGTGCTTGTTTGATTATCTTCTGTAATGTTATAGTGTTTGTCTTTAAAAAAAAACACTACACTGCACAGTGTACTGCAACGTTCTCACAACACAGCACACACTGGATTAAACACACTCAGAAAATTAAACAATTAACAAAAAATACCTGTTTATATTATTTTCCAAATTGGAGTAAGTGGCAGTGGCTAGCAGCAGACAAAGAAAAAACCATAACCACCAGTATCTTACTAGGATGAATAATATAGGGTAGCTGTGTGACACTGTAATAGTAGTATCTAGAGGAATTATTATTCTTTTTTTTCTTTATTTTTTTTACTGAACAGTACATTCCCCAAAAATGTTTGTCTTTCTGCAAACACTTAACAAAACAGACCTGTCAAACTTGAAATTGGTGAGTCAAAGTCATTGTTAAGTGGCATTGGCAACTGCATTCCATTAACAGTGACATTGCACTAACCTAATCATCAATTTCACAATAGAATGATTGAACCAGCCTGCCTCCTATCTCCCACTTCTACACACCAATGGCAAAACACACAATCAGTGATGGACTGTTTCCTTCAATAGCTGCAGTCAAAGTATCTTGGAAAATCCTGCTTGGAAGTACAGATTGTTTTTCTTCCCATATATTGGTCAGTATCACTTGATCTGTGAATAAAAAATATTTATTGCCCTCTAACCCTCAATCATCTTTTTTTTCACCTATTGATTGGACAGGAGATACCGGTTGCATGTTTAGGAAGACTTTTGTCCATCATGGCAAACTAAGATGCTTATTATTTGAGTAATACTTATTTCTTAATTATAATATAGAGATATCTTTGATTATTGTTAATTAGTCACATCTGGATGTCTAGGTGGAGCTCTGGCTTACATAAGCTATATTTTGTATTTATTCTGCTTTAGCATTTATGTATAAATCAATATAAGGTTAAATTGATGTATAACATTTTGTGTGTTTAATTTAGTAATTATGTGCATTAGTAGGTTGGACACTAGCCCTGAATTAAATAATGGTTTCCTGATTAAACATACATATGCAAAAGTAGGAGGGGAATAGGATTCAGATTCTCATAAGGGAAAGATGAAACCAGCTCTTTATAAGGAAACCACGCCCCCGGACCAATGGAATAATAGAAGGGGAGGAGTATGACATTTAAAAGGAAGGGCTGGATACCCATGACATCGTCAGAGGAAGCCTGTGGAGGTGGGCGAAACGCGTCACGTATACGTCACCAGAAAGGCTGACCCGGAAGTGATCACGTGATCGGGACGGACGAAACCAAGAAGTGACTTTCTATCAGCCGTTTATATGCTTTTATGTGGGTAGCTATGTCAGCATAACCCACCACTCGCAAAGTAAGAGTTTTTAACTGTTGTCTTTTAATAAAGTGTATTTGATACTATTCAATTGGAGGTCCTGCCTCTCTCTGTCCTATATTTCACAGCTTAACCAGTTTTCAAGTGAACACACCATTTGGAAGCCTACCAGTGTGGGAATTTTCCCTCTCAAGTGGAGAATTACAAACCCAGAGCCAGGGGTGATAGGGCTCTGGTCAATGTGAGTTTTTTCCCTCATACCCCCCTATATATACTTTGTTTAGTTCAGATGGTCTGCACTATTCTCTGTTTTTCTATATTTTCAGATCAGTTTAGTGCGCTTTTGTGGTACTTTTTCTTTGTATTTGTGTATACTTCTGTATCACTGGGATTGAGTGCTGCCTTACTGTATTTGTTATATCCAATAGCGCTGACACACTGTTGGTTCTGTTTTAAGATGCTTATTTACCTTCCCCCAAAACAGCTTCTTCCATATCCATCCCCAGCTTTATATTCATTCCCTTTTTTTCTGGTGTCAGAAATGGAACTCTGAGTCAAGACTCAAAATAAACACGCTCCTTCATTATGTTAATTGTTTCTGTCATGATTAGTCAATATGGTGGTTCAGAAATCACAAATTTAGATGATCTGCAGATCATGACAGAATGGAAAAAAATGTTTGTAACAAAATAAATCTCCAAGTCTCGTCACAGCTTGGATATTTATCCTAAATGATGGCATTTAGATTAAAGCTTGCTACAGGTTTGAATTTTGTGAATAACCCTCTGATGCTACAGTACAAACTTTATGGATTAACCCCAGAGAGGGGTTAAATACATGGATAGTCCCAAGAAACCGGGCAACTACTGTGCCAATGCCAATTAGCAGGTCTGAGCTAAGGGGCTCTCTCAACTGTCAGACACCATGTCACACACTTGTAATCCATTACATACCATTACCCTTTAAATTTCAGCCAGCCGTAAGCCCATACACAGTCACATACAGAAACCTTATAGTCACATTCACCATACCAGCTGAGTTATGTATATTTACCAACCCAGTTACATGCCTGCCCATTACCATTGATGTCATTTAGAAATTATTGGTAATTAATGGTGAAGCTTTGCAGTTTGGAAACAGTTATTTCTATCTAAGGATGGTAACAGCTATTTTAGCAAGTAACTAGTGGTTGGTAAAACCAATAACAATGGAAACAAAAGTGTTGGATGGCACCAGTGCACGTTTGTTTCTGTTTTGTTCTGTGCACCGGAGAAATCAATCAGAGTTTTAAATCATAGGCAACAGGGTGTTACCTTATACTTAACATTTCGTGATTGAAGTCACCTATTCCAAATTATTTTATTGGCTGCTGCTGCATACAATTGATTGGTTGTTCCCTACTGAAGTAATATATCACAAAACATTCCCTATGCTCATTCTCAAAGAGCATAGGGCCATTGGTGAGAAGGAGAACTAAAACCAGCGTAGGAGGAACCAGTGTAGACCTTGCATGACATCAGATATAATTTTTTACATAAACAAATAAGAGAATACAATGAGCAATTTATCACATTGTTTTATTTAATCCAAATCTTAGTAAGCAAAAATAAAGAGGAAAAAAATCTGCCAATACAGGAGAAAAAACTAACTTGGACGGAGAAAGCCTAAAGAATGTCAGGTTCACTCTAAATCATAATTTGTATTCAGATGTAGCTACATTTTCAGCTTTGCCATTTTAGCCTAAAATGTTAAATGGCCCAGGTAATTCTACTTTTTCTTTGATTGTTTTTAGCATATCTTCCCTGTCCCACTAGGAGTTACTGTACACAATTTCCAGCTGTGTTCCTATTCCTAGGCCTAATGATGGCCATTTCCTTCAATGAGTTAATTGTATTTATTCTCTTAAACTTTCCCTTTTCTATAATAGGTTTCTATGTCCCTACAGTTTCCCCTCTTCTTTTACTGGCTGGTTTGAAGTAGTGTGTTCTCTCTGATTACCATTTAGGAATTTATTAACGCTTTTAATAAAGCATTTAGGCTTTCACTGTCTTCCCTTGCTCTATACAAGTTTGTTATTGCATCTGAAATCCTCATAACTACAATTAGTGTTGCTTTGTCCCTGAACTCTTTCCAATTCCTTAATTTCTTCATTAAGAACTAGATACAAAATTTGCATAGCCTTTTCTAAGTGAAACCTTTAACAATTATTTTTTTATAGAGGAACTGAATTCCTCTGGATAGATAGCACTAAAAAGAAAAATTGCTAAAAACTAAAAATTAAAAACTAAATACTGGATAAAAAATAAAAAAATAAAAATGTCAACCAGTTTACATTAACACATTGATATTTACATATGTTTATGAATTTTTGCAAACCTTTAGAAACATATAATAGTTCATACTCTTCTTTTTAAATGGCATACGTAGATTGTAGACTCTGAAATTACTATGAAAATACACTGAAAATAACAAAATAAAAAAGAAAACATAGTTTGTTATTAAAAAGTGAATCTTAAAAAGAATGTTAATTTCTAAAATCTACTCTTAACCTAGCTTTTAAAAGGACACTAGGCACTTTTACAACTTCATTTTATTGAGAAGTTGTTATAGTGCCTGCGGTCATGCTTCCTCTCTCCTACCCACAGAAATACTTTAGTTCACTAATTAGAGGGCTTGGAAACGTGACTTCAAGCCATGCCTCCAAGCTCACTGAGTATGAGAACTAGGAATCTTTCTTCCCGACTCTCATACCATAGCATACTGTAATGTCATGCAGACAGGCGCAGTGTTGTCATTGACAGCCATGGAGAATCATTGTATTAATTGTATGGCAATGTGCTTAAGGTCCCCAATTCTCCTCTATGACGCAACCTGAGGAGGAGATCACGGCCGTGCCGAGGAAGACTCAACACTGGAGAAAAGGTTAGTCATTTGTTTTATTATAAATGAATTAATATTTTTTGACGTAATTAATAAGGGGCATCAGGACTGTAGAGTTAGGAATACAGATAGGTATTACTAACTCTACAGTGTTCCTTTAAGGATAATATTTTTTTTTGTTACATTATTTATAGTGTCTAAGCAGAGGTAAATGTGCAATTATCCATGTACTAGATCAATGGATTGCATTAGTGAGACAGGCAGCATTGTTAAGTGTTATGGCCTCTGTAGTTCTATGGCCATGTAAAATTTCATATTTCCATTAATGAAATAGGCTCAGTCATTTTGATTTCTAATGCAGAAAAATATGCTTGCATTTTCTTTCAGTAATAGCTGCCTGTATCAATTTAAGATTCATGTACAAAATACACTCACTCTAACTGGTTAGGAAAAATCTGAATTATTCATTAATGCACTGTAGGTAGTACAAGAAAGGGGAGGACTAGTCTATAAATCATCTTGCCTGAATATATGATGTCACAGGGGGCGACAGTAGAATATATCCAGTGAGAGTAAAATGTTTATATTTACATAGTTTAGATTTTACAATGCATTACTTGTTTATCGGATGAGAATTACCAAAAATCACAACAATTTCTAGGTTTCTGTTTAAAATAAAAATATTTTGGTGTGCTTGTATTCTCCAACTTTAACATAAAATAAAGTACTTGTTAACAATTTAATAATTAACACAACAATTGAGTTTTGCTCTCCTTATTTACAATAAATGTAAATTTCATCATGTACAAATTACCATCTAGTAAACGGTGAATGGAGAACTATTCTAAATAACCTATTCTATATATTTTATATATAGAACCTACGTTACATATATTAAGTAAGTAAAAATATATAAAGTAAATTAAAGAGCACTACAACGGATGTGTGTGCTGGCATGGATATATCCATACCAACACTCATTACAACACAATGCTACTTGTGCAATCAGTACTTCTCCTTTTTGATACACTTGTCTATATCATTTCCCAGAACCATTTTGCGTCACGTAAATACTCAACAAATTTTCGCAACACCTCAAAATAATAGAACCATATTATAGGCACCCTGGAAGCTGTGCACTAACGTAAGACAATCTACAAGAACAATCACCAGTAGAGAGAATAGAGCTTTGCAAACCATTATTCCTCTGAGCTAAACTGATTTAGTGACAAGTAAAATGTCAGCCAGAAAAAGAACAAAAACGAAAATAACTTCACAGGCAGGCATTATGCCTCTGAGCTGAAATAATTTTGTGAGTAAAAATGTCAAGCAGATACAGAACAAAAACAAACAAATGAAAATAATTTCATGACTTCAAGTGTTGACATGACTTTTATTCGCTGCTTTATTTGACCATATATATAAATCGTATATTTCTTTCAAATAATCACAGTATTATTATGATATATATGTTTAAAACAGTTTTTCCATATCTCACTGTCATGAACATTATTACAATACAAATATTCTATGTTTAAATTATGATTCATAATCATTATGTCTTGTACTTGTCTGTATAGTAACTGGTAAGAATGTACAATATTAATTTTATCCATTGCTGTAAAGAATAATATTCACAAAGATCATCCTTATAGAAATAGAAAATAAAATAACAGAAGCTCAAAACCTGCCTGAAACAACTAAAATGCCAAAAAATAAATAAATACAGATTTAAGACCGAAGCATGGTTACATACACTGTGTATTAAACAACATGTAGTAAGATATGATTTAATTGTTATTTCACTATTAAAAAGTGATAAGCGAAGCAGGTGAAAATGTATGATGGTTTATACGTAAATAATAAATATAAAATATTTCTATGTATATAACATTGTAGTAGATATATTGTTCAAAATAGTCAAATCCACTTTAAACACACTGCTTCTTTTGTAGAAGAATTTGGTGGCACTTTTGGCAATGTCAGTTCCTAACAATGTCCCAGAGAATGTGCAGATATTGTGTTTGTGTGGATGTAATGATAGTATAGGAGGAAATATACTTGTCTAATGTATTGTGTGCTTATAGCCCATCCCTGTCCCTTTCGAATTTCTAAAATGCAGTCATACTTTGACCTACAAAGACATATTTGAATTGTTGAAAGAGGAACGTGGGCTGTCAAATACTGTTTCTATGCAAAAATGCAGGTGGTTGAGTAGAGCCCTGGCAGATGAATATACTATTTATTTTGCAAACCTTAAGATAAATGGTGCGGTATGGTAAAAAAATAAAATAATGTAGAACAATATTTAGTCATATTTAGCATTTTTTAGGTGAAGATATTACTCAAAAAATGTCTTCTGATCATCTGCTCTATAATAGTAATGCACAAACGGAATCTGCTTATATTTAGAAACACATGTTTGTCACAATATCTGGACTGGGTTGATGTATGAACTCAAATTTGGGCAATCCAAAACATATCTTCATCTTGCCACAGCCCGTCGATTCAAGTGACATACTGCTTTCCTCTTACATTCTGGTAAATGTACTGTCATGCCTTTTATTGATTGCTCTCTCTAGGATAGCATGAAATTTAGGCTGAGAAACATTAAAGCAAGTGCAAACCATAATGCTTCTACCACTATGTCAGGGTTGAGGTGAAGTGTTGGGGTTGGTGTCCAGTGATTTTTTTTTTATTTCAAACATTTCATTGCATGCTTCAGAAAAGAAATCCTACTTTTGTCTTATCACAAGATATTGTATCAGAACTATTGTAGAACATCGACGTAGGGTTTCGCAAGCTTAGGATATGCAGCAAAGTTTTTTTGTAGAGCAGTAGTTTCCTTGGTAGTGTTTAACCATTAGCACAATTCTAGTATAAAGATTTGACAGATTGTCTCTGCCATCTTTAGATGTTGCTGTAGAATTTGTTTGGCCTCAGTTACCATATCGACATGTGTGATTGTTGTGATATTTCAGGGTAGAAAATCCTAAAGAGAGTACTATATCACTTTGTACCTAAGCATTGAATTTCTTGTCTTACTGATAATTGATTAACTTTCTGGTCCATATAGATACTTTAATGCTGCTTTAGTTTTATACATTATGCATTTCTAGAATTCCTCAAAGTTTAGCAGAGATTGGCAATAAAATTGGCCATCAAAAGTCTCCGCAAACTAGATTCCATAAGTTGTCTGTTTCTGGAAATTGCATGTCTTTATGGGAAATTTTATTGGGACTATCAAAATGTGACGTAAATCCATAAAATATTCATGATTTGAACCGTGAAAGCTGAACTGGACATGTTTCTGAACATTACAAGATAAATCTCTGTTTTCATAGTAGTATATCATATGCACTGCATACTCAAGATAAATAGCTGTTTACTTTTGGTGAAAGTTTCAGCAAAACAAAAATGAAAAAATAAATTTTAACCTTCAAAGCAATAATAGACAGAAGCGGAAATGAACTTTCCTAAACTAGAGGTAGGTTATAAAACAGAACTTTTAATATAGTTAATTGTTAAAAACCACACACATGATACAAAACTTAAATATGTGATGTAAACACAAAAATGTGAGGAAACGTGAAAAAACAATACTAAAAAGGTCAGTAATAATGTATAGAAATCTATATATTTAGGATGCACATACAATGGATATGAGTTTGTAAGCTGTTGAATAGAGTTAAGTGAACCCGGACTGTAAAGTTCGGATTCGTACCGAACATTAGGTTTTTTGGACCCCGGACCCGAACACGGACATATCACTGTATGTTCGGGTTGGAGTTCGGTGTTCAGCGATTTAATGGCGCGTTTTGAAATGCTGCAGGGCAGCCAATCAACAAGAGTTTGTCTTGTGCCCTTAGAAGCCATCACAGCCATGCCTACTAATGGCATGGCTGTGATTGGCCAGTGCAGCATGTGACCCAGCCTCTATATATAAACTGGAGTCGCGTAGCGCCGCACGCACATGTGGTCTTATTAGTGTAGGGAGAGGATGCTGCCGCTGATAGGGACAGCTTAGGAAAGAATTCTGCAAGCTAGTACATTAGTGGGGTGGGGTGCACTTCATATCTAAGAGTCAAATAGAAGCTTCAAATACCGCGGTTACATCAGAGTTTTAAAAAGTCATTTTTTTTTTGTGCTAAATAGTACATTATTGGGATAGTACATTAGTGGGGTACACTTTATATCTGAGAGTGAAATAGAAGCGTCAAATACTGCTGTCACATTGCAGTTTTAAAACTTAAAATTATTTGGGTGCTAAAAGTACATTAGTGGGGTGCACTTCATATCTGAGAGTCAAATAGAAGCGTCTAATAGTGTGCTTACAGCGCAGTTGTAAAAATTCAAATTTTCTGGGTGCTAATCTGCTAAATAGTTCATTTCGGGGCCTGCTCTTCATATCTGAGAGTCAAATAGAAGCGTCTAATAGTGTTCTTACAGCGCAGTGGTAAAAATTCTAATTTTCTGGGTGCTAATCTGCTAAATAGTACATTTTGGGGTGTGCACTTCATATCTGAGAGTCAAATAAAAGCATCTAATAGTGTGCTTACAGTGCAGTTGTAAAAATTCAAATTTTCTGGGAGCTAATCTGCTAAATAGTACATTTTGGGGCCTGCGGTGCACTTCATATCTGAGATACAAATCGAAGCGTCTAATAGTGTGCTTACAGCACAGTTGTAAAAATTCTAATTTTCTGGGTGCTAATCTGCTAAATAGTACATTTTGGGGCCTGCTCTTCTTATCTGAGAGTCAAATAGAAGCGTCTAATAGTGTGCTTACAGTGCAGTTTTAAAAATTCTAATTTTCTGGGTGCTAATCTGCTAAATAGTACATTTTGGGGCCTGCAGTGCACTTCATATCTGAGAGTCAAATTGAAGCGTCTAATAGTGTGCTTACAGTGCAGTTGTAAAAATTCTAATTTTCTGGGTGCTAATCTGCTAAATAGTACATTTTTTGGGGCCTGCGGTGCACTTCATATCTGAGAGTCAAATCGAAGCGTCTAATAGTGTGCTTACAGCACAGTGGTAAACATTCTTATTTTCTGGGTCTTAATCTGCTAAATAGTACATTTTGTGGCCTGCTCTTCATATCTGAGAGTCAAATAGAAGCATCTAATACTGCAGTTACAGCGCAATTGTAAACATTCTAGTTGTTTTGGTGCTAAACTGCTAAATAGTACATTTTGGGGTCTGCTCTTCATATCTGAGAGTCAAATACAAGCATCTAATAGTGTGCTTACAGTGCAGTTTTAAAAATTCTAATCTTCTGGGTGCTAATCTGCTAAATAGTACATCTTGGGGCCTGTGGTGCACTTCATATCTGAGAGTCAAATAGAAGCGTCTAATAGTGTGCTTACAGCGCAGTTGTAAAAATTCTAATTGTTTTGCTGCTAATCTGCTGCTTATATTGGAGTTTTAAAATGTAATTTTTTATTTTTTTTGGTGCTAAATAGTATATTTGGGGTGTTCACTTCATATCTGAGAGTCAAATCGAAGCGTAACTTTGATTCGAATTTACTACATCGGTCACTTGTAATATTGTTTCACACCTACAACACTTGTTACACAGATCTAAGTCATAGAAAACAGATTGATATTTTCTACACTAGAAACTACCAGATAACAAGCTGCTATATTTAAACCCGTTATCAATAGCTAAGAGGTACTTAAACAATTTTGCAATTCTGGGGCAATACCCTCAGGTCAGTTTATAGGGAAAACTGTTGCCTGGATACAATTCTAAAACAATTTCCATATGTCCTTTGCAGACTTTACATGCTGTTAAAACACAGGTGCCAACTGCTGTGGCTTTCTGCAGTGTGCATACTGGCAAGGAGGGCAGGGTTGAGGAGTGGGTGGAAGATGATGTGGAGGATGATGAGGTCCTAGACCCCACATGGAATCAAGGTCATGCGAGTGACGTGTGCAGTTTGGAGGAAGCGGCGCTGGTCACACAGAGGCACCAGCACAGTATAAGAGGGAGCAGGGTGCAAAAGCGCAGCGGCCATCCCCTAGCGCTCGTCGGCATGTATTAGCTCGAGAATTACCAGTTATCCAAGTAATACATGTAGCGATCAAAGGATCCATAATAGAGTTGAGCGAACCCAAAATGCGGGTTCGTACCAGATATAACGATCCATTCGTAGTTTCACAGTCAGGTGTGCAGTCTGGTGACCAGAACCCAGACACTGTCTGGACGGCGGTTGGACGACCGGGACCCAGTATGCCTGATGTTGAAGTTAGGAGTCACAGTGTGGAATGGATTAGCAGGGTCTGGTGCAGGGTAACCACACGCCACCTGTTGTTGAGCACCAGCGTTTGTACAGCCACATACCAGGACCTTGATGCAGCTTCAGTAAAAAGAGTACTGGATACAAGAAGCCATCACCAGACTGATCCGCAACTTGGAACAGGATGTGACATTCACTGTAGTGGCTGTGCGCGCTTTTGTCGTTGTCACCCTGCTGCTGCTCACCTGTCTGTGCTGCAGCGTAACTTCGGCCTTCCCGCTCACCGCCTCATGAGATTGTGCGAGCAGCAGCAGGCGATAGTGGAGTTTCAGCTGCAGCAGGCACAGGTCAGTGGCTCTGCACCAGGCTTCCATCCAATTGATCAGAGTTAAAGGATTTCAATTGGACTCATTACAATTACAGGGCCTCTAAAGAGTCCTGTATTGTTATTTGTCGTCACTACCTTCCCGCGTCAGGAGTGGGTCATTTGCGCGCCTGCTGCCTTCCTTGCATGTCGTAGTCGTTTCTCAGGGTTCCTGTACGGAATGGAACCCTGATTCCCAGTTACCCGTGGTCACCATGGTAGGTGCAGAAACTGGCATCGAAAGTTGATATGGATGACATCCGCATGCAAAGTCGCCGCCACAGGGATGTGCGATTGGCCTGGGGTTCTCTAGAGTCAACAAAGTGCCTGCGCAATTATAATGTCAACAGCTACTCTGCAGAACAGAATTGTCTTTTTTTTATATGTCCCAATATTTTGGGGGCTACCCCAATTTAATTTATATATATATATATATATATATATATATATATATATATATATGGAAGACCCTGAGGGGTAGAAACGTCGAGGGAAGACCCTGAGGGGTCGAAACGTCGATCTGATTATGTAAACCTTCTTTTTAAATAAATAACTGTATATTGATTATAGAAGTCCTGAGAGTGCATCTCTTATTTTTGTTTATATACTCTATAACGTGGGATTGCATCAAGGCATCAAGAAACTTATTTTGAATTGGAGATAGGGTGAGTGCCAAGCTATCTGTTTTTTACATACATATATATATATATATATATATATATATATATATATATAAAAACAGTGTTGGCTACCTCATCCTCCTCCTCCACCGCTGCTTCCACCTACACCGCCACGGTCACCGCCTCCTCAACCTATGGGTCACTTAGTATAAACTATGTACACATTAGCAGAGGCTTGTGAAGGCCTTTTCTCCATGCATCAGGAGTTGAGCATTTCTCCATGCATCTGGACTGCAAGAAATGCACCGTAGGCCGCAAATGTTTCTTTTTTTATATGTCCCAATATTTTGGGGGTTACCCCAATTAAAATAAAAAATAGATATATAAAAACAGTGTTGGCTACCTCTTTCTCCTCCACCGCTGCTTCCACCTACACCGCCACGGTCACCGCCTCCTCAACCTATGGGTCACTTAGTATAAACTATGTA
Organism: Pelobates cultripes; assembly: GCA_933207985.1. NCBI lineage: Eukaryota > Metazoa > Chordata > Amphibia > Anura > Pelobatidae > Pelobates > Pelobates cultripes. The sequence continues at coordinate 70,326,160 of OW240917.1, read as the reverse complement.
CACATTAGCAGAGGCTTGTGAATGCCTTTTCTCCATGCATCAGGAGTTGAGCATTTATCCATGCATCAGGACCGCAAGAAATGTACCGCAGGCTGCAAATGTTTCTTTTTTTGTATGTCCCAATATTTTGTGGGCTACCCCAATTTTAAAAAAACAAAACATAAAAAGCAGTGTTGGATACCTCCTCCTCCTCCTCCACCGCCGCTTCCACCTACACCGCTACAGTCATCGCCTCCTCAACCTATGGGTCAAGTAGTATAAACTATGTACACAATAGCAGAGGCTTGTGAAAGCCTTTTCTCCATGCATCAGGAGTTGAGTTCAGTTTGAACAATGAAAGAGAATACCCTGCACTCCAACTCTCTCTCAAATGGATAATTCTGGTGATCCTCCTGACAGCCATGCTTTAGATTTTGATTTATGTTCTTCCAAAGCTAAAATCAAAGATTCCATCTAGTGCTATTTTATGGCTCAGCTGTATTTTTAATTTGTATGTTATTTTAAGTGATTTTCCTATCCACATTTGTTTGCAGGGCACTTACCCCCATTTCACTTGCTTTTGCAGGGCTCTTTCCAGTAGGTTTTAGAGGCATTTTTGTGGCCAAAAGTTCGATTCCCCATTGACTTCAATGGGGTTTGGATTCTGGGTCAAATTCGGGGTCAAGTTCGAGCCCGAACCCCAGGTGTCCACTCAACTCTAGTTTTATCATCTTTCTTGAATAGTAAATTAGTAAATGGCCTTAATAATTAGATTATCATTATTGGAGAGGTGGTGGGATTTTACTTCTTCCAAACCATCAACATTATTTGAGGGTTCTGTTCCTTCTTCCCATACCCATGGAAATTTGTGTGCATGTAATGTTTGCATGAGTGCATGTGAATGTGTGTGGTGTACCTACTGCAGCACGGTATTTATTGTATTGTGTGTGTGCATAATGTCAGACATTTTATGCCAGAAACAATTATTTCTATAATACGTATGTACAGCTAGCATAGAGAGGAGAGAGGCAGCATATGTATTAATGAAGTCAACATAAAGTTAAGATAAAGATGTCACAAAGGAAATTGAATTATCACATCAATAAGAAATGAAAACAATTAATTATATTCTTCAATTTTAAACAACTCTTTCTTAAAACTCAAAGTTTGGTTGGACGATTGTGGGACTAAGCTGAGATTCACTTTGAATCAACAGAAAAAAATGATCACATAATGATAGATGAGAGCATGAAAATCTCCAATATACAAACCTGTATTTTCTCTCTCTTTTTGCATTTGTATTGATTTCCTAAATATTCAGCACAGCTTCATGTTAGCCTAGAAACTTTGACTTCGGATCCACCACTTAATGTACATTTTTTGAGCTTATCAACAAACTTGCTCACAAACTGAACCACAAGGGGGAGTCACCTCTGTTTACAAGCCCCTCTCCTAACCTTGAACATATACTAACAAATATTTTGTCCTAATGCACATAGTAAAGAAGAATCAGTTTTATGTTCCAGGTTTTACAAACCCCAAATTAGAGGACATATTTACTTAACTTGTTTATTCTTTAACTGAAAGAAAAATAAATAATGCTGAATTACCAAGGTGTAATTGAGAAATGTATGTTCCTTTAATTAGTTTTGTAAGATTCAGATAATAATTCAGAAAGCATTTTTTTTTTGAATATAACAACCATATGGCAAATTCCTGCTTCCAGCATTAAATCTGATTAGGGCTAGATATTTTTTTTAACATTGATAACACAGAACTACCAGATGCTATGTTGCCATCGCACATTTACATAAGCTTGATCTGCTTGTGTCCTCTGAAAATAAATAAATAAATATATAACATTTCATTATTTCGAGCAATTAAATGTTGCAAAAAATATAAAAGATGTAGAAAAAAAAGTGTGATTTCTTATTTGCATTTAAATGGAAAAAAACGTTTTATTTTTCAAAATACAAATAACAGGATACATAACATATAATAAATATAAATCTTGTCATTTTTTTTTTACTGAAAGATTTTCATTTTTAACAATAATGATAATCGTAAAACAATAAAATATATAGAATAAAAAATAAGAATACATATAAATCAAACGAATAAGATTGACAACATCTGCATTATGAAAAACATGACATAGTGTCAAATAAGGTGTAAAAGCACTTTATATGCATTGGCAATAAATTGTACACGTTACGCATACCGACAGAACAAGAGTAAAAGGAGAGTCACATAAACTACAATCCATCAAAGAAATATAAATCCAAGACATATAGTTAGTATTCTTTTGCAATGTCATTTCATTTGGTCTTTTATTCCAAAAGACTTTGGATGGTTATCTATTATGTCCTGAATTTGTAGCAGCAACAGGTTTTAGGGCAATTAAATATAATTGGGAGGCTTTTTTATAGTAATATTCCATATATTAAGCCATTACTCTAACTGAAGAAAGCTAGCTCATAATTAATTCTCATTTGTCTGTATGAAAATTAAAACGCATTATCTTCAAATTGGAGTAAAATTATTTGAACTGACAAAGTCCTAGTGCCAACGAGCTTAGGAATTCCCCGCAATTTAATTCCCAAAATAATGACCTCGCTAGTGCTTTAAACAAAGCCCACTAGATGCAAAAGCAATATTATTGAAGGTTAATAACATAATTATACTTTTCATAGTTCTTATTGTGGTATAAAATATACCTACTGTATGTTTTATATTTCCAACTACTAATAAGGTATAATAATATTAATATTAATAACGATAATAATATTAATAATAACTATAATAATAATAATAATAATAATGTATGTATTATTATTTAAAAAACCTTGTCCCAGCTTTTCCTACCCAATGATTCCATACTTGATCTTAACTATCAAACAGCACTGTCATTTTTTAGTTTTCGAATAATTTTTTTTCTGAAAAGCACATCATTCAATAAAGTATGAACAAAATGACTTTTGGAAAAAAGCGACCAAGTATGTATCTTCAACTTCTCATGCCATATCTTGACATTTTTAACAGCTGCCACTTGTGGTAGGTGATGGGAACAGGTATTGTCTTGTATGATGCACAATATACACCTCTGTCACCTCATAGCACAGTCACAAGATCATTTATAGAATATCCTACAGTTTTGTGTGATTTTCCATGTTGTACTCTCAAGCATTCACAAGAGTCCTATAGATTTTTACATCTATGCTATAGAATTTGCTCATGTAAATAAACAACCCTCCTTTCCCCATTCCCTAAAGAGGATCATGAAATTCACTTAACCCTGGTAACAAGTAGCACAAGTAGCAGGACTTAACCACCCAGTACACCGAAATCCCAAATTAACATTATCCTGTTTTCCAACCCTTGATAATAAATATTAGGGTGGAAACAGTATAACCTAACAAAATAGAAAATAATGTGACAAGAATAAAAGTACTACCTTCCAATCAATGGTAGAACATTTTCATCATAATAATTAATAAATCAATTAAGAACAAAATATGTGTAGATAGATAGATACACTGAACAAAATTATAAACACAACCCATTTTTCATGAGCTGAACTCAAAGATCTAAGACTTTTTCTAGGTACAAAAAACGCTGATTTCTCTCAAAAATTGTTCACAAATCTGTCTAAATCTGTGTTAGTGAGCACTTTTCCTTTGCCAAGATAATCAAGATGCTGATTAGACAGCATGATTATTGCAAAGGTGTGCCACAATAAAAGGCCACTATAAAATGTGCAGTTTTATCACACAGCAGTCGCAAGTTTTGAGGGAGCGTGCAGTTGGCATGCTGACTGCAGGAATGTCCACCAGAGCTGTTGCCCATGAACTGAATTTTCATTTCTCTATCATAAGCCATCTCCAAAGGCGTTTCAGAGAATTTCAGACCTCCACATCCAGCACGTTCACCTCCAAGATCGTCTGAGACCAGCTACCCAGACAGTTGCTGCAACAAATCGGTTAACCAAAGAATTTCTGCATAAACTGTCAGAAACCGTCTCAGGGAAGCTCATCTGAATGCTTGTCGTCTTCATCGGGGTCTCGACCTGACTGCAGTTCGTCGTCGTAACCGACTTGAGTGGACAAATGCTCACATTCGATGGCATCTGGCACTTTGGAGAAGTGTTCTCTTCATGGATTATTCCCAGTTTTTACTGTACAGGGCAGATGGCGGAAAGCGTGTATGGCGTTGTGTGGGTGAACGTTGGGTGAATGTTGTGGATCGAGTGGCCCATGGTGGCGGTGGGGTTATGCGTGAGGCAAATGGTGGTCACACCAGATACTGACTGGTTTTCAGACACCACAATACAGTAAAACTGCACATTTTAGAGTGGCCTTTTATTTTGGCCAGCCTAAAGCACACCTATGCAATAATCGTGCTGTCTAATCAGCATCTTGATATGCCACACCTGTGAGATGGATGGATTATCTCGGCAAAGGAGAAGTGCTCACTTACACAGATTTAGACAGATTGATGAACAATATTTGAGAGACATAGGCCTATTGTGTACATAGAAAAAGTCTTAGAATTTTAGAGTTCAGCTCATAAAAAATGGGGGCAAAAACAAAAAGTGTTACATTTATAATTTTGTTCAGTGTAGATAGATAGATAGACAGATAGATAGATAGATAGATAAACTAAAATAACATTAATCATTCTATAGGCACTATTGTATATACAACATAATACCTGCGGCAGTACATATAGGAAATACTTTATTACGGTATAGGTTTTAAACTGTTGTTCCCCAGCTGTTAAATTACAAATTTCAAACCTATAATTCACTGATTGCCTGTTGTTATGTCAGGGAATAATGTGAGTTGTATCCCAGCAATAGCTTTAAACGCATTTAACCTAAATGGGAATAATGTCCCAAAAGTGGAATTAAAATGCAATAACAATGATTAAACCAAAAGTGAAAATTAAATATATTAGATAGATAAATATTACATTATGTATGTAGAGAAAATAGAAATCATTAATAAGGACATAGGCATAACAAGATTTAGTGTTGACCTACAGCTGGTTTAGGAATTTGTGTACATGCATATCAATGAATATACCCGTCTGTCCATCCGGCCATTCCCCATCCATCCACAATGTTTGCATATCCATAAAAAGTCCATATTAATTGATTTTCCTTAATGAATAATGTTCTTAATTGCTAATAAATAATTCAAGATTAATCTATATTTCACTGCAAATAGCCTGAGCTTTATTTGAATTCTGTTAACAACCCAAGAAAATTAGAATTTCACAGTTAACTATTAATAAATGACACTGGGACACACAACATACAACACAAACAATGAATAGAAAGCTATGATAGCACTTTGTATATAGAAACAAAGCTTATTTAAATATAGTGTTGTCATTAAATATTCCAATATGCTGCTTACCACTGCTTAGCTATGTATCATAATGTATGCATATAGCTTCAGAATTGAATGTAAGTATATTATGCTTCAGTTTCTTCCAGCTGCTTGCATGCGTACAAAGCTTTTCAAACATATGCAGATATTTTCCGTCGAAATGCAATAATACTGCATGATCTAGTTAACAAAATTAATGGTAGAAATGAGCTGATTAGTCAAAATCTAAAACATGCATTATTTTGACATTCTAATAGCTAGCTGTAGCTATACATATGGTTCATTTATTGAAAGTAGTGAACATCCTATCCTATCCTATGTATAATTTAAAATAACCAGTTGGTTAATCACCTGATTTAGTCTATAAATCCTCCACCTAAATAGCTCAGATGTGATTTTCAGCATATAAAAAAACACAATATTTTGATAGGTCCCAATTTTTTTGCACTTGATATCTAGAGATGGACTGTAAAGTGTAGCCTCTCTCTTTGCTCTTCCACGCTTTATGGCTCTACTGCACACTATAGTCTAGAGCACACTAACACAATGTATTTTTTGCAGTCTGCAATGTCCATAGAAACCTTGTTTATGCATTCTGCTTGTATTTTTCGGAAGCATAGTTCTTAGAAATACAAACTGTTTCGTTACAAATATCGTCAAATATGGTCATGGGGATATGGTCATTTTTATTAATCTATTTTAGACATTACAGGAAAAGAGAGAGCAGGTTTAGTGTGTACTAATCAAAATGAAGGCAACAAACCAAAAGAAGGGAATCCTCTAAACCCTTCAGGAGATCAACAAGAATAACAAAGAAAAAAATGGCTGCGCCACAAAAGTACAGGAATGACAATAAAGTGCTATTTGCGATAATATACAGTAGGTGTAGGTAAATAAAATAGTCCAAAGCAATCTTAAAAATAGTAAAATATAGGCTAAAAAGTATTAAGAGTACCCCTTTAAAACTAATTTTGCAGTACAACAGGAATCCTTGGGAAGGCAGTAGGTCCTTGTATCAGCGAATATGATGGGTAGAAGACTTCGTAGTATCATCCATACATATATGCAAGACAAGAAAACGAGAAATCCAATAGTGCAATATGTCAACTAAAATGAGTAATAGGTAATAAAACAACGGTAGCTTACTCACATTTGGTGGAGCTATGACCAGCTCCAGTTTTGAAAGCATATAGTGGTATAATCCCCACTTACAGGATGTGTTAGTGAGTGTCCGTAGAAGATGATGTTGTGGGACCCAAAATAACAAAAATATAGAAAGCAGGTAATAGTGCTCTCTGTTACAATAAAATTGGTAAAATATTAAAAATAGTAAATACTCACAAAGGTGGAGCTGACAAACTGCTCTATGGATAATGTGCCGGTATGATCTCCACCTGGGATTTCTTTGGAGTAGACAGGAAACGAGTTAGCCAGGAAGTAAGTATGTTTTAATTTTTTTTAACTATTTAAAACAAAAGGTAATTGGCACAGTATATAAGTATAGTGACCCAAAACCTTTATCCAAATAAATTACAAAGTAATACTTTCCATAACGCGTTTATCCACAAAAGGGATTTTTCCAATGGAATAATACCTACTGTATTAAACAAACATAAAAATCGGTATCCTGCATAGCATTTAGTAGCTATGCCTCCTGTGTTTCAAATAAATGGTTTGTTTTTTTATATACATAAAGTGAGCTTTGTTGTGTACTGCCCTGCATGTAAATGAGAATTATGGTATTTTGTTTTCTTTATATCTATAAATAGTATAGAAAACAATATTTTTTACGTTCATATCCAAGAGATTTAGAGAAATTATTTACTTATCTGTGAACTGTGCTGATTTACATAATGCTGTTCCCACCTATCTATCCTCCCTTATACACAAGTATGTCCCGTCTAGGCCCTTACGATCTGCTGAATACTTACGTCTATCTTCTGTCCGTACTCCCACCTCTGATGCTCGCCTTCAAGATTTCTCGATGACTGCACCGTCCCTGTGGAACTCGCTTCCCTCCTCCGTTAGATGCTCACCCAGTCTCCACTCCTTCAAAAAATAGTTAAAAACCCACTTCTTTATAAAAGCTTATGAATTAAACTGTTAATAGCTCCTGACCGATTCCTCTTCTGCAACTGTCACTAGTCTACTACTATCCTTACCTTTTTGTGTCATTTTACCACACTACCTCTAGCATGTAAGCTCATTGAGCAGGGCCCTCAACCCCTCTGTTCCTGTGTGTCCAACTTGTCTGGTTACAACTACATGTCTGTTCGTCCACCCATTGTAAAGCGCTGCAGAATTTGATGGCGCTATATAAATAACATCATAATAATAATAATAATAATAATAATAATAATAATTTGCTAATGGAAATGTAAACTTCACAACAAAATAGCCAGGTAAGTAGCTGAGTTAGATACTAAACCTGTGATATCACATTCATACTAGTGATTTATTATCAAATCTAAACAGTGTTTTCAAATCACATGCTCTGAAGTAACCCACTCACACAGAAACACAGGGCTTATAGTGCAAGCATTGTAAGTTCAAATAAAATCATATGAAGAGAGGTTGCAGGACTGTTCCCAAAGCACAACTTTGCCAATGCAGTTTTCATGGAAATCTTTTTTATTTTGGACACCACTTTTCAGAAAGGAGAAAGATGTAAAGACATCATACAAATAAGAATAGTGATAAAAAAATAAAAATAACAATAATTATGGAAGGCAATAAAAGATAAATTTGATTACACTAGAAAAAAAAAGATATAAAAGGGGATATGATAACAGTATGCAGATATATTAATGATCAATGCAAAACATCTAGTAACCTGTTCATTAACAGGGCAGTACAAAAAAACAAGTGGCCATAACTTTGCTACTTTGGAAAAGAGTTCTAATCTACAGCAGTAAAAAAGGATTACTTACAGTAGAAACAATAAATATAAATAATACAACTAAATATGTTTTTAATAACATTAAATTCATCGATTTATTTTAAAAAAAATCCCAAATGTATTTTTGGCATATGTCAATTGCCCAAAGAGAATTGTGATTTCCACTTTTTGTGACATTAGTAGAATACTGGAATTTTCTTAAAGATGTTTGCTTTCACTTTTATTATTTGGCAACTGGGTATTTTTTCAATTTGTAACATTTGCTAAAACACAATATTCTTAGGCAGAACTATAAACTAACATGCTAGCATGAAAGAAACAGCATGTTTTTCTTCTTTTGTACAGAATGTGTCTTTTTGTTATCTTTTTACTCTTATTGTTCATATTCTTTAAAAATGAATTTATCGAAATAATGATATTTTCTTGCAGCATTCAGTACACGAAAATGGTAATGCAATTTTTTTTTTTTTTACGATTTCCTTTGGAAAATAAATGTGTATGTTACAATTTCGATTTTTCAGCTAGCTTTTATTGCTGTGCTTCCCTAAACGACTCTGAAAATCAATAGGTGTGCAGGAATTAGTAATTAGCAAAAATGTGCTGCACTATTTGGCCCCCAAATGTCACACCAACTGGAAATTTGACTTTAATTAATTACAAATTTACAAAAAGGATTGATATACTGCAATTGATTTACCATGAGGGAAAAAAGGAAGCAATATACTGTGTTTTTTTGGGTTAGCTGATAGCTCATGTATTCTGAGATTCTCAAAATGGAACCAGTATACATACTACTATATTACACATGCACAGTTTGAATAGTTAATATTCAATGGACCATCTATCTATGCATACATCAAGTCTGCTAAAATGGATCAATTGTATTTCAATAACCTTTTATTAAAGGATACAGTCATGAACAGCTTTATTTCATTATAATAAAAATTACAATGGGTTACATTGCAACTGTTACAGAAGATTGATGATAATCAAACCATTCATTAAAATGCTAAATTATTGATGTATCCTAATCAGGTAGCAAGGGTGAAGAAAGCGTCACTGACATAAATATATGTAATTTAGCAAGAATGTTGTAGGTAAGTTGCTCTATGTGACTGATGGGGGTCAGGTGTGGCTTGGGGGGAGGCATTTACATCCTGGGCTGGTGTTTATTTTGAACTGTAGTGCTGCTCCTTAGGGTAATATAACACAGTGATCCACAGTCAGGGCAGCCAATTACATTATAAATCAGATGTCTATGTGTCTTTCTATTAAGCTGTATGTATTTCCTAAGATCACGCATGGTTATCTTATAGTGCTCTGGCATCATCGAAGTGAGCTTGGCTCAGTCTTCACAGCATTAGAAGTGGCAAATGCACATCAGAGCAGCTGGTCACACACATAAGTACTGACATTATGATAAACCAGGGAACATGGCCTTGCCCTATATATGCCAGCAAAATAGGCCAAACAGTAAACTAATGCTGGGGCACAGCCCTCTTGTTGCTTCTCCATACAGGGAGAGCCATGATTTATTTGCTAGATACTGACCTGTGCAGAGTAGTGTACCACTGTTATACAATGCTGAGTTGACCAAGCAGGTCTAGGCTTCAACATCTCTTCTCCGTGGCTTTTGAAAGCACTGAGAGTAAAGATACATGACTGGCCAGGTCCTATGCAGGAATAACGTTGCCAGCTATTCTATTTGGGAGTATGGTTTTGGTAACTTGGGGGTTACATAATGCAACAGTGCTGTAGTTTCCTCATTTATGCTCCACTGCATGTGACTATTAAATACATACTTATAGCAAACTAGTTCAGAGGGCAACTGTAAAAAGAACTCATAGAAATTGCAGTGAGAGTAAATCCACCTTTAAATGTGAGGCACCGGGGTGCACTTCACTAGATACATCTTAGGATAAAATATAGTGTTTGACTAGTGTGAGTTGTCCATGGATTACATATTTTATCATGTGTTGCTGATGTATATTTTATTTTAGCAATCAGCTGTTCTATGGAGTTTATGTATTTTATGTTCCTACATAGTGATGTTGCGAACTGTTCCCGAACTTTTCCATGTTGAAGCTGCCTTCAACATGGATGCTGTCCAAGAGGTGGGAGGGTCTGGGAGGGAGGGTCTGCTGGAGATTGGCCGGGATGTGTCAGCTAACCGGAGTTCGCCACGAACAGTTCGTGGCGAACCATTCCCGAAAAGTTCGCAAACGGTTCGCGACATCACTATTCCTATATAAATACATAATCTTAAATATTGAGACCTTCAGTTTTTTATCTAGCTCCTGCACCTATTCTATTATTGAATTCATTAGAGAGAATTCCTAATAAGTTCAGGCTGGTTTGGTTTCCCATTGACCAATGCAATTAATGAAATCCAATAAACATTAACACCTACTTCCGAACATATCTGATTTTACTGGATTGTCACCAAGTATGGGGCAGGTTTAAATATATTTGTTGATGATATTATGTTGTAACGAACAAATCTATTCTAGAGCAGGGTTGTAAACTTGCAACTCCAATAGATCTCTCTCGTGCTCTGTTCTCCAGGGCTATATCCATAGGATACATCACTAGAGCAATCTAGTTTCTGGGCATCTGTTGTTTAGTATGTGAAATACTGTTAAATGGTAAAGCATTGTCAGAAGAAGTGGAAACGACATCGAGAAGCCAATGGATAGGTTGGAAAATACAATTTAGTTGGGAAATAAAATTTAAAGGTGCAGAGGTGGAAACTGAAGAAGAAAAGGTAACACCCTGCATGAAAGACCGTATGACAGCAAAAAGGCCACAAAAAAATCTGTTTATGAATAACATGTCTTTGAACTCTGCATGTTTATTAATTACATTGGTATCCAGTGGGTAGGGTATTCTTCAAGAAGATAACTCAGGAATGTGCACTAAACCAGGACCTGTGGATAACTGCAAAATGTGGGACAAAATAGTCAAATTAGAGCAATTCTCAATCTGACCTATTTTTTCACCATAGCTCTTATGATCCAAAATGTAAAATTCTTCTGCCAGTTTCTGCATGATTCAAAATTAGCATACAATCCTATACGTTGGTTTTTTATAGCTAGAATAACAACTTAATTTAGGTTAAGGTGTTATGGGGGCTGAAGTCCTGCTGGAGTGTTCACTTAAAGGACCACTCCACACTTGAAAATAAAAGGGGGGGGAAACCCACAGTTTAGTAGATATACCCCCAATGAATAAATGCATGTATATTTGTATGTATGCATTCATTGGGAATATAGTCTAAAATAGCTTGCAAAAGCTGCATTTCTTATGACTGCAGCCTTTGAAAGCCCTCCCCTTTTTCACAGGAAGTGACTTTCAGTCACTTCACAGAGAATTGTTCAATCAGAGGCTTCTCGTAAACAGGCCTCTGTTCTATTATATTTCTCCTCCCCCAAGTCCCACCATGTATCTCATCCCTTCTCCTATCCATGCATCTCTTCCCTACTCCTCTCCCTATGTCAAAGTCCCCTCTCCCCACCTGTTTCAAACTCCCCTCCCCTCCAGTGTCAAAGTCCCCCCCACCCTCCTGCTTCAAAGTCCCCAATCCCCTCCTATTCCCAAGCACCCCCACTCCTGTTTCAAAGCCTCCCACTCCTGTTTCAAAGCCCCCTCCCCTTCTATGTCAAAGTCCCTCCTCCTTTCCTGTTTCAGAGCTCCCCTCTTCTCCTGTTTTAAAGCCCCTCTCCCCTAATGTGTCAAAGTCCCCCTCTCCTCTCCTGCTTCAATGTTAATGTTCCAGTTTCAGAGCCCCTTCAACTCCTGTGTAAAAGTCCCTCCCCTCCTGTTTCAAAGCCCCCCTCCTGCTTCAAAGCCTCCTCCACTCCCTTCCCTCTGTGAAAGTCTCCCCCTCCCCTCCTGTTTCAAAGCCCCCTCCACTCCCTTCCTTTTGTGAAAGTCTCCCCTCCCATCCTGTTTCACAGCCCCCTCTAATCTCTTCCCTGGCAGAAAGTTTCCCCTACCCTCCCATGCATGCTGACCTTGAAGTTGCCATTCTTTAGTTTCCTCTACACAGACTGACAGGAAGTGCTCTCACTTCCTGTCAGTCGGGGTAGAGGAAATTGAAGATCATCTACCCACGGATCTGCACATTAAAAGGTCAGCAGGTAGAGGGAAGGAGGGGGAGACTTTCACACAAGGAAGGGAGACTGGACAGACGGTGCAAGAACTGACAGGCAGGAGGGGAGAGCTTCCCCTCCTGCCTGTCACCCGGGCAGTTCTTGCAGCCAATACTGTAAGGCAAGCATGCTTCCTCTATTTGAACGTACCTGCCACTTCCGTTAGCTCTATTGAAGTAGGAAGTGAATCTCCCCAGCTGTTTGATTGACAGCTGAGGAGGCATTTCTATTTTCAAATATAAAAGTGCTAATTTGACAGTGACATTGGCACTTTTATAAATGGTGATTTTTAAAGGTATACTCCACATTCATATAGCAATTCAGCAAGCTGAAGTGCTCTATGGATGTGGAGTGCTTCTTAAAGTTGTTTGTTATACAAACATGTTGTTTTAAACACATATTTAAAACTCAGCTCTAGGATTGTCTGCCATATATACATTATCAAAAATAAATTGTATGCAATCTTTCAGCCATATACCATGCATCATACTGGACATTAAGTGTAATAATCGTTCTGAAGTTCCAAATCCTTGAGTTAAATAATGTGATATACATGTATATGATTAATCTGTTTGCTCATTTCATAACCCCAATAGACACTTTGAAATAAAAAAACATGAATAACACTCAGATAACACAGTGACTTGACCTGAAATAATGAAATAATCCTGGTTTAATAGCAGCACATAACCATCAATAAGTAGCTTCTGAGTGCTTCACTACTGAGTTGCTAAGTGAATGTCTTAATTAAGTGGTTACCATCAAGTAGAATAATACATTTTTATGGGTCAATGTATTTACTTGAGTTAATTAGGTGGAATTGAAAATGCAGTTTTTAAGATTCTTAAAGTTTAACAATTTTCTTCTTGGAGAATTTGATAGAAATCTAAATTTATTTAAATATCTTTGAGAATGTTCCTGGATTATTGCATCTATTGCAAATCTGTGCAAAACAATTAAATACTAGAATTTACAATATATATGTTTTGTTTTTTTTTCAGGCAATTCTTTATTGTGTTAGAAACTCAAATAGACAAAGAAAAACTGTCATTTTTTTTTTTTATTACCAACAATAAAAGATGTAAAATAACTTTGTGGAACATTATTTTTGTATTTAACTTAATATCATATTTATATGTCCACAGGTATATATTTGAATAGGTTTTGGATATTAATGTCACTTTAATTATGATTTTCATAGAGAAGATATTTGAATTGCACTCTAAATATATACATAAAAGCACTATCACTTTAATTGTTTAGTTTTGACACTGCTTTTTTTATTGCGTTTATCACGTTAATTTTGCATTATATATCTTCACATTGCTCTTACAGCATATTATTTAAATACACGTTATCTTATTTAGAACTAGCGCTATTTAATTTGTCCCCCATGTTTGAATTAGTGTAGTGTAGTACCCCATCAATATTGGGGTACTGTGAAGCAGTGGTGGGCTCAAAGGGAAATTATAGTGCTAAGAAAACAAACTCATTTTCCTGGCACCACCCCCTTGGTGGTGCAGAAAGGGTTAATAAAAAAAAGAAATTGCATTCCTAATGTTCTCTCACAGCCTAAATTGTCCTAGTGCAAATGTTCCCCAAACACTGCTTGGGTTATCTATGAGTAGAATGAGACTCATCCTCATTATACATCAGGATACACTGGTATATCCGTATGTTAAGCAGTCAAGCTTAAACAATGGCACTTACACTGGATAATAGTGATTGACACATTAACAGACCCATTTTTTCCTTCAACAATCAAAAGGACATAATAAAAAACACAACAAATTAACGAATAACAAATCCAAATCAAACTTGATAACAGGTTTACACAAAAAACTAAAATGATTTTGAGTTGGTGTAGTTTTTCATATTGCCATCTGCACCTCTAAGGACGCTCATTATGCCAGTAATCATATTGATTTAATCGCAAAACAAACTATATCACAATATATTTCTCATTAAGTTGAAAGTGATTTCAAAACTTTTGCCAGCATTACCAACAGAACATGGTTAAATTTGATTTTGATTGTTTTAAACGCAAAGCCATAATCCTATCTGAAATTCATAAAACTAGTGTTAGATTTTGACTTGATGCCTAGATATGACATATACTCATTGATATGACATATGCTCACTTCACACATTATCATCTAAATTCACAAGAGTCAAGTTGACTTTTATTCTTTTCACACATTTGCAAAATTACAAAATGGGATCTATGGAAAATCTGTCAAGAATACAGGACAAACCTTCCAAAGAAATTCCATTGGAATAGAGAGTGGGCCAGTGATGCAATTTTTGTCACTGGCTCTGTCCAAAGGGGGCTGCCTGCGGATCATGTAAACTGACCCACCAGAGGCATACCGTGCAAGGAGAACTATTTCAGTGCTCTCTATAGGGTCCTAATGCCTTAAGCATAGCATGAGCATATCTAATGATGCACTTGTGCTATGCTTGTTGGGGACAGGTCCCTGTTGTCCCCAAAAGCAAGGCACCAGGGAACTAAGTTGGGATGGCGGACAGGACTTTAAAATTACGACTGTCCTGACAAAATTGGGATGGGTGGGAGGCATGAAATAAATACTGCTGTTCAAATTTCAGATGGATAGTATGTTAAATCATAAGTGGCACCATGTAATTAATTTGCCATACATTTTCCTCTATTTGCAACATAAACAACACATTAGATCTTTCCTAAAATACCAATTTCTGATAAGTTAAAAAAAAAAAAAAAAACAGAATATCTATAATAATCTTAGAATCCAATTATAAGCATCTTGCTATTTTACTATTTTAAATATATTTAATTCATTGGACACTCTCACTACATTCCCTTATAATTAAAATCCGTATAATTAAAATGATCAAACTTAATGAAATATAACACCAAGCTACAGAATGTTGCTATATTTATAAAAGTGCATATGCCCCTTTCACAAGCATGCAATGTGAGTATAAATATCTTAATAATAAAATAAAATTGTGGCATGTGGTATACATTTAAAATCCCATGCTAATGATATAACAGCTATGAGTAAATGAGGCCTCATGGGTAGATTAGCAATAAAATGAGTATAGCAATTAACACCATCAAAGGGAAGATCAAAGTATTAAATGTAAATCATATATATGCAATTACTGTGATAGCTGTCAATGTGGAATGACAAGGATGGTTCAGACTTACACAATTCAGGCGTATTTTAGGAGATATAAGTAATAGTGTAAGCCTCCTTGGTCCAGAAGGAGTAAGCCATGCAGTTCTCAACTTGGATTAGATAAAAAAAATGTTTACATTTTAAAATAAAAAAATTTTAATTTTTTTTTTGCTTTGATTACCAGCTAGGTTATACAATTGCTGTATTCAAGCATTGTATAAATCAGGGGTGCCTATAACGTAGATCTGCGGATGTTGTATAACTACAACTCCTATGATGCTTTGCATGTTTTTAGAATGCATGCCTTTACAATGACAAAGCATCATGGAAGCTGTAGTTTTAAAAGATCTGGGGCTCTTTATTTTGGTCACCCCTGGTATAAATCTATGAATAGATGGTAATGCTACATTCCACTACCTTTACCCCTTAAGGACACATGACATGTGTGACATGTCATGATTTCCTTTTATTCCAGAAGTTTGGTCCTTAAGGGGTTAATATGGTGATACACTCTCCAACAGTGCTGTATAGATGTTATGTCTGATAACCACACACCCATGCTCCTTACAAATACATGTGTCAATGTAAAGTCTTCATGGCTACTGGAAATGCAGATATAATGCAGTGATAACGTCACTGGCCACTCCTCAGATAGCTGTAAGAGATCCTTCCTGGGTCATGGCTGCCTAAAATGCATCCAAACATTCAGTGTCTCCTCCCTCTGCATGCAGACACTGAACTTTCCTCATATATTCAATTAATCTCTATGAGGAGATGCTGATTGGCCAGGGCTGTGTTTGAATCATGATGGCTCTGCCCCTGATCTGCCTCCTTCTCAGCCTCAGCCAATCCTATAGGGAAGCATTGTGATTGGATCAGGCTACCACTTCTGATGATGTCAGCAGACTGCTTGTTTTTTTTTTTGAGGCAAACAGCATGCAGAGTTGCAGCTTCTGGCTTGAATACAGTAAGATGTTGCTATATTTATGGAGGCATGAGAGGCCGAGGGGGGGTAGATGGTGGTTTTAACACTATAGGGTCAGGAATACATGTTTGTGTTCCTGGCCCTATAGTGATCATTTAAAGGACCACTATAGTGCCAGGAAAACATACTCGTTTTCCTGGCACTATAGTGCCCTGAGGGTGCCCCCACCCTCAGGGACCCCCTCCCGCCCGGCTCTGGAAGGGGGTTAAAACTTACCTTTTTCCAGCACTGGGCGGGGAGCTCTCCTCCTACGATCCTCCTCCTTTCCTCCCCGTCGGCTCAATGCGCACGCGCGGCAAGAGCTGTGCGCGCATTCTGCCGGTCGCATAGGAAAGCATTATCAATGCTTTCCTATGGACGCTTGCGTGCTCTCACTGTGATTTTCACAGTGAGAATCATGCAAGCGCCTCTAGCGGCTGTCAATGAGACAGCCACTAGAGGATTTGGGGGAAGGCTTAACCCATTCATAAACATAGCAATTTCTCTGAAACTGCTATGTTTATAAAAGAATGGGTTAACCCTAGCTGGACCAGGCACTCAGACCACTTCATTAAGCTGAAGTGGTCTGGGTGCCTAGAGTGGTCCTTTAACTATTATGAAGATGATAGAATACTCATCGCATTAACTCACAGATGTTTAATTTAAATGCAAGATTACAATTTTGTAGGTGATATAATCAAACTAGTAAGCCCTGTTTTACCCCCTTTATTTTGTGTCATAAGGTTTTTCAGGTTTAATATATAATAATTTAATAATGAATTTCAAAATACATTGTAAAAGATCAGTTATATGAGCATTTTTATACAAATCCAATGATAATGTGTTTTTGTCAACTTGGGTAACAAATAGTCAAAGTGAAATATATATTCCTCCAAACATAGCATATATATTCCTTGAAACCAGGGGTGCCCAAAATAATGATCCCCATATGTTTTACATGCCTTCAGAATGTTTTAGAATGACAAAGCATCAGAAGATGTAGTTCTCTGGGTATCTTCCTTGTGTGCACCCTGGCTCTAAACATAGCATGTGTGCTGGAGATTACCCAGCTGTATCTAAGGTGTTTTTAGAAGAAAAAAAAAACATGTTATACAAGTGGTTCCCAAAATTTTTAGGTTCAAGGCGACCCTTAATATTTCAAGTCACCCCAAGTCCTAACTGGTGCTATAGTGTAATGTACAGTGTTCGTGTTTGAAGGGGTGCATGTATATAGTCATTGTGTTTTAATATAGGAGTGTTTTTGTATGTTTGCGTTTGATTGCAGGGGTGTGTCTGAATGTAATGTTCACTTTTAAATGTGGATGTACATTTGTGTCAAGTATTTGTATATGAGTGAAGGGGTGTGTTTGTATATATATATATATATATATATATATATATATTTATTTATTTTTTTTAATACAGGGGTGTGTCTGTATGTAATATTTGTGTTAGATTGCAGGAGTGTGCTTGTATGTTGTCCTGGTGTTTGACTGCTTGGATGTATGCACATACACTACTACATACATACATACATACTTACACAGATATTCATGCACATTAACACACACATGCATATAAATACACCGAGACATGCACACAAATTCATATAGACACCGACACATAGTCTTCTCATTGAGCTGCATTAATAAGTCTGTGATTGGACATCCACAGAGAGTCTGGGCTAGGTTAGAAGGGGAGGGCTTACAAAAGCTTCATAAATAAGATCTGCAGTTTTTGCAAGGGGTGTTTAGCTAAAACCACAATTACAAATTGCAAAATTAAGTGCATACTTTTACTTGGGTATATCTAGTAAACAGTGATTTTTTTGTTAAATGTTAAAAATGTTATCTCTATATTTGGGCTGCTGAGCATCCTTTTAGTAATAGGCTTTCACATTGGTTCTTGCTATCTGAGTATATGGACTATCTGTGCTGCTCAGTAAAACAGAAGCAGATGTAGTATGCCAAGCTGTCTTTGTCTTTTAGCCAGAGCAACAAACGTTTTTAGAGTCTTTAAAACCAAAGACTTACAAATCAAATACAAATGTTAAAAAAGACTCCAGCTGAAACAGACAAATTTACTCAGCTTTAAATTACTATAGATTCACTTAGATTAAGACCACCGCACAAACTGGGTCCTACTTAGAACAGTGTCTCGCATTTCCCATTTTGCGCTATAGTTTTCTTGTTCCGTATTATATGCCTTTTTATATCCAATATATGCCTAATTTTATTCTTTATTTGCTATATTTCACCCAAACAATGCCTTAGTTCATCCGGTATACTAGAATGAATTTCTTGGTACACATCCTGTGGAAATATTAACTAGTGTACTTTAAAGAAATACTACTGGGTAAAAATAACCGTCTATTTTTAATGCATTAAAAATAATGCAAACAAATTAAAAAAATGTAAAATAAAAAAATACATATCTTGAAAATTTCCATTAACCTAAACCCACCGTTTAGTGGTTCTGAAGATACTTTTGTCTTATAAACATCTTGACTGCAGATGTTTATGAAATAAATAGATAAGCATAAGGGACGTGCATATTTCTTTTTTAAATATATGAATGTAAACAGTTCACAGTACATAAAAATGTTTAATGACAGACAGACAGACAGACAGATAGATAGATGGATAGATAGATAGTGTATAGTATGTTTAGAGTTGTGTCCTATTTTATTTCTACTGATTGTTTATAACGATTAATTACACAAAATCTGTGTTTACTTCTATACACATATTTGTATAGAAGTATTTCTTTTCATTTTGAATATAACTACCAGTGACATCGACTCTATTCTCCTTTTATCCCGAGGTGCTTTCTATCTCATGTGGACACAGGGTTATGTTCTGCTTGATTAAGAAACAATTTATTTTGCTCACTCTTGTTATTTCGGTTGCCCCCCTATCTCTGACCTCCTGGAGTTGAAAATTGGTTCTTTCCATATGTCTTTCACAGTTGTGTGAATAATGCTTTGTGTTCAAAGCTTTAATTAACAAATCTCTGTCAGTTGTAATTCTTGTCTTTTTTTTTTTGTATTAGCTCAGAGCTTTGTAAGAAGTTTGTCTGTTTCAATAGTTCTGTATAAAATACTTTCAGAGAGAGTTTTTATGTTATGATTCTTGTTTATAGATCTAAGCAAAGACTGGGATATCTTTTCAATGCAACCTACAGCAACATAGGTAAAAAAATACAACAAATATTACTATGGCCAAAAACATGTAATCCCTATAACATTTAAGCTACAATAATTAGATTAAGTCATTGTTCCATGAAAATGCCAGTGCCCGTAAGCTACCTTTGCTAATATGATATATACATTAACTATCTGTAACCCTCCTTTGCTTAGATAATTTTATGTATCACACAAAGGAAAGTCTTTAGCTGACACTCTAGGATTCTTCTTCACCTCATTGAGCAGTCTGCACTGTGCTCTTGCAGTCATCTTTACAGGACGGCCACTCCTAGGGAGAGTAGCAGCAGTGCTGAACTTTCTCCGTTTATAGACAATTTGTCTTACTTTGGACTGATGAACAGCAAGGCTTTTGGGATACTTTTATAACCCTTTCCAGCTTTATGCAAGTCAGCAATTCTTAATCATAGGTCTTCCGAGAGCTCTTTTGTGCGAGGCATCATTCACATCAGGCAATGCTTCTTGTGAAAAGCAAACCCAGAACCAACACCTCCAATCTCATATCATTGATTGGACTCCAGTTGGCTGACATCTCACTCCAATTATCTCTTGGAGATGTCATTAGTCTAGGTATACTTAGTATACTTTTTCCACCTGCACTGTGAATGTTTACATGGTGTGTTCAATAAAAACATGGAAACATTTCATTCTTTGTGTGTTATTAGTTTAAGCAGACTGTGATTGTCTATTCTTGTGACTTAGATGATGATCAGATCACATTTTATGACCAATTTGTGCAGAAATCCATATCATTCCAAAGGGTTCACATACTTTTTCTTGCAACAGTATGTTCTGTGATTGTAAATGTATATGCTACATATTCTGTTACGCTAACAAAAGATTGTAAGACAAAAAAAATAAAAAAATACGTGAGTGCATATTAGCTTTGTAGCACTGAATCTTCTGCTTTGTCAAACGAAGAATACAGCCTTTTTCTAAAGGTGTCCAATTAATCTGTAGAAACAATCTCTCTAATCACAGTACAGAACACCAGATGCACAGTTGAGAACTTTAAGAAATTTTATTAGTATCTTTCTACCAATTACAATACATCTAAAAACAATAAAAAATGGAATTGGGGCACACTCAGAACATGCATTTCACAGTAGTACTGCCTTATAGAACCACTATAGTGCCAGGAAAACATACTCGTTTTCCTGGCACTATAGTGCCCTGAGGGTGCCCTCACCCTCAGAGTCCCACTCCCGCCGGGCTCTAGGGGGTGGAAGGGGTTAAACTTACCTCTTTCTCCAGCGCCAGGCACGGGACTCTCCTCCTCCTCGACTGAATGCGCATGTGCGGCAGGAGCTGCGCGAATTCAGCCAGTCCATAGGAAAGCATTCACAATGCTTTTCTATGGACGCTGGTGTCTTCTCACTGTGATTTTCACAGAGAGAAGCACGGAAGCCCTCTGGCGGCCACTAGAGGCTGGATTAACCCTATCATAAACATAGCAGTTTATCTGAAACTGCTATGTTTATAGAAAAAAGTGTTAATCCTAGCTGGACCTGGCACCCAGACCACTTCATTAAGCTGAAGTGGTCTGGATGCCTATAGTGGTCCTTTAAAGACCAAAATGTATACAAAATACAGATTAAGGAACAGCACACA
Organism: Pelobates cultripes; assembly: GCA_933207985.1. Taxonomy (NCBI): domain Eukaryota; kingdom Metazoa; phylum Chordata; class Amphibia; order Anura; family Pelobatidae; genus Pelobates; species Pelobates cultripes. Next base: position 70,304,800 of record OW240917.1, on the reverse strand, counting down.
CAAACAAATACAGTTTTAAATCTTACAAGGCTATTTAAAATCACCTATATCAGCAAACAAGTATGGGGATTTAGTTACACGATATGGCCATGTTGTGTTAAGCCCACCACTTAGTTACAGTACCACATTGTCTATCAACATCGTATTCAGGTAAATCACTTTTTATTTAAGCTTTGACATGCTGGCATATGAGGGTGCCACTCTGGAGCCTATCATTTTGAAATAGGAAATCATTTTCCTCTAATACGCGTTTCAACAGTGACAATAGGAAAAAAAAAAGGTTTTTAAAATGTAAAAAATTTTTGCCCATATTTTGAACTTTCATTATGAACTGAAAAATCAATCTTGACACTTGTGCAGCCCACAACATTTCACAGTCTATATCTCTTTATATGCATGGTGTCTTCTTTTTATATAAGCATTTTTTTGTCATTTTTATGCATATATGTATTTTTGAAGGATTATTACAAAAATAGTTTTTTTTCATCATGCCATTAGTTTTTTATATTAATTTTGAACATAGTTACTTGCGTGTGTCAAACATCTTTTTTTTATGTTTTTTTTTTCTTATTCATAAATTTGGTGCTACTTCATTTCTCATATGATAATTAGCAACTTGCTGTGCTATATGTAGTTACTGTGTGATTATTATGGAAACTGAACAAGTTAAACATTATTACGTGCACTTTATAAGAAAACTTTGTTTTGTTTTTTTAATTAAAAAAGGTTGTTTGTTCTTAGGAATCAATGTCCCTCCAATTACATTGTCTGTCTATTTATCTATCAATCTAATCTTAAAAGGACAATCCACTGCCCTAATACAAAATCAATAAAAAATCACCGTTTGTTTGATAAAACCCACATGAAAACTTGTATGCATTTAATTATTAGTTCAAAGCAAACTAAAATAGCTCAGTTGGGAGAGAGTTAGAGTGAAGATCTAAAGGTCCCTGGTTCAATCCTGGGTTTTGGCATTGGTTGTAATGTCCCATGATTCATTTCAGTAGAAAGAGGGAAGTGCTCGTGCCATTGTACAGTACTTGAGACCGTATCTTCAGAAGGATATTGATACCTTAGAGAGGGTTCAGAGAAGGGCTACTAAACTGGTTCATGGATTGCAGGATAAAACTTACCAGGAAAGGTTAAAGGATCTTAACATGTATAGCTTGAAGGAAAGACGAGACAGGGGGGATATGATAAAAAAAAAAAATGTAAATACATAAAGGGAATCAACACAGTAAAGGAGGAGACTATATTTAAAAGAAGAAAAACTATGACAACAAGAGGACATAGTCTTAAATTAGTGGGACAAAGGTTTAAAAATAATATCAGGAAGTATTACTTTACTGAGAGGGTAGTGGATGCGTGGTAGAGGTTAACACAGTAAAGGAGTTTCAGCATGCATGGGTTAGGCATAAGGCTATCCTAACTATAAGATAAGGCCAGGGACTAATGAAAGCATTTAGAAAATTGGGCAGACTAGATGGGCTGAATGGTTCTTATCTGCCGTCACATTCTATGTTTCTATTATAAATTGTTTTCATTGAGGTATATCTAAAAACAGCTTGCAAATAGTGATGTCCCGAATGGTTCGCCGAACGGTTCGCAAACGGTTCGCCACGGACTCATCATTGAGTAAACTTTGACCCTGTACCTCACAGTCAGCAGACACATTCCAGCCAATCAGCAGCAGACCCTCCCTCCCAGACCCTCCCACCTCCTGGACAGCTCACTAAGAATGCAGCTTCACAATAAATGTAAAATGGATGCTGTCCAGGAGGTGGGAGGGTCTGCTGCTGATTGGCTGGAATGTGTCTGCTGACTGTGAGGTACAGGGTCAAAGTTTACTCAATGATGACGAATAGGGGCGGACCGAACAGCGCATATGTTCGCCATCCGTGGTGAACCGTTCGGTGAACTGTTAGGGACATCACTATTAGCCAGCACAGTTGGAGATGGGACTAAGTCAACAGTGTCACATCCTGCCTATTGTATGGTTAAAGTAAGATGGTCAAGGAGTCTCATGGTATTGCAAGAGCTGGCTCTGACCATTTCCCCACTGTAATCAATATATCTGCATACCCTGTATTATTCAAACTAGTGTGCCATGCCTATAAATGTAGAAAATGATGCGTGATCATACAATTAAGCAGTTCATTAGATCAAGAAGAAGCTTGCTCATCTCTTTCTTTGTAGTAACTATCTACGGTCTGCTATAGTGCAATCGTTCATAGGAGAATCGCTAGTGGATTTTAGTTAAATAGAATATCCTGTAATGACCTGAGTAACTCTGCAGTGTATCCTGCTTATCAATTCAAGTGCCGGATTCCTAGCGCTCAGTGTAGAAGTTTGTCAGGTGAGCTACAGGAAGTTCCCATAGGCGATATAAGATCTGAATTGTTACACCTTCAGTAACAGAGTAACCAAGACCGTATTGCTTCCAACTAAACTGCCAGCAAGGATAGACGCCACCTTTGCTAACGGAGAAAGTACAGGCTAATACAAATAATCCCAGAGGCGATACAAGGCCTGAACTGGTCCACCATTAGGGCCAGAGATGCCAGGGCCGTATCGTCACAGTGCACTAAAAGCTATACCTAAAAAATCTGCAACAAAGAATGGATTTCAAAGTTTTATATTGTGCATCTATTTAAAACGCTAGTAGACTATACCTCAAGGAAATTAACAAACTGATGCAGTTTGAAGTTTTGGCATTCTATACTCTGTAGTGTCACATTTTTAACACGATTATGAAAGGATATACATGTCACTTTAGTTTTTAACTTTGATCTGTAAATTCCTTCTGGGAATAATATTCTCATCTAAATGCAATATATGAATACTTGTAGCTACATATGAAAATAACTTGACAATAACATCTAAAGGCATCTAATATTACTGAGAAAATTGTACATTGAGTCAAAATAACTACAAAAATTATGTATTTTGTTTGAGGAATGTTGCAGAATGCATATTTCTGTTTTATAATTAACATGTATATGTATCTTCAATTAAAAATAAACAGTTTTTCTTCCTCAACCATATTACAGCTAACTAATAAGAGATACCAATTATCCTTAACATTAACATTTGTTATTAACAAGTACTCTTCCTGTAGTATACATGCCACACGTTGAGAAATCCTGACATACATATCCACAAACAAAGTAATACATTTTCTAAACATGTTTGAGCAACAGGTAACTTAAAAAAATGCAGAAACTAGGCGAATACAGATAATTGCGTGAGAAAAACATATAATTTTAAATATCTCTCAGGCACAGAAAATCTACACAAAATATACAGTATCTCAAAAGTGCCCCCACCATAACTAGGAACCCCACAAAAGTTACATCCCCAGATAGCCCTGATCTGAGTGTAAAACATATCAAAATATCAATCAGATCGGTTTGGTGAAACGGGAATGCCATCGAGGTAAAGTTTTAATCGACCGGATATGAGGCGCTAGCCCAAAACAGTTCCAGGGAAATAGGTTAGATAGGGTAACTTCAAAATAGGTGTGATCAGTGAATATTTGCAAGATGTAAGGGATATAGTTACTAGGACTAAGGCTGCACGTGATATGCCCCTATATTTGTGGTGAACTATTTTTATATAAACAGAGGAAATATGACTGTATTAAAATGTTAGGTGTGAAGACAAGCAGGTCAGTTTGGATGGGTGTTATCCTAATTGTCAATCCTAGTTTTGAAGTGGTGGTCAAGGTTGATGTGGGAATAGGAAGAAAAAAATGGAGACAATGTGCTGGGAACTGTGATATCAGTTAATCAATTAAACATATGTTCAGGCATTTTCACAAATGCATATTGATTCTTTTATATATTCCTATGTAAATGTATGCATTGTGTCATATCTATATCTATATATCTCAACTATGGTAAGTATTCACCCTTAGTACTTTTTCCTACTCATGACACTGGCAAAATTCCAAGTTACCGTTAAATCAGGCGAGTTCTATGCATCTTGACAATAAAGACAAGTGATAGTCATTTGACTCAGTACGATTGTAAATTAATAGTGATGTCCCGAACGGTTCGCAGGCGAATAGTTCCTGGCGAACATTGCTTGTTCGCGTTCACCACGGATGGCAAACATATGCGCTGTTCGATCCACCCCCTATTCGTCATCATCGTTGAGTAAACTTTGACCTTGTACCTCACAGTCAGCAGACACATTCCAGCCAATCAGCAGCAGACCCTCCCTCCCAGACCCTCCCACCTCCTGGACAGCATCCAATTTACGTTCATTGTGAAGCTGCAATCTTAGTGAGAGGAGGGACAGTGTAGCTGCTGCTCATTTGATAGGGAAATTGATAGCTAGGCTAGTGTATTCAGTGTCCACTACAGTCCTGAAGGACTCATCTGATCTCTGCTGTAAGGACAGCACCCCAAAAAGCCCTTTTTAGGGCTAGAACATCAGTCTGCTTTTTTTTTTCTGTGTAATGTAATTGCAGTTGCCTGCCTGCCAGCCTGTGTCAGGCTCACAGCATATACTGTGCCCACTTGCCCAGTGCCACCACTCACTCACTGGTGTCACAATAGCTTGCATTTAAAAAAACAAAACTTTTTGGACTGTAATATAATAGCAGTCAGTTTCCTTCGCGAGTGTGCCTTTCAGGGCCTGCCCAGTGCCACCACTCACTCACTGGTGTCACAATAGCTTGCAATACAATTTTGACTGTAATAGATTGAATAGCAGTTAGTTGTCTGCCAGCGTGTGTGTCAGGCTCACAGCGTATACTGTACCCAGTTGCCCAGTGCCACCACTCATATCCGGTGTCACAATAGCTTGAATTTAACAAAAAACTACTTTTTGGACTGTAATATAATAGCAGTCAGTTTCCTTCACATGTGTGCGTTTCAGGGCCTGCCAGGGCACAGTGTCACACCAGTGCAACTCATATCTGGTGTAACAGTAGTGTACATTTAAAAAAAAAAAAAATATATAATTTTGACTGTAATAGATTGAATAGCAGTTAGTTGTCTGCAAGCGTGTGTGTCAGGCCTACAGTGTCTATTCTGCCACTGCACAGTGCCACTCATATCTGTTGTCACAGTAGCTTGCACGCATAGTACCACTAATCGGGAAAAAAAATGACAGGCAGAGGCAGGCCACCCCGCAGGAGCCGTCGTGGTCGTGGTGCTGTGATTCCCTTTGGCCCTAGAATAATGCCCAGTGTTCAGAGGCCACGTTCCCTGAACTGCTAACACAGGACACCCAATCTTCTACAGGTTCCGCTCGAAACCTTGACGCATCATCCTCCTCCAGCCTAGCTTTGGGCACCTCTCAAGTTACCACTGGCCCGCCTGCCGCCACCACCAACACCACCAGCACCACAGCAGCTTCACTGTCAGAGGAGTTATTTACACATGAGTTGGAAGAAATGAGTGATGTGCAACCATTATTGCCAGAGGATGTAGATAACAGGGATATGTCTCAGTCAGGCAGCATTACACACATGGACGTATGGTGTGATGATGATGTTGTACCCGCTGCTGCTTCCTTTGCTGAGTTGTCAGATACAAGTGAAGCGGTTGATGACGATGCGTCCGTGGATGTCACGTGGATGCCCGCTAGAAGAGAAGAAGAACAGGGGGAAAGTTCAGATGGGGAGACAGAGAGGAGGAGACGAGTTGGAAGCAGGGGGAGGTTGTCGCAAGGAGCTAGTGGCACAGTCAGACAGCATGCATCGGCACCCGGGGTCAGCCAGACAGCATGCCAATCAACGCATGCTGTTGCCACCATCAGAATGCCGTCATTGCAGAGCTCAGCAGTGTGGCTTTTTTGTGTGTCTGCTTCTGACAACAGCAATGCCATTTTCAACCTGTGCCAAAAGAAAGTGAGTCGTGGGAAGTCCAACACCCACCTAGGTACAACTGCTTTGCGAAGGCACATGATCGCACATCACAAACGCCTATGGGATCCACACATGAGAACAAGCAGCACACAAACTCAAAGCCGCCATCCTCCTCCTGGTCCAGCATCTTCAGCTACGTTAACCACTGCTGTCCTCATTGCCCCCTCTCAACCATCCGCCCCTCTGTCTCTCGCCTAGAGCAGTTCCTGTTCATCTGTCCACAGTCAGGTGTCTGTCAAGGACATGTTTGAGCATAAGAAGCCAATGTCACAAAGTCACCCCCTTGCCCGGCGCCTGACAGCTGGCTTGACTGAACTCTTAGCCCGCCAGCTTTTACAAGCTGGTGGAGTCTGAGGCGTTCAAAAAATTTGTAGCTATTGGGACACCGCAGTGGAAGGTACCCGGCCAAAATTTCTTTGCACAAAAGGCAATCCCCAACCTGTACTCAATTGTGCAAAAGGAAGTAATGGCATGTCTGGCACACAGTGTTGGGACAAGGGTCCATCTGACCACTGATACCTGGTCTGCAAAGCATGGTCAGGGCAGGTATATCACCTACACTGCACATTGGGTAAACCTGCTGCCAAGCATGGAATGCGTGGCTCTGCAAAGGAGTTGGTGACACCGCCACGACTTGCAGGCAGGCCTGCTGCCACCTCCTCTACTCCTCCTACTCCACCCTCTTCCATAACCTCCTTGGCTGAGTCCTCTTCTGCTGCTGCGTCTTGCTCCACATCAACGGCATCCCCCCAGCTCCCCAGGTACTATTCCACATCCCGGATACGGCAGTGTCACGCCGTCTTGGGGTTGACTTGCCTGAAAGCAGAGAGTCACACCGGACCAGCACTCCTGTCCGCCCTCAACGCACAGGTGGATCAGTGGCTGACTTTGCACCAACTGGAGATCGGCAAAGGGGTTTGTGACAAAGGAAGAAATTTGTTGGTGGCATTGCATTTGGGCAAGTTGACACATGTGCCGTGCATGGCACATGTGTGTAATCTGATCGTACAACGCTTTGTGCATAAGTACCCAGGCTTACAGGACATCCTGAAGCAGGCCAGGAAGGTGTGTGGCCATTTCAGGCGTTCCTACATGGCCATGGTGCACTTTTCAGATATCCAGCGGCGAAAAAACATGCCAGTGAGGCGCTTGATTTGCGACAGCCCGACACGTTGGAATTCAACACTCCTAATGTTCGACCGCCTGCTCCAACAAGAAAAAGCTGTTAACGAGTATTTGTATGACCGGGGTGCTAGGACAGCCTCTGCGGAGCTGGGAATTTTTTTGCCATGTTACTGGACGCTCATGCGCAATGCCTGTAGGCTCATGCGTCCTTTTGAGGAGGTGACAAACCTAGTCAGTCGCACCGAAGGCACCATCAGCGACATCATACCATTTGTTTTCTTCCTGGAGCGTGCCCTGCGAAGAGTGCTGGATCAGGCCGTAGATGAGCGTGAAGAGGAAGAGTTGTGGTCACCATCACCTCCAGAAACAGCCTTATCAGCATCGCTTGCTGGACCTGCGGCAACGCTGGAAGAGGATTGTGAGGAAGAGGAGTCAGAGGAGGAATGTGGCTTTGAGGAGGAGGAGGAAGACCAACCACAACAGGCATCCCAGGGTGCTCGTTGTCACCTATCTGGTACCCGTGGTGTTGTACGTGGCTGGGGGGAAGAACATACCTTCAGTGAGATCACTGAGGACGAGGAACAGGACATGAGTAGCTCGGCATCCAACCTTGTGCAAATGGGGAGTTTGCGGTTGTGCAAATGGACTGTTTGCGGTTGTTGCAGTGCGTTAAACGGGGAGTTTGGTCTGTCACTGTGAAGCGGGCATAACCCTTACACTACCTGATCGATACAACATCATACCTGATGTTTTAAAGCACATTATTCCAAACAATTTAGGAATGTTAGGTAATTTATGCCCTTTATGGATTAAAACCAGACTCTGCATCAACTATGTAATTTTCCATGGGAGTTTTCCCATGGATCCCCCTCCAGCATGCCACAGTCCAGGTGTTAGTCCCCTTGAAACAACTTTTCCACCACTATTGTGGCCAGAAAGAGTCCCTGTGGGTTTTAAAATTCGCCTGCCTATTGAAGTCTATGGCGGTTTGCGAACTTTTGCGGAAGTTCGCGTTCGCCATTCGCGAACCGAAAATTTTATGTTCGCGACATCACTATAAATTAATACTTAATTATTTTGTCTATTTTATCATCTTCATTGATTTGTTTTGTGAACACCCTCGAATTGTAATTTATTCCATCATTGTCAGGTATTAAGGAATGACCGCAGGGGTGATTATGTCACGGGATTAACATTCATTCATGCATATGACAGCAAACCATGGAAAGCCCTGTCTTATTATTTTATTACTTGCTGAGACTTGCTGGATAATAGGCAAACATTATGGATGAATGGATATTGAATAAATGTCCATATGGATGCTAACAGCATGGTTGCTCGATTCCACTGACAATTGAGGGAATCAGACAAATTATAGAAGGAAATCTTATACACTATATACAAGTTTACATTTGAAAAAATATATGAATAGCTCATCTTAAAATAAAGTAACAAAACAATAAGGCTGAATAAATGCATGTAATGAATGATTATTTTTGTCAACAGGGATATGCTTTAAATCATACATAAACATTGCTTCATATTTAAATATATGAAATGCTAACTTTTTGTGTTTTAAGCATATATTGCATCAGCACATTGTTAACAGGTCACTCTAAGCATTATAATGTGTGTGTATGAAATATAAAAATACATAAACGTTCGTAAGTTAGTCTATTATCAGGGCTCAAACTACTTTTTGTTCACATGTATCTTTACAGTGAGAGCATATACCATTTCCATCTTGAGTGAGCATTAAACGAAGGGCAATCTATTGAGTTTACCTGTTCTCAACGATCTCATAATTTACGTTGTTTTTGATTTCAATGCATTTGCTTAGGATCTCTCTAAATTATATGGATTTATTTTACTTTGATAAGTTAAACAGATGAATTGCATCCATGTTTGTTACATCTGTGTGGTTTCCCGATAGCAATGAAATAATCTGGGATGCAAAACATGTCTACATGCTTGCAGTACAACTATGGTGACTTCATGTTGAGGTTGAGGTAGAAAGATAGACAAAGCAAAATGAATGGATATACTGAAAGATGATCTAAACCCATCCTCTAAATAGCTGCAGCTTAGAAGGAGAGTCACATTTTATCAAGATGATAAAGTGATCAAGACACCATCAGCAGAGCTAAGGCACAGAAAGTGCATGTCCTACAGGATTGTCCTATGCCCTCATCACAATCTAATCTCGATCTTATCTCAATTTAATTATCACTGATTATCTGTGAACCAATTAAAAATAATATCCAAGCAATCTAAACTACTTGAAATAAATCTGCACAGAGAAATGGGCTACATGTCTTCCAACACAGTGAGCTGGGCATTTGTCACAAGGATATGCCACAACAACAAAAAACCCTCTCTCAACCAGATATTAATGTATGTAAAGTACATGTGCAAGGGATATATTTCATCTTGTGGTGTTTCATGAAGAAATTTTTCAGCATAAAATATTATACATCTTAGAATAATTGCATTCCAGCGTGTGAACATATGAAATTTTAGCACACCATTTGTTATTAAACAATATGAAAAATGGTCAGAAATCAGAACACTTTTGCAAGACAATAATGACACGATACAGTTATAAGAAAAATGCTAGTGTCAAAGTACATACATATCTAGAAATTACTGGTATTACAAATTAACTTTTTTTTTTTACAATTTTAAAAGCTTGGTATTCGGTAAAAATAATTTTCAAACTGCATAGATGGTTTTATTGATATTTTGAGAGCATAATATTCTTTACCAATACAGGAAACTTGTCATAGCTGGAGCACCTGCTCTTCATTCCCGTTATTTGAATATATGCAAATTGCTATAGTTATTATTGTGGTGTCAAAGGTACATACTTATAAATAAAGTGCCAACAAATTGTAAGAGACTTAAAACATGCAACACAATACTCTGTAAATTTAGCAAATCACCATTTTACATTTTGAACAGTGAATAAGTAAATTCAGATATGATGTTTGCATTGACTAATTTCAAGTATACATTTAGAGTGATAACGAATCACATTGATTGCTGCTCAAGCTGACATAACAAAATCAATTTGATGTTGGTTAAACATGGAAGGAATACAATTAGGCATTATGAGTACGCATACAATATGAAAGAGTAAATACATTCAGATACAAAACAGAAAATATAGTTCATATTATGGTATTCACAGCCAACTCTGAACATTTTGAATAACAACACTAGCGATATATTCATTAAAAGGTTTAATTAAAGGACCACTAAAGGCACTTAGTGCCCTCATCTCAATTAAGTGGTATAGGTGCAGTGCCCCTGTAGCTTGAACACTGCAATGTGAATAGTCAAATTGGGTTCTCAATTAAATATTCATAGGGGCAGTGTGGCTGTTTACTGTGCATGCGCACTAGACTCCCAATGCTTCTCTAAGTGCAAGCACTGTATTGGCTCAGATCATCATAATGGGTAATCTCAATCAAAGATGCAGGTCAAGCTGGGAGGAGTGATGAACTGCAAGGGAAGAAAGGCAATAAAAACTGCTAGTAGGAGACTGTAATATTAGGAATACATGCTTATATACCCCATGCTATAGTGTTCCTTTAAATGTCTTGTAGGACATTATCACTGCATATCCCTCACTCTAAAGTATTACATCATGACAATCACTGGATAGTTTCAGCATTTTTTTAAAAAACATCTAGTTACAAGCTTAACCAAGAGAAGTGTGAGTAATTGAATGTGTCCATTATGAGAGATGAATATTCAAACTTAAAATCTTCATTCAGTTTCAAAGGAAAATCAGTCTACATGGATTACCTTGGAGTAAAATGTACTCCTCTTTGCAACACGTTATATACATTCCTAAAAACATTTCATAGCATTTTATCTTGTGGTATGCCATATAGTATGTTGTTAATTGGTCAGTTATATCCCTTAAAAATTGCATTCTGACCAAATATTGCTTGTCTGCTTATAGCATTACCAGTACCAATAATTATGGTTCACATTTTATGACTTGAAAGGCATATATCTTTCAAGTCATAAAAGGTAAGCCATAATTATTGGTACTGGTAATACAGATCAGGTTTTAAATTGGAACTTGTTAAGTAGCTTGATTTGCTGGATTAATATTGAGTATTCGGTTTGCATGTTTTAGCACTTGTCATCTCTCTTTGGGTTGATATGAGCAAAAGGTATATACCAAGTATGTTACAAAATACAGCTCACACGTATAGCCTTACGTGTAGGTGCAGGAATGGTCTATCAATCCATAATTCACTGACAAAACCAATCCCACCAACAATGTAAAAAAAAACCCTGAAGAAATTTATTTTGTGGTTCCCCCACTCCCAAACTCCCATATCCCTGCACAAGAAATGTAAAACCTATCATTAGTAATGGAATTTTGGAATGAACGTGAGGCTTCTTATCATAAGCCATCATTAACTCTTTTTGAACTTATTTGCAAAATAGGACAACTGTTCTGAGAGTTATTTCTAGAATCCAGGCTTTGTTGGAGAGATATCTGGGTGTTGATATCGATGATTCCTGGAAATAAAAATTGAGACTTGCTATAAATTATCATTGTGTATTACTATTAATAAAATTAGAGTTAAATGCATTCCAAGGTAGTATTAGTTAGACTCAATCATATCTACTCAGATCTCTCCCCCCTATGCTTTAGACAGGGGTGCTCAAAGGATTTCGTAGAGCCACAACTCCCATGATGCTTTGCATGCATTTGTATGTCCCTCTTAATTATGTTTAATTTGCTTTTCAATTTTCAGGACCAGCTTTGAAATTATGCAATAAAATTTTCACTGGTTGACAGAAAACGGAAAGGATCTGTTCAAAATTTTGGTGTTCTGTTTAGAAAATAAAATGTGTATACTAAAGTTTGGTTGCCTTAGAATGAATACTTCAGTACAAATACTGAAACCTAGGTTGTGATACCATATTCAGTGATATATTTAGAGTGTAAGCAAACAATTAGGAAGCAGTGACACAATGAGAATGAGGTGTGCTTGAAGCATGAGCTCTTCCCTGAAACTTCTCCCTTCCCCCTTTCCTCTCTCTCTCACTACTGTAGTCTTTCTATGCTTCATTTAGCTTCACTCTTTTTTTTCTTCTCTATCTTTACTTTCTGATGTTAAATATATGTATTTTCTTAGATGCAATATTCGTATTACTGTATTTTTGTTGGTGTACTTCTGTTCATAGTTTTGTAGTTTTTGGGCTTTGCTATAGATTATCTTTATGCCATCCTGAGCGCATGCCTTCCAATTGCCCTGCTTTTGATGGGACAGTCCTGATTTTGTGGTGCTGTCCTGCTTTAGTTCCTAGGTGTCCTACTTCTGGGGACTCCAGGGAACTGTCCCTGGGCAGCACAGCAAGAGACCATCATTTGACGAGCTCACGCTGTAGTCTTATATAGGATATTACTCTTCTCCTTCTCAATACAACTTATTTTTTTTTTTAAACATCAATGGGTCTGATATGAGTTTTAATAGTGGTTATTGTAGGGTTACTTCTCAGTGTAACTTGCCACACCAGGCTTAAGGGACAAAACTTTAAGAAAGTATGTACTGTCTTCTATATAGATATATAGCTATATCTACGTGCCCTCATTACCAGAAAAAGAAAACAACATATTAAATAGATTCTATCCATGTGCAGTAACAAATGTATGCATTGACATTTTTGAGAAACAGCAATGTATACATTTGTCAGTGTGCCTCTAGTGGTTTTCAGGCAGCCACCAGAGACACTTCCTAGTGAAGACTGTAAAATGTTTACAGTTTTTACATTCGGTGTCATGATTCATTCTGGACTCTGAATATTTGGCCATGTTTAGCTTAGTCTTCACAAGTGGCTGGTAATGCAGTGCTAACTGGAACAAGGTAGAGACATATATCATTTCAGCTATGCAGAGTTCTTTGTGTTGTGGTATCTTCCACAGACCCCTTTTTTGCACTTGCAAAAGAGTGCACCAATGACATGATGCAAGGAGGATTTCATGAAGTGCAAGGATCAAACAATCATCTCCCTCCATCATGTACACAGAAAGTAAGTTCTGCTTTAGGCTGACGTGGCTTAGGACAAGCAGTAGGAGGACTATTGGAATCTTAAATATGTCTGATGAGTCTATAAAGTAGGTTAGTCTTTCAGAAACTGCTTTTCATTGAGTAGAAAGTAGAGATCCTTTAAGGGGAATTCAAAGTTGGCATCTATTAAAAAGAATTCAGTAAAACAAAGTAAAGAAGAAAATAATAACTTTGCTAGCATATTCAAAGGTTATAAGTGCAAAAGCCTGTGGTTATAACTGCATTTTACAACTGCAGAACTTTTTATTGAAAGCAAAACCATTAGTGCAGTATTCTTGATAATTATCTGGAATAATGTGAAGGTTCAAATTACAGATGAGCATACAATTTTGCAGGTTCCCCAAAAAAAAATTGCTAATTTGCAGTGTCTATTAAAATGGAAATGTATGCTTGTCTGTTATCTTCTCCAAAACCAATTGATTAATTGAACCAAGCAATTTTTAAAATGATGGACGTGAATGGGTAGATTAAACCCATGCAATTTAATTATTCTGTTTAAATATTCCGCTAGCTAGATTTAAAAAGGTACTAACTTTTGTTTTTTTGATTCAAAAAAGGATCTATTAGGAATGTAAATGCATCTCTTTGAGTGCCCATTGGGCATATATTACATATTATTGATGTGTTGATTTTTTTTTTTTTTTGTATGTAACTAATTATAACTAATTCAAGAAAATACATTTTAGGAAATGTGGTATATTGTGCAGTGTCTATATATGCCTGTTATAGCATAGAAGAATGGGCTAAGTAGGACGTTCTAGCAAATATCTGGAGGCTTGAACAATAAAAGGATGAGGCAATAAGAGAAGGTAAAATACTCACTAAAATGTATATAACTGAAGGAAAGTTTCTTAGTGATCAAGCAACCCCCATCCAAAAAATACATAAATTATATTAAATAGTTCTGTTAAATAGATATCTTCTATATTTGTGAAATGAATAGAACTATTACTATGGAAACATACTGGCATATATTTACAATGCAATGCATTCTTTTTATGAAAATATGACTTCTTGGCTCCAACCCTGATAAACATCTGTTCTTGTAATCTCTCTGCCACCCCAACCCCACTCCCAAAATGCAGTTAAAAAACACCTCTCTCCTTTCACTCCTTCCATCTCTTTCTATAACCTTCACATGAAATGTTTCACTTATCCTGATACTTACCCTTCTTCTTGTTTCCCATAAATGTTATTTCATTCCTGATGACAGATTGACATCTGTATACACGAATAAGCCTTCTAATTTACATTTTTCATATATAATAAGCAAAGTTTAACCATGTGTTTTTTCACTGACCCTTACACTCTTATACTCATTTCTAAGGTCTGGTAATGACTGATTTGATCTTTGTTCTTATACTTGCAATAAACGTAAGCCCTCGCCATAAAAAAAGCATTGCTTGAATGCTTTCCTGTGGGGTTTTAACTAACACTGGATGTCCTCATGCAGAGCGTGATGACATCCAGCATCCTTTATGAGATCAAAAGTCAGTTGGCAGCCAAGATGTGCCTCTAGTGGCTCCTGCAATATAATAATTGCAGTTTCCCAACTTAATTTTGTGTCATTTTCTATTTCACACAACAAAAATTGAATTACAAAACCCTAAAAAAATAGTATTATTGTGAGTGGTATTTAACCCCTCAAGGACACATGACATGTGTGACATGTCATGATCCCCTTTTATTCCAGAAGTTTGGTCCTTAAGGGGTTAAATAGAGTTACTTTATCACCAACAAATACAGCGTGAAATAGATAGAGAAACGGGGGAAAAAAGAAGCAAAGGTTGGTGCAGAAGGTGAAATGGAAAGTTTTTAAAAATGCAGGTGCACTTGGGGGACATAGGTAGGGAGAAGGGAAACAAGAAAAGAGAATGTGCCTCTGATGAATATAAAATAGTTCAAACATATTTAAATTAATTTTCAGTCCTGTTTAATGATGTATCATGTATATCATGATATAATTAGATTTGCTTAACCCCTTCCGTAGTCATATAAGCTTGTCCTTTTTATTGAATATTATATGTTTGGTTGTAAGCTATTAAAAGTGGCAGTAAGTTTGTAAAAGCAATTTAATTCACTAGATTAATTGATTTGGCTGGAATAGTGCTTTGCTATAATTCTGAGTGCCTTCTTCAGCAGTTTTTACACAAAATTGGAAAGTTTCCATTTTATTTTGTAGGATTCACAATCTTGTGTTTAGTCATATATTCTAACCAGCAATGTCATCGTTATGCTGTTTTTGTTTGTAGAATAAATTCATACTTAACTGTAGGTTTAGTTTATTTTTTTTGAAGATATTTAACACATATCTATACTAAAAGTCAAATGTAAATTTAACATACAATGGAAAAACATTTGTATAATAACAATTAAAAAAAATCAGTATGATAAGGTTCAATAAATGATCTGTTAAATCATTCTCATTGTCAAGAAAGGTGAACATTGCATAAAAAAATTGAATACGCATGTAGGTATGGTACATAGTAGACTTGTGCCTGGTGGAACAATGGGATTTATCCACAGCAATTTATCTGTAAAAAAAAAAAAGAACAATAGTTTGTATGTCCTTTCAGATTGGATGAATTCAGGAAAACTTGTCTGTAAGTATAAAATATATACATATACATTCACACACCTGCTCACTATCCCAAATCCTTATGCACATTTAAATAACTAGAGGCTTTTAGTATAATTCCAACTGACATTAAAGTGTAAACTCTCATGTCACGTCAAGGCAAAACCTCTTAAGTGAGTACACTAATAAATCACCTTGCTAATTTAAACTTAAAGGCAAAACCTCTAATGAGACAAAGAGGGGTATTTTCTGAACCCCTATATATTGCTTTTAACATGGTACAAATGAGGTGGGTGGCAGCACTCTAACATGACTGTATAATACAAAAGCTAATACAAACATACTAAATTCAGCCCTGAACTCAAACTCCTACTACTCCTGGGTGACAGCAATGACTACAGTACACATCAGCCCCAATAAAGTGCCCATTAGTGTGCTGCAAAGCAAAAATGGCTACAATATTGACTTTCCTAGTAGCTATTCTATATCAGGCATTTGCATGCCAATTCTGATTTGTCTAATAATATCTGTATTTAAAAAAATAAAAAAAATTAAGTGAGATAACTTAGTTTTATAATGATAGGTTGTTTTTTCCTTTTGCAATCTTGTATCATTTGACTTGTAATAATGGAAAATGGGTAACAGCAGAAGTCATTTTAAAGGGTTACTTCAAACCGTTTGAGAGGGTACCTTTGCTATGCCCTATTGGGCACTGTGGAGAAGATCTCAACCCTTGATTTGCAGTATGACCTAAAAAAATGTACTTGTCTGGAAACCTGCACAATCACAAGGGCCTTGCGCAATCCAGTCACAGGCTTCTTATATTTTGCTCATGCCACAAGAGTTGGCTAGCCTTTACACTATAGTGGACATGACCTACAATCCTCTTGCAAACATCAAGAATGATTGCAACCTTTGTGTAGCCTTCAGGAATTGTAACCTTCACTACATGATGTAGCACGTGTGCAGATGAGTACACACATACAGTGGAACCATCTTGAAGAGCTTTGACTATGTTAGCAGCTCCATCAGTGACCCCAAATACAGATTGGTGCCTACTGCTCTCCCAAACATTTTGCCACAACTAATATACCTGCAAGATGTTTTCTGAAGTGTGATTTTTCTCCACTACCACAACTTATGCAAGCGCCATGGGCTGCCAAAAGTGTCCCATGAACAATAGGATGGAATGCTGGCCAGTTGGAACTCTCCATACATGCCTGGTGAAGTGCACTGACTGACCTACATCCTTAGTCAGCTCTTCCTTCAGTACTACCACCTGGAATTTGTATATTGAAGAGACTATATTCCTGAGAAGGGTGGAGATATTTTAGAGCAAGGGCCTGTGTCAGCTGATCCTCCTACAGTGTTAATTTGGGCAATCAAGCTGGTGATTTTGTTAGCCTTTTGTTTTGACTTCCTCAGAATAAAATCCAACAAAATATTTGAGTGGGTTGGTTAACAAGTCCCTAGGAAGTTGAGGAGTCCAACTGTCCCTATCCAACCTACCTCTGTCTACCAACCCCACATTCACCCTGCTTAATCTAAGGAGTAGTGCTAGTAGTGAAGGAGGTACTCCTTGTGGTAGGTGTTGATAATTGTGCAGAATCAAATACTAGTGAAGCTGCTTCTTGCCCCATTACATTATTTTTCTGCTTCTTTCCTCTGTAATAAAGATTTGGATTGTCTTTTCACATGTTGGTTTTATGCCAGCACTAGTGAGATGAACCACCATTTTTCCCTACTCACTTCCTTGCCAGATAATTTTTACTTTGCAAATCACCCTTCTCGGAGGCACTCAAACAAAAAAGATAAATGAGTGCTGCTGAAGATGAAGGTGGATTATCATTGTGGCAGTAAAAGTGAAAACCCTAACCTGGTTGACTAATACTAATGTTAAGCGTCATAGTGATGACGATAATCATGGCAGTCAAGGTGTCTTTGCACCACACTCAAGGCTGCTAGAGCCAAACAGGCACTGGCATATCATGAGTTCCAGTGAAACTTCAGATATCTGCGAATACGAAAAGATGGTTGAGGACAATCCTCAATTTATGCATTGCAGCACATAGAGTAAGTGATCTCAGATCACTTCCTCCCAGCACTTGTGAATGGGAATCCACACAGTAGTAGTGCAGCCTGCATCTGCTGTTGCAGCTCCTGTCCTTGACCTGTACCTGGCCAGCCTGGTCCCCACTGGAACTCAGGGAAGCCACCCACACTGCTAGATATACACAGAGCTGCAGAATAACCCTCCCCTCATACAAATAATATAAACAGCCCACACACACATTCTGCACAAACGTAACACCACCAACAATCCACATACATGCATACAACCCCACATGCAGCCTCTCACATGCAATACCCCAAACAGCCCCCACACATACACACACTACCAAACACACAATGTGACATATCCATCCACACACACAATTCCACAAGCAGCCCCCATACACAGTCCACATTCATATGTATCATACACGATACCACAAACTACTCATCAACATATACAATATAATAGCTCATATACACACAAATACAACAATACAAAGCAATTACAGTATAAATAACACACGCAGAATACGGCAGCATACACACCTCAATTTAAGTAAATAGGACCGGCACGCTACGGGACATCACAATCCTACATCGGCACAGTGCTGCTAAAAGGTTGCCTACCCCTGCTCTAGATCTTTAGTAAAGATTCTCTTTGACACCAGCAAAACATACCATGTTTATCTCTCCCTTAGGTGCTTTTTGAGGGGGATTACAAGAACTATTATGTATCATTGGAAATGGCAACAAGTTCACTTCATGATCCCTTGCTTTGACCACAAAATGCAGAAGGTATAACACTTCTACTAGATATGGTAGAAGGAGCTGTAGCACAGTGGAACCTGCAGGAGAGGTTTTTGTGGGACTGTTGTTCTTCTTCTTGGGAGGGGCATCAATCAACATCCTCCTTGTACATGATGCATGCTGTTTTATACTTGGACTCTCTACCATGCTGCTCTTTTTTGCCTTTTAATTTCCTGCTGTTTTTTTTTTTTTTTTGAAAGGTGGACTGGTATGAGTCATAGTGGTGATGCTAGTTGTACTAATCCTGTGGCTGCTGCTAAAAATATTCTCATTCTGTGTTTGGGAACCCCTACATGCTTTACTAACATGCTGCTATTACATTTAGGCCTAGCTGGCTCTACCGCTTCAACTACGGATTATGCTGCTACTTTTAAGTCACCAATTGCCACATGAAAAATATCATTTGCCTCCTGAAAGTTTTAGAGCAATATAAGGAAAAGAAAGGGGTGAGCTTACCAGTCGGCAGACGGAATGATTGAGTGAGGCTAACCTGTTTTCTTCTTCACATTGGTGGTCTTCTGGACTGTTGGGTAAGAGCAGTGACAAATTAGTGACTAAGTCCCCTCTCTGCTTGCCACTGTGATTGCATTAGTGTCCAGAGAGGTCTTACTGGCCATGATGGCAAGGAGTCATTCAGGAGGTGCTGGCTGTGGTGCCCAGCTATGCTGGAGTCCAGCTCAAGAGGGAAAGGTCACCAACACCAGTTTATGGAGGAAGGACAAAACTCTCATGGCCTACCTTGTGTCTATCTCCCAGCCCCTGAATGAGGAGATGAAAGGAGGATGGCAAGGCATCAGTCCAGTCCTGCTGCAGTACTCTGGTCCAGGTCCAGAATGGCACTGGTATCCAGTGTGGCTTCTGATGTGATGGATGAATCTGGAAGTTGGTACGGTTCAGATGTGACATGGCAATGCTGGAATGTGACAATGGCCCCTATGTACAGAAACGGGAAGACACACCCTGACAGCCTGCAATTTAACTTTGGCACAGTACCAACAGAGGAGCAACATAAAATGTGTTGAGAGTTGGAACAGCACAGGGGGCAGTGGATCTGTCTCCTGGTGGGCAAGCAATCTTCTCTCGGGAGTAGATGGAGAGTTTTGAGCACAGCTGTAGCTGGAACAGTGAAATTGTGCAGCTATTAAGTTTTAGACATTTTTTTTTTAAATAGAGGAACAGGGGTTTTGTAAAGGGGTGACAGGGGTGTTGTAATGGGGTGAAAGGGGTTTGTAAAGGAGTGACAGGGGTTTTGTAGAGGGATCAAGGGTTTTGTGGAAAGGGGTGACAAGAGTTTTGTAGAAGTGGTATAGGGGTTTTGTATAAGGGGGGACAGAAGTTTTGTAAAGTGAGACAGATAATTTTATTTATTTTAGTAGAGTAAATCAATGCGATGATATATGCCGTAGTCACAATAAGGCTTTTAATGTATTTTATTTTGTAAGAAGATGTATGTTTTTTTTTGTTTTTTTTTTAGTAGGTAGATTTCGTTGAGCTGGTCATTTAAAAAGTACATCATGACACCAAAAAGTGTCGGCACCCCTGTTTTAGACTCTTTTAAGTCCGTTATTTAATCTCCTTTTTTTATAATTTATACAATTATTACAACATTTTCAAAAATAGAATTTTTCTGACAAAATAATAATAAACGTCATAATAAAATACAGTGAATCTTGATGTAGAATAGGCAATGCAATAATATGACTAAATAATAAAACAATCAAAGATAATGAAGTAATAAACTGACAAAAACACATCTGGCAACCGTGCTTAAAATAACACCAATTTAAAAGCTGACTGCTAGCAACATCAAATCATTTTAACAATTTCAACAGGTTTAAAATAACCATTGTCCCACCTTTCAGAACAAAGAAACTCAGCAATTAAAAAAAAGAAAACAATTAACGGACTACTACCATTGAATACTTTGGAAACAACAATCCCAACCTTTCTCTCTAGCAATGCAATAATTTAAATTAAAGGGACACTATAGTCACTAAAACAACTTAAGCTTAATTAAACCGTTGTGGTGTATTGATCATGCCCCTGCAGTCTCACTGCTCAATTCTCTGCCATTTAGGAGTTAAATCAGCTTGCTTATGCACCTCCCTGTGTGTGACTTGCACAGCCTTCCTAAAAACTTCCTGTAAAAAGTAATGTAATGTTTATCCTTCCTTTATTGCAGGTGCTGTTTAATTTAGATTTTCTTATCCTCTGCTATGTTAATAGCTTGCTAGACCCTGCAAGAGCCTAATTAAAGTTTAATGTGTTCAATTTACAGAGCAGGAGATAAAATTGTTTACGGTAAGTTACATCTGATTGAAAGTGAAACCATGTTTTTTGTTTCATGGAGCCTGTGCCAATCAGATCCAGGGGAGGTGTGGCCAGGGCTGCATAAGTAGAAACAAAGTGATTTAACTCCTAAATGGCAGTGAATTGAGCAGTGAAACAGCAGAAGCATGATCTATACACTAAAACTGCTTCATTAAACTAAAGTAATTTAGGTGACTATAGTGTTCCTTTAACCAAATCAGCAATTTGCATCACAGAATTAAATGACCCTTAATTAATTGGAATAATTGCTGTCTGCTTTCAAGCTAAATTACAAGTAATTTTGTTTTACAGGTGTAACTATTATACCCATATCTGCAATAGGTGGTATATTTACATACTGTACTTTCTAGTGTGTGAATCTATTTATTCTTTTACTCTGTTTCTTAGGTGTTAAGGGATTACACCTTCTTTCACACCCACTTTTATTGTTTTACTTAATATTGGAAGCGCCTACACAACTTATTGTATTTAGTTGTTTGTAACGTTTTTTATCCCTTAACGTTGTGGGCTGATCATATTTAGAAATTAATTGCATTTTATCTATTGAGTTTTATCCAAAATGGAGGTATTTGAAGCCAGAGAGAATTGGCAAAACATGGTCGCTATGAGATTTGATAATATACAAGGACCTATTATTCAATCAGAAGAAAATTTAGATTTTACATGTAAAAAATTAGAAACATTATTAATTAAGGAGACTAAAACTAAATGGGACATCTTCACCTTAGAACGGTATTTGGAGCAGAAAATCAGCCCAAGGGGCCTTCGTTTTTTTAAAACTCCTACGTTCGATAGGGAAGATGAGGAATTTATGGAGATCTGGAACTCCGCTTTGAAGTCTTTTTCGGCTAGGATGATATCTATCATTTTACAACAGAAAAAGCGCAATTTAATGCAGTTAGACATTCAAATCAACAATATTAAAGAACAACTCAAACCAGTAGTGAACTGTACAGAAATTGATAACTCATTAAAAATGGTAAAAAATAATGTAGAGAAAGTGGAGGAAAATACACTCTTTATAAAGAAGAGGAAGTTCCAAAGGGATCAGAATGACTATGCTTTGAATCAGGTTAGGTCCTTTTCCCGGAAAAATCATTTCCATCATCAGGATTACCCTCATCGTAATAAACCTAACTACTCCACTAAAAATCTAGACCGTAAGCCTTTAGGTATCCCGAAGACTAAAATCCAGAATGATGTGTCATCTATTATTAGGAAATTTAGGGAGCCTATTAATCCCTCCTATCGACACCATAATAAGAGATCACCAGCCCCTGCCCCTTCACCAGGTTGGCAAAGGAGCAGAAATAGAAATGGCCCTAGGACTATTTTTGTTCAACCTCCACCTCGGTTTGCACAGTCAAATAGATATAGAATTTTGTCAGCGGATTCTACAGGAGATAGACCTCAAGAGAATCTCTCATCTTTCCCCTTGTCCACTACTCCTTTTTTAGGGTCACATGCCCCTCAAAGAACCGAACGCCCAATGAGAGAGGAATTGGGTTCGAGAAGAAGGGGAGTTAGAAGTGGAAGACCCTTCAAAGGAAAGGAAGAGAGAAAAGATAAATACTTAGGAGGGGTTAACTTATCAGATAAGATTCTTACTAAAGATCAATTAGGAGTATTAAGTAAAGGATTAAAATTTGCCCCTACATGTTTTAATGATGCTTTTAATTCTTTTATAGATTTACAGAAATTTAATCGTAAGCTTTGTTTAAAAAAATTTTTTTCAAAACATCTGCAAAAGAATTTAGTAGAGAATATTAATGTGGATGATAATATGATACATACTAAGTTAAAAAAGAAGTCTACATTTTTCCCTAAGTACCATTCCAGTGGTGCAATGCAAGTTTTTGAGAGACTAGTTATGGAAGATATTAAGAAGATTCCTAAGAATAAAAGGTGTGAGAATAGTCTTAAACCAATGGAAAGAAGAGCCCTTATGGAATTGAGTAGAGATGAACAGATTATTATTAAACCTGCCGATAAAGGGGGGGCCATAGTGATTCAAAATAGGGAAGATTATATAAAGGAAATCAATAGACAGTTGGGGGACTCAAATACTTATTCTAAATTGAAAGGCAACCCCATATAGTGTATTAAGAATAAATACTTCAAACTGATAGAAAAAGGGAGAACTTTAAAAAATCTAAATAAGGATGAGTATGATTATTTAAATGTAAAAGTTTCAAAAATCCCTGTTTTCTATACCCTTCCTCAAATTCACAAACATAATACTAATCCACCAGGCAGACCTATAGTCGCTGGGGTGAATTCCCTATTGAGTCGACTGTCTGAGTACATTGACAGACAATTGCAACCAGTAGTTATTTCACAACTCACTTACCTTAAGGATTCCTCCCATCTCATTAGAGAATTACAATATATAACATGGGAGCAGGGTTACATATTGGTAACTTGTGATGTTAATAGTTCGTATACTATTATTCAGCATGATTTGGGGTGCGAATCTGTGCGACATTTTTTATCAGACAGTTCGGTCCCTGAAAATCAGAGATTTTATCATAGAAGGTACTTATTTTACAGAACAATTTTTTTTTGGTTTGAGGGTTCATACTTTTTACAACTTATTGGCACTACGATGGGGACCAAGTTTGCACCGGGCTATGCTAATTTATTTATGTCCTTCTGGGAAGAATCTTTTCTCTCAGGGGATGTGCCCTGGAATGCGAGCTTGGCCCTCTATCGCAGGTACATTGACAATATCTTTTTTTATTTGGAATGGGGGAGAACAGTCCCTTACTGCCTTCTTACAGTTTTTAAATAATAATTCCAGGAATATTACCTTAACTAGTGAATATAGCACCTCTCGTGTTAATTTTTTAGATTTAGTTATTTATATAGAGGAGTCTCGCATTAAAACTAAAACGTTTTTTTAACCGGTTGATGTCAATAGTTATATTGACACAACCAGTTGCCACTATGCACCTTGGATTAATAATATGCCAAAAGGACAGTATATAAGAATGTTGAGGAATTGTACCGATCCCCATCAATTTGACACTCAAGCTGACATATTAACTTCATTGTTTAAAGAAAAGCGATATGATCCAACAATTTTAAAACAACAGGTCCACCCAGTAAAAAACATGGAGAGAACTGAAGTGCTTAAGTATAAACCTAAGAATGATACATTAATAAAAGAAAATGAATATGTACCTCTGATTTTAGATTATAGTGTTAACTCTAAACAAGTTAAACATATAATCAATAAACATTGGCACGTTCTCAAAACAGATGAGGACTTGAAGAACATTATAGGGGATAGGCCGAACATTATTTTTAAAGGTGCTAAGAATATTAAAGATTGCTTAGTTCGAAGTTTTATAAATTGTAAGCAGTGAGAAAATTTTTTAACCAAAAAACAGGTTTTTATCCTTGCAAAATGTGCCTACCGTGTAAGAACACCCTTTTTAAGAAAGACACACAGACTATGTTTAAGTCTAATGTTACAGGAAGTAGTTTCAAGATACGTGATATTGTTACATGTCACTCTACTAATGTGGTGTATCTCCTCTGGTGCCCATGTGGACTCCAATATGTGGGCATGACCACTAGGAGTTTTAAAACCCGCATTATGGAACACATGGGGAATATAAGGAGGGGATACACTAGACGTAGTGTATCAGCACATTTTCTTGAACAACATAATGGTGATACTTCTCTTTTAAGTTTTATGGTAATTGGGAAGAAGCGGATGGATTGGAGAGGGGAGGATAATGTCCGAGAACTCAGCAGACTTGAGGGCAAATGGATTTTCACTTTAGATACCATGTGCCCTAAAGGTCTGAATATAGATTTTGAGTTAGTTCATTTCTTATAATTTTTACCTATAATTGGAACGGGAAGAGATGAGATTCATTATATACTTTAATAATATTTTTAATGTTTTTAATATTTTCTATATTTTTCATATTTGTAATGCTATTGATATTTTTAATTTTGATATTTTTTAATATTTAGAAATATTTATTTTTAATATTTAGAAATATATATTATATATTTGTAATTATTAAAAAAAAAAAATTGGACACTTTCTCCTTAAATATCCATTCTGCTTTAGTCTTATATTTTATCAATATTTTTCTATGTTATTCACAGCTTAAGATCCACTATATTATTGTTTTATGTTTAATTCCATTTTTATATTGTATGTATGGGCCAATTACCTTTTATTTTATATTGCATGTATGGGCATACAACCTTTACTAATATGCACTCCTCTGACATCATTTCCACCATGTCTAGAGATGGAACGCATGGTGGAACGCAAAGTTAACATGTGACTATACCGAACCGGAAGTCACATACACACTGCCAAAACCAGAAGTGGAATTAGTTTAAGATTTAACTTTATTCCTTATTTTATGTTCTATTTTAGATGTATTGATCTATGTTTAATAACTTTATAACCTCTATTTCCACCATGCTTGAAGATGGAATGCATGGTGGAATGTAGATCAAACCGGAAGTCACGTGTGGTTTGCAGAAACCGGAAGTGATTCGATCGGCACCAATTTTGAATTCCAGCTGAATAGACTTAATCATATCAAGGGGGTTATTTAAACCCTGAAGTTGCTCCAGGAAAAGAAGCACTGAGGAAGGCCCCATTGAGGGCTGAAACGCGTTTGCTCTATACTGGACTTTGATTGGGACTTTTTCTTGTTGGCGGTATTCTTATATTGTATACACATTTGGGCATTCTCACTGCTTTTAATTCTTGGCCAGATTTGCGGTGTGATACTGTGTTATATTCAATTTTTTTTTTTTTTATACCTGCCTCATTCTTTTTTATTCCTATTTTATTTATTTATATATATATATATATATATATATATATATATATATATATATTTATTTTAAATAAGTATATCCAATAAATTTATATTCATATTTTCACTCGTGGAATTCAAGTTCTTCACAGGAAATTTATCGAGAGCCTGGATAGGCACCCAAGGGCAACATACATAGAGCCTATTAGGCTCCATCCTTGTGAGTTTATTCCTCATATATTATAAACATTGTGTATTTGTTTATATGGAAAACACTATGTGTATTTTATTTGTTTTACAGGTGTAACTATTATACCCATATCTGCAATAGGTGGTATATTTACATACTGTACTTTCTAGTGTGTGAATCTATTTATTCTTTTACTCTGTTTCTTAGGTGTTAAGGGATTACACCTTCTTTCACACCCACTTTTATTGTTTTACTTAATATTGGAAGCGCCTACACAACTTATTGTATTTAATTAAAGAGATACATACTCAAATATTTGGAGTAATAATTAATGAATGTTTTATCATTACAGACCAATTCCCACTATAGTGTAAGTTACTTGGGCTACAGTTTCGAATTAAGTAAACAGAATAAATATTCCCTCATTAGCATATACTTATTCTATTGTTTCCAAATATTTCAGTTAAAATAGAAATAAAACAAATATAGTTACCAATCATTAGTTGTTATGATTCTCTTGTTCTTGGGGATGGTCAGTCAATGAAGATAGTTAAAAAGTATATAAACGTTAAGAATAAGTTTGAAGAATACGTTTGAAGAGCCAATATGTTTAGCAGAAAGAAAGTTTTCTTTAAGTTAAAGGCACGTCAGTATCAGGCAAAGAAAGTTTTAGAATGTGTGTCTGCTTCTAGTGAGTGTCCTCAGGGTATGGCCTTCTTTCCTTCTGTGTTACTATTTTTAAGAATTTCTTATCTATTCCTAACCAAACCTATTTTTTTTTTTTTGTAAATCTGATTTTTATTTTTTCATGCATGTATATATACAAACTTGAGATTCGTAGATCTCTGAAGAAATAGGAAGTTTACAAACAATTGTATGATGTGTCAGAGAACTGGTATGAGGTGACAAATACAGTCATCTGGGCTTGCAGGCCCACCGTAGTGACGGACTCACAGGTCCCTTGTGGTATTGCCATTTTTTGAGTGTGATTTTTACATTTACTTTATATATGTATAAAAAATGAACAGTAAGTCTCGCTAGTTTCTTTAAAGGACCACTCTAGGCACCAAGACAACTTCATTTCAATGAAGTTGTCTTGGTGCCAGGTACCTCTAGTTTTTTTTTTTTTTTTAAATACACTGCCGTTTCAGAGAAAAAGCAGTGTATTTTTTTTTCCCTATTCCCACCTACAGTGGCTGTCTCTGAGACAGCCACTAGATGGTGCTTCCTGAATCCTCACTGTTAGAATCACAGTGAGCTGACGTCAGACATCCTCTTGGACGTCTAACGTCATTCCCTCTAATGCAGGCAGCTCAGATGTGAGCGCGCCTGCATTAGAGACTATGCTGAGATGTGAACGCGCCGAGCGCGTTCACATCTCAGTTTTATTCCTCGGAGGCCAGTGTGTGAGAGAGAATCTCTCACTGAAGACGGAGTACAGAAGAAGAAGCAGCATCTCCCCTAACGGAATCTGGCTGCACATTGACTGTAAGTAAACTTTTATCCTATTTGTATTTTATTATTAATGTAATGTCTTTGTATTGTTTTTATTTTTTAATTTTAGTTAGTCATTTGTTTAATCTTAACTTTATCTGTTTGTATTATTTTAAAAAATCTAGATTTGTTTACATATGACATGTAATCTATTTTACTATTTTAACTTTTATTTTTGTTTACAGTTTGCTATTTAATTTTATATATATTTGTTTTTATGTGTGTATATATGTATTTGTTTATATATGTATTTTTTAATATATGTATTTTTTTATATATGTCTTTTTTAATATATGTATTTTTTTATAATTTTTTTATATATGTATTTTTTAATATATGTATTTTTAAAAATATTTTAGGAGATATTTTCAATGTATTTATTGATTTTATTAGTATATGTAGTTGTATGTCTGCATACATTGTTTTCGTTTATTATTTTACATATGTCGCACCAAAAACAATACATTGCAGACATACATACAGTCGTGTGTATGTGTATATATATATATATTTATATGTGTGTATGTATGTATGTATGTGTATATATATATATATATACTAATATATATATATATATATATATATACACTTAGAATTGTGTGTGTGTATATATATATATATTTTTTTTATATATAGAAATTACAACAAATTAATTTTTAAAATAATATTGTTCTTCTTTTCAATTTCAGAACGCAGATTTACGAATCGTTCAAAGCGCAATTGAATTTGTGAAAAATTCAAAGTGGTTACGGTAAGTTTTAATTTGTCTATATTTTTGGGTAAAGTTTGCCTGGCTCTCTTTGTCTTATTGTATGCTTATACATATCGGATAAAGAGATATCTATGCAAAAGGTTCTGGTGCTGAAATACATTTCTCTATATTGCCACAGTTTCACTGTTGCTCAGCACGTGAAAAGTGCTGCCCAGGATTTTTACTTTTCCTTTCTTGGGGCTGCATTTTTCGCCTGCGGCACACAGTCAGACTCACTTTTTTTCTTGCTATCTTTCTTTCTTTCTTTCTTTCTTTCTTTCAATTTTTTTTTACCACCCGTTAGGGAGTGTTGAATTGTGTATTCAATTGTTATGTACCATTTTAGTATGCCATCCTTGGAGCGCAGGAAAAGGTCTGTCCTTCATCTTGCGCTTCAGCGCATGCAAGGCAGACAGGCTCTTCACCTGTGCTTTCCTGGAGGGCATACATAAAATGGCTGTGTTGAAGAAATACATTTCTCCATATTGCCACAGTTTCACTGTTGCTCAGCACGTGAAAAGTGCTGCCCAGGATTTATACTTTTCCTTTCTTGGGGCTGCATTTTTCGCCTGCTGGCACACAGTCAAAATCATGTTTATGTATCCAACTAATCTTAAACATGAATTTTAATTTCTTTTAAAAATAATATTGTTTTGTTTTTATTTTCAGAGAATTGACTTGCGTCATCAGAATCAGCATTGTGCGTGACTTTGATCAAGGTAGGCAATTTTTTGGAGTGGTAACGTTTATTGAAAATTTTTACTGAATGAAACCTTTAAAGGACCACTATAGTGCCAGGAAAACATACTCGTTTTCCTGGCACTATAGTGCCCTGAGGGTGCCCCCACCCTCAGGGACCCCCTCCCGCCCGGCTCTGGAAAGGGGAAAGGGGTCAAAACTTACCTTTTTCCAGCGCTGGGCAGGGAGCTCTCCTCCTCCTCTCCGCCTCCGATCCGCCCCGCTGGCTGAATGCGCACGCGCAGCAAGAGCTGCGCGCGCATTCAGCCCGTCGCATAGGAAAGCATTTACAATGCTTTCCTATGGACGCTTGCGTGCTCTCACTGTGAAAATCACAGTGAGAAGCACGCAAGCGCCTCTAGTGGCTGTCAATGAGACAGCCACTAGAGGATTAGGGGGAAGGCTTAACCCATTCATAATTATAGCAGTTTCTCTGAAACTGCTATAATTATGAAAAAAAGGGTTAACCCTAGCTGGACCTGGCACCCAGACCACTTTATTAAGCTGAAGTGGTCTGGGTGCCTAGAGTGGTCCTTTAATTACATACCTCCCGAAACACACACACCACACACACGCTATGCATTCATTATATACACACTACACAAATACACACAACTCCCCTGTATAAACACACTGCATCTAGTACATGTGTCATGTATATTTTGTGCATTTTCCTTTTTAAAATTGTTTATATTTAGAATTTAGAAATCGTAAATGTATTGAATATCGGTAAGCTATGGCTATTCGCGTTACATGAGCACTCTAGGCACCCAGGCCACTTCAGCTTAATGAAGTGGTCTGGGTGCCAGGTCCATCTAGGGTTAACCAATTTTTTAATTAAAATAGCAGTTTCAGATAAAATGCTATGTTTATAAATGGATTAATCCATCCTCCATTGGCTGTCTCTTGACAGCCGCTAGTGGCGCTTACGTGACGCCAGCGTCCATAGGAAAGGATTGTGAATGGTTTTTTTATGGAGTGGCTGAAAAATTCAGCCAAAGACGAATAGAAGAAGTAGGAAGGGAAAAGGAGGAGGAGAGCTTCCCGCCCGGTGCTGGATAAAGAGGTAAGTTTAACCCCTTCCTGACCCTATAGCCCGGCAGGAGGGGGACCCTGATGGTCGGTGCACCCTCCTGGCACTATAGTGCAAGGAAAAAGAGTATGTTTTCCTCGCAATATAGTGGTCCTTTAAACCTCTACCATAGTGAAGAATTTCTGATTGCATTTCTATAGTTAACTTATCTGACGTTAAAATCTATGAGAATGTCTAACGTCATCTAATTGCTATTTACTTTACTTGTAAATGTAAATGTCAGGGTCCACCTCCCGCCCGGCTCTTGAAAGGGGAAACTGTTTAAAACGTACCTTTTTCCAGCGCTGGGCGGGAGCTCTCCTCCTCCCATCCTCCTCTTCTCATCCCCGTTGTCTTGATGCGCACGCGCGGCAAGATCTGCGCACGCATTCAGCCGGTCACATAGGAAAGCATTCATAATGCTTTCCTATGGACGCTGGCGTGCTCTCACTGTGAAAATCACAGTGAGAAACACGCAAGCGCCTCTAGCGGCTGTCAATGAGACAGCCGCTAGAGGAAATAGGGTAAGGCTTAACCCATTCACAAACATAGCAGTTTCTATGAAAATGCTATGTTTATTAAAAAATTGGGATAACCCTAGAAGGAACTGGCACCCAGACCACTTCATTAAGCTGAAGTGGTCTGGGTGCCTAGAGTGGTCCTTTAATTTGCAAAGATTAACATAACACAATCTCCAATAAATTAAACTAACATATTTTAATTTTTTAAAGATATATTTAATATTTTTTTTTAATTTTTTTATTTTAGGGGGGGTGTTGTATTAAGTTTTCAGTTTTAAACAGTAATTCTTTTTTTGTTAATCAGTTTTTATTGAAGCCAGTCAGTAAATAAAGTTGGGCCCGCAGGCCCGCATTAATAGTAGAATACAAGGTTACATAATAAAAGCATCAGATATCCAAACAGTATAAATATGTGTGGTTAGAATCTATTACAGTTGCAATATTAGGTAACATGAGATCGTTAATAGTAGTCGTTACCGTGTCCCTCTCCCAGGGGTACTTAGCTAGAGCTCGTGATAATCATAGTTATTCAGATCAGTCCCCTGAGGGCTAGGGCGGTGCGGGGTAATTGGTATGTATCGGCGTTTTATAGCCGTGTGAATACTAATGGTTCGTGTGTCAAGTCTTCTCATCGAGAAGTGTGGAAGTGGGGTGTGATGTATTGGATTAGGGTGTGTCTTAGCCCACAGGTAGGGCGTTGTTGAGTGTTGGCAATAAAGGTATGTGGCATTACACAATTATTGTAGGTGGGATGGGAAGAGGATGGTGTTGGTTCGAGAAGAGGACACGATAGCATGGGAGAGTCCCTCCAACAATGTGAATGTTTAATCGAGGTGTTCTCATTCTTCCCTCAACTGCCCGCATTTGGTGCAGGAGGGTCATTGCGGGAGAGCCCAGCTGTGTCATGAGGTTTCCCCAGACTTGGTCGACCTGTTGCCTGACCGTGTCGTGTTCCATGCCTAGCTTGTATGATCGGGTTGTGCATGTCGCAATAGGCGTGCGTTGGAAGTGTCGTATCAGGTGTCTTGTGTTGACGGAGGTATGAGGTACAAGTTGGCCGTGATGCCCCGTGAGTGTGAAGGTATATCGTCGTCATAAGTAAGGGGGGTTGAGGGCGAGGGGTCTCTACATGTGAGGGTCGTTGTGCTCTGCAACACCCAGTCCCTCGGATGGTTCATCTGTCCGGTCAGGTCCCAGTCAGCCTGTTTTGTCGTATGGTGTATAATCAGGGTTCCCGTGGGGGTCAGGTTGATGCGTCTGACGTCTATCGTCTGATTGGGTGTGGATATCGTGCAGTGTTAGGTCTGTCTCATTTTGTCTCTTCCCCTCCGTGGGGACGGTGGAGGTCCGGAGACCGCTGTCTTTGCCTGTGAGGGCTCATAGTCCGTCGCTGTGTCGTGCTGTCTAGTTAGGGGCGATATGTGAGTGTCGACTAGCCAGTTAATTGTGTGTATTTATGTGGGCCGCTTAGGGGCGTTTTTGTTGGCTCAGGTCATCCTTTGTAGTGTCTCGTCCAGTCGGAGTGGTGTGGATGGTACATGAGGCGTAGTGTCTGTCAACAGGAGTGGCATTGGCGGCCGCAGGTCATAATGTATGTAGTGGGTCTGTCGAGAGGGCTGCGCCGTCCCCCGGCCCCCAGCTCTCCCCGCCAGCGCCCCCCTATTGTTGCGCACGGAAGGTGAGACACGGTTCCCAGATGTTCGCATATTTTGCCTCTCTGCCCGTCAATTCTGCCTGTAGTGCCTCTGCCGCTCTAATGTCTTCGACCCTGTGAATCCACTCTTCTCTTGTGGGGATGTCTGTATTCTTCCAGTATACTGGAATGAGTGATTTGGCAGCGTTCAGTAGATGGCACAGTACAGATTTTTTGTATGCGGATAGTGGTTGTGAGGAGATGTGCAGTAAGGCCAGTTCTTGTGACCATTCAGTGTCGTTCCCAAGGATTAGGAGAACATCTGATTTGAGTCGATTCCAAAATGGTGCGATAAGTCTGCATTCCCACCAGATGTGTAATAGAGTCCCGTTGTCCTCCTGGCACCTCCAACACGTTGGCGCGACAGCAGGGAAGTTAAAGAGTAATTCTTAACAGTCGAATAATAATACATGAATGTGTGCAAATATTTAGAACACAAGTGATATTTTTTTTTTGTGAATCGTATATGTAGTCTTCAGTGCCTGTTTATTTATGTGTTCGTCGTCCATTTTTGAGTTTACTAAATTTAATAAAATTATTATAGTTGTAATTGTCAAAATTAACAATGTCAAAAAAATTTCAGTATTATTTAAGAGAAGTGTTGGCGCCAACAATCACACTACATGTTATTCTTATTTTCTTTTGTCATCCCTTTTATTGTTTTACAAACATAGACAAAATGCCAAAGTGTTTAGTTGTAGGCTGCAGAAACAGTCACACTAAACATTCACCAGATTGCTCTTTCTTTAATTTTCCAAGTACACCGGACAGAATTAAAGAATGGCTTTTAGCCACAGGTGACGAATTTGTCAACCTAGATGGCTCAATTCAATTAATCATGGAAAAACAAAAAAGTGAGATTTTCAAAATTTGTTCGGACCATTTCACATCAGATATGATAGTAAAGTCTGAAAGGAGAACACGATTGGTTTTAATGGCAAAACCAACTATTTTTGTAAAAGCTAAAGTTTTACAAACTTTACACGATATGACTTTAAGGAGAGCAGAAAACAGTAGTGATATAGAAATGTTAGACCTCAGTGCTCCGTCAGCGGACCGCAGTGCTTCAACAGAGGGACACAGTGCTCCGTCAGAGGACCTCGGTGCTCCGTCAGAAGACCTCGGTGCTCCGTCAGAGGACCTCGGTGCTCCGTCAGAAGACCTCGGTGCTCCGTCAGAGGACCTCGGTGCTCCGTCAGAGGACCTCGGAGCTCCGTCAGAGGACCTCGGAGCTCCGTCAGAGGACCTCGGAGCGCAGTCTGAGACATCTATTTACGATCACGAGTATATAGCAGGTTTCCATTACAAACTGGCTTTTGATAAATCATTTATGAACATAGCTACCAACACCACAAATTTAACAATGATTGCCAAAGGTGTATCAACTTCGAAATACTACGGAAGGCGGAGCAGGTCTACACAAACCCACAGTGTAATTCAAACAAGTGATGTATCCACCAATATAATTGGTTTGAATCCAACAAAGGATGTCTGGACTTGGACTGGTCCTACAGAAGAATTTGCAGGATCCATTGACAATTCACCAAACGCTGCAATTGTACAGCAAACAGATACTATAAAAAAGGTTTGCACTATGCCAGGTGCAATGCCAATGGAGACAGAACTACTGTTATCCCCAAATTCACAACAGTCCGTTCCTGTAGAAAACATAGATACGCCATTCTCAAACATTTCTTCAATTACAAGAGTATCGGAAATGGATGCAACTCTGAATGTTTCAGAATTCAATGACCCGATTTACAGTCCCGAAGAAGAAACAACCGATATTGGCGATCTAACATTTTTAACAGAGCCCTCTCCTGAGGATTATGTTTCAGAAAAGAAGTTTATTGTGTTTGAAACTTCTCTCGATTTATTGATCAAAAAGGTTCAAACATGTACTTTTCACGAACCATGTAACGCTCCAATAACAAACACAGAAAAAATTATATCAGGCACTCTGTTAAAAGTATACACTGTATGTGAATCAAATCATCGTTGCGAATTTTGGAGCAGCCAGCCTATGATTGGGAACCGTTCTTGTGGAAATTTATTAGCAAGTGCATCAATTTTGTTCAGTGGTTCGCACTTTGCTAAAGTTGCGGAACTTTTTGCAATTTTTGGAGTGCCGTTTATTTCACAATCCATACATTACATATATCAAAAACAATTTTTATTTCCAATAATCGATCATCATTATAAGAAAGAAAGAAGATTATTGATAGATGGATTACGTGGAAAAATGGTATGTCTGTCAGGAGATGGGCAATGTGACAGCCCTGGATTTAATGCCAAGTACTGCACGTATTCACTTTTGGAGGAAAAATCGCAAAAAATAATAGAATGTCAAACAATTCAAGTGAGTGACGCAAAATCATCTGTTGCTATGGAATCACTGGCATTCAAAAGTTGCATGGACCAAGTACTAGCCGACAAAATTCTAATTTCAATTCTCGTTACCGATCGTCATGTAAGCATAAGGAAAATCATGAGAGAGAGATACAAAGCCATTAATCACCAATTCGATATATGGCACTATTGTCGGAGCATTCGGTTAAAACTATCAACCATATGTCGCCAAGCGATGTACAAGGAATTGGTTCCGTGGCAAAATTCGATAATAAATCACATGTGGGCAGCTTGTTCATACAGCAAAGGAAATCCAATTTTGTTAAAAGAGAAATGGCTGTCGGTAATGCATCACATTATAAACGAACATGAATGGGACTCTGCAACACTTTTCAAAAAATGTCAACATGCGGAATATGATCAAACTCTTGAACAGAAATCCTGGTTGAAAAAAAATGGAGTGGCATACTCCAAACTTCGAAGCTTTGTCACAGATTCAAAATTAGAGAAAGACTTTCCACATTTGGTTCATTTTTGCCACACGGGATCACTTGAAGTCTTTCATAGCCTGGTATTAAAATACCGTCCCAAAAGAGTACATTTCACAATGGATGGGATGGTAGCCAGGACACAACTGGCTGTTTTGGCCCACAACGCCAATGTAGGCAGAGAACAGGCCACTATACAGAAAGAACAAGCAGGCACTGGACACATTGGGGACTTGAGGTTCAAACCGTTTTTCTCTAAAAGGAGTAAAAATTGGAAAATTAAGAAAATATATGAAAAAACCACTATTGCCCATATATATCCAATGATGGCTGACGTACTACGAATAGCCTCAGGTGACTTACAAGTTAATTGGCAGTCTCAAACAGGGCAACTTCCAATAAACATTGCTTCAACACCTCGCCCACCAAAGGAGGTAATGGTTGACCGTCACTTTTCGCGTTTACGCCCAAGAAGACTTTAAAATGTTCAAAAATGTATAATTTGTGTAAGAAATTTTTGGACTGGTGATAAAAATGACATTTCTGTTAATGGTGCTAAATACTTGTTTATAGTGCAATTTAGTTGTAATTTGTATTCGAAGAACAAATTTTAATTTCTTAAAATAATTTTGATTTTTGGTTCAGTTTGTATAATTTCTTATACAAAACCAGGACGTTGCACTTACTTACTATTTGTTTTTGTTTTAACATGTTACATTACAGGAACCATAACAACTATATGCACATTAAGTTATTATTGTGCCTGTAATTTACTATTTTATTTAATTTAAAATATTTATTATTGTCATATTTTTGAAAATTCAAAGTTGATATTGTCGAATAATGTTTTACTTAATAAAAAAAAAAAAAATATTATTTGTATTTTCAAACCATGTAATGTAACAATAAAGTTAATTTAGCGATGTGGATGCTTTTAAAAAAAAAGTTAACTTGTGTTCCAAATTTTATTTTTAAAATTTTGTTATTTATTACATTAAATTATTGTTGTAAATTTTTTTTTCAATGTTGTTAATAAATGTTTATTACTTCACAATTTTTGTACTTTATTCAATAATTATGTTCATGTAGACACCCTATTGAAATTAGTGATAGCTGGTTTAAAGGACAAATAATTTTACCCATCACACTGAAGTAAAATTACTTTTAGTATTTGAAAAAAACATTATATATATATATATATATAACTGTTTGTGTTATTTTTTTAATAAAATAAAATTAGTAGATGAAAGTATCATTAAAATAATAAAAAATGCAATATTTTTTTATCATTTTTTAATATATTAATATAAGAAATAAACATTTTTATAACAGTTTACATTGTACAATAAAAATAAATTAACATATTAAATTTTTTTAACATTATATACAACAAACAGACAATGTTGAATAGTTAACACATTTTGATAAACTAAAACAATTGCAAGGCTTCGTACTGTCTACTATACAAGTTCAACAGCTATAGGGTCATCATCCGCATATCTAAAACCCATGTATATCGCATCTGGTGCAGGAAAGTGTGACCTAATCAGTTTTACTGTGCACGAGGGTATCGGACGCCGCCTTTTGGGTCCCAGGTATCCGTACACCCACATTGTGAAGGACCTGTAGGCAGTTTTTCGGTAGTCACTGTGAACAAAAAAAAAAAGGAAACATTTAACATTGCATATAAATAACCAAACAAAAAATGAGTGTCAATGGAGTATAGAATAAAAAAATATTAAATTATGAATATAAAATTTAGCATCAAAAACTATAGAAAGTAATTAAAACTAAACATAAACAATTGTAGTATTTGAATACTAAAAACAAAAGAGCACTATAGTGACAGGAAAAAAAATCTCGTTTTCTTGGCACTATAGGGTCATTAGTGTCCCCCCCCCACACAGCCTCAGTGCCCCCCCTCATGATGCGCTGAAGGGGTTAAAACACCTTCAGACACTTGACTTTCTCCAGCACCGAGCTCATTCTGTGCTGGCGACCTCTCCTCCTTCTGCCAGAGTCCGCATTACTCCATGTTTTCCTATGGACATCCAGCGTTGTGAGAATTGAGGAAACAGCGACTGTCAGTGAGACAGCCACTAGAGGCTGGATTAAACCTCATTGAAAGCTAGCAGTTTCTCCTACACTATGTTTGGAGCGGCAGGGTTAAAACTAGAGGGACCAGGCACCCTGACAACTTCATTGACTTGGAGTGGTCTGTGTGCCAGGTCCCACTATTTTTAACCCATTTCGGTGTAAACATAGTTTCATAGAAACTGCTGTGTTTCACTGAGGGTTAATCCAGCCTCTAGAGGCTGTCTCACAGACATTCGCAAGAGGAGCTTACACAATTCTAACTGACTGAGAAGACGCTGGACGTTCAAATGGCAAGCATGGAGTAATTCTTTCCTATAGGCTGTTTACCGAATGCGCAACGCTATAGACACGCATGTGCATTGGTAGCGGACATTGGCAGGAGGAGGAGAGGTCACCATCACCGGGGGAGCACAACACTGGACAAAGGCTAGTGGCTGACGATGTTTTAGCCCCTTCAGACTAGCAGGATTTGTTCACCAGAGGTTGGGGGGTGACTTAACCACTATATAGTGCCAGCAAAACAAGGTTTTTATTGTGTCACTATGGTGCTCCTTTAGAGATTAATTTTGCTTCATTTTTTTTTAAATCCATGACCGTTTTAAAGAACAATGCGCTGTATTTAGATTTATGATACACTCACCTTTCCTGCATTTGTTCCGGAGAACGGAATCGAGCGGATTTTACATAGCTGAGACCATAACGGTATAGAGACAGCACGTGTTCCCGTGAAGATAATTGCTCACGTAGATATGGAAGATTGCAAATGCAATTCTGTTGTTCATTCAACATATCGACAATGTTCTCTATCTCCCTGCAGCATAGACTTTCTTCCTCACTTTGCATTGGCATACAATTGCCACACAGACACCATTCCGATGTTCCTACTCTTGTTGGTGAAGCTTGCGTATTTTCGTCATTAATCACTTGCTGTGCAGGTGGATCCCAGTCCATACTATTTAAAATATCTGGATCAACTGCATGTCGATGACGGTCCTCAAAATATTCTGACAGCTATAAATATATGTAGTAGTTTTTTTTTTAATATGTATTAGATCTTCATAAACACAATAACATTTGTATGAATCCTAGTCGGTATTGAATAAATGATAACAGTTAGAGGACCACAATAGTGTTTTTAAAAAAAAAAAGGTTTTCTTGTCAATATAGGGCCATTAGGTCCACCCCACCCTCAGGGTCCCACTCCAGCAGGGCACTCGGGGTTAAAACCCCTTCAGGCACTTTTCTTTCTCCAGCACCGCGCTCCCTCGGTGATGGTGAACACTCCTCCTACTGACATCATTGCCGAATGCGCCTGCGCGGCAACTGCAGTGCACGCATTCAAACCGCCCATAGGAAAGCATTACTCAATGCCAGTGATAAGATGCTGCATGTCAATACGTAAGCATTGAGTAATGCTTTACCATGTGTGTTTAGAATGCTTGCGTTGCAATTGCCGTAGCCGAGGGAGCACAGTGCTGGAGAAAGTTAAGTGGCTGAAGGGGTTTTAACCCCGAGTGCCCTGCAGGAATGGGACCCAGAGGGTGGGGTGGACCTAATGACCCTATAGCGTTTTTTTTGTTCGAGGCTAGGAAACAGCTATGTTTACAGTTGCAGTGTTGACACTAGAGCAACCTGGCACCAAGACCACTCCATTGAGCTGAAGTGGTCTGGGTGACTATAGTGGTCCTTTAAAATTCTTCAACCATGAAAACATCCATCATGCAACCTAATGTAACTGAATTGAGATTAATGCATTGGTCCAGTCCTTTTTATCCTTCAATACAAAATATTACCATTTGTCTCCTAGGCCAATGATTATCTCATTGCTTAGAAAATCGGCTAGACTTATGTCTTTTTTTTTTTTATTTGGTAATTGATATTACTAAAATAGAGTGATCATGAAAAATGTAAGTCACTTATATAAACTTACCATACGTTGGATGTCCGCATCATTTGGATCAGTTGAAACGGAACTATTTCCACTTGCCATTTTTTTTACTTAGCTTTTAAAAAAGAAGAAATCAATGAAAATAAGCAGAAGAAACATTTCTAGTACATTATATTAATTTTTTTTCTTGTTTTTATTACGACAGACATTGTGTGTTGCTGGCATCATGTGAGTGGACGAGATGAACAATAAAGAGTCCAGTCCTCACATTTTTGAAGAGGCAGGTAAAACAATTTTAAAAACTAATTAAAGTACCACTATAGTGCCTGGAAAACTCTTGTTTTCCTGGCACTATAGTGGCTTGAGCTTGCCCCCTCCCGCCGGGCTGGATGGCGAGGAAAGGGGTTAAACTTATCTATTTTCCAGTGCCGGGCAGGGAGCTCTCCTCCTCCTCTCCGCCTCCGATCATCCTCTTTTTCAGAATGCGCATGCGCAGCAAAAGCTGCGCTCGCATTCAGCCTGTCTCATAGGAAAGCATTTCCAATGCTTTCATATGGACGCTTGCCTCTTCTCACTGTGATTTTCACAGTGAGAAGCACGCAAGCGCATCTAGCGGCTGTCAATGAGACAGCCACTAGAGCAGGGGCTCAGGACCCCCTACCAGTCCAGGTTTTAGGGATAACATAAGTGTGTCTAAGGTGTTTAGAAAAAGAAAAAAAAACCCTTAGAGTCAAAGGTATTTTTTTAAACCCTTTTTCTAAACACCTTAGACACACCCAGGTAATCCCCAAATCCCGGACTGGTAGGGGGTCCAGAGGACTGGGTTGAGAACCCCATCACTAGAGGATTTGGAGGCTTGATTTAACAAAATATAAACATAGAAGTTTATTTGAAACTGCAATGTTGATATAAAAGAAAGGGTTACTCCTAGAGGGACCTGGCACACAGACGACATCATTATGTCGTCTGTGGTATGGGTGCCTACAGTGGTCCTTTAATAAAGTTATTTAGAGGATCACTGTAGTGTCTGTTAAACAAAGCTGTTTTCACGACACTATATAATCTTTGGTGGAACTTCTCCGTCAGGGTTCACCTCCCGTGGCGCTGAAGGTGTTAAAACCACTTCAACAGCTTAGTTAAATCCAGCGCCGGGCTCCCTCGGCGCTCGTTATCTCTCCTACCCCACTGAAGTCAGCTCATGAGTGGTGCGTAATGCGCATGCCCTGCAAGTGTCGAGCGCGCGCATTTTAACAGTCCACAGGAAAGCATTTCTAAATGCTTTCCTATGGACGCTCTGCGCGATGGATGCAAAATCCACATCCATCGTCGCAGTTAAACGTCTAGCAGCTGTCAGGAAGACATGCACTAGAGGTTGTATTAACCCTGCTATGTAAACATAGCAGTTTCTCTGTAACTGTTATGTTTACATATGAATGGGTTAAAACATGATTGGCCTGGCACCCACACCACTTCATTGATCTGAATTGTTCTGGGTGTCTATAGCGTCCCTTTAAAGGTGGGTGAGTAGCACATGGAATTGTGTTACAGCACACACCACATGCAGGGCCAGATAAGTTGATGCTGGCCATACAAGATGGTATAAAGGAAACGCTAACAAAAGAGGAAGAAAAATTGAGATGAAAGGTGGACCCAGAGCTTCCTAGCATACCACCTTCTAATGAGTAGCAAAGAGTTTTTTTTTTTTAATCATTTCAAAATATATAGAAGATAAGATTGTTTCATGAAAGGGAAAAGTTTTTATTGAACTCATGTTAGGGACAGATAGTTTGTAGATTGTTAGTAATTAGTGAGTGTGTAGGGGGAAGAATTGGAAGTGTAGAGATATCATGATGACATGCAAAGGGCAATGAAAGGTTACATTTTTAAAACCAGACATTTCTCTTGCAAATCTACATGGATGGGGGAAGTAAAGTCTATTCATTGTAAATTTTTAATTAAATTGAAGATAAGATAGAGTCTAATAGTGACATTTTTTCAATTTCAGAAATGCTAAAGCCAGACAGTTTGGAGACTGACTGATAGTATTAGGGTGGGAGAGATAACATGTTGAGATGCAAGGTGAACTTGCACAACCAGACATTTCCCTTGCAAATCAACATGGGTGAAGGAAAAATAACTGTAGAATTAACGGTGGGAAAGTGTGATATGCATGGAGACACAGATTTGGTGCTGGCCATGCAAGATGGTGGAGTGTTGCCACTCCTCTTTGAGGTAAATAACGGGGACGCAAGTGGACCCAGAGCGTCCAAGTATCCCCCTTGTACCTCAGAAGGATGGACAGTGTAATACACATACACTTATACATTTTGTACAAAAAAATGTATAAATAAAATATATATATATATATATATATATACACACACACACACAAAATTGCAATATATAATTCGGGTGCTTGCAGTCCAGGGAAAATATTATACATAAATTGTACAGAGGACCAGCACTCAATGTTTTACTGAAGAATAAAATTTGTAAACTTTATTGAAGACTCATATTAAACAGGTTCATGATGAACGTCACAGACCTGGACTGACACATCTTTCCTCCTTTTAATATGAGTCTAGGACCAATGTAGTGCCAGGAAAACATACTCGTTTTCCTGGCACTATAGTGCCCTGAGGGTTCCCCCACCCTCAGGGACCCCCTCCCGCCCGGCTCTGGAAGGGAGAAAGGGGGTAAACTTACCTTTTTCCAGCGCTGGGCGTGGAGCTCTCTGCTTCCTCTCCTCCTCCGCCGATCCGCCCCGTCGGCTGAATGCGCCCGCACGGCAAGAGCTGCACGTGCATTCAGCCGGTCGCATAGGAAAGCATTTACAATGCTTTCCTATGGACGCTGGCGTGCTCTCACTGTGAAAATCACAGTGAGAAGCACACAAGCGCCTCTAGTGGCTGTCAATGAGACTGCCACTAGAGGATTAGGAGGAAGGCTTAACCCATTTATAAACATAGCAGTTTCTCTGAAACTACTATGATTATAAAAAAAATGGGTTAACCCTAGAAGGACCTGGCACCCAGACCACTTCATTAAGCTGAAGTGGTCTGGGTGACTAGAGTGGTCCTTTAAGCT
>OW240917.1:70257764-70260264 GCA_933207985.1 Pelobates cultripes | reverse complement strand
ATAAGAGGAAATTCATTGGCGGACAGCGGGGAAGACAGTCAGCAGACCCGATGACAGCGCGGGGGGTGTCGACGATCGGTGACGTAGCGCTGCAAAGAAGGTAAGTAAAGGGGTATTTAGAATAGAATTTAAAAGTTAAAAGTGGGGTTCAGAGGGGCACTGAGTAGTGAGGTATAGAATAGGGATGTTAAATCAGGTAGTTTAGTGGTGCCTAGAGTGGTCCTTTAAGACCAATAAATCACCCAGCCCAGACGGTTTTGATATTTTTTAAAATTCTGTCTTAAGTAGTAATATCTACGATTTCCTTACAAAGGTATTTAATTATTTTAGTCAAACTCATCAAGTTTAGAGCGAGATGCTTCAAGCTCATATTATACCAATTCCTAAACAAAATTAGAATGCAGAAAATATAGTAAACTATACAGGGAGTGCAGAATTATTAGGCAAATGAGTATTTTGACCACATCATCCTCTTTATGCATGTTGTCTTACTCCAAGCTGTATAGGCTCGAAGCCTACTACCAATTAAGCATATTAGGTGATGTGCATCTCTGTAATGAGAAGGGGTGTGGTCTAATGACATCAACACCCTATATCAGGTGTGCATAATTATTAGGCAGCTTCCTTTCCTTTGGCAAAATGGGTCAAAAGAAGGACTTAGGCTCAGAAAAGTCAAAAATAGTGAGATATCTTGCAGAGGGATGCAGCACTCTTAAAATTGCAAAGCTTCTGAAGCGTGATCATCGAACAATCAAGCATTTCATTCAAAATAGTCAACAGGGTCGCAAGAAGCGTGTGGAAAAACCAAGGCGCAAAATAACTGCCCATGAACTGAGAAAAGTCAAGCGTGCAGCTGCCGCGATGCCACTTGCCACCAGTTTGGCCATATTTCAGAGCTGCAACATCACTGGAGTGCCCAAAAGTACAAGGTGTGCAATACTCAGAGACATGGCCAAGGTAAGAAAGGCTGAAAGACGACCACCACTGAACAAGACACACAAGCTGAAACGTCAAGACTGGGCCAGAAATATCTCAAGACTGATTTTTCTAAGGTTTTATGGACTGATGAAATGAGAGTGAGTCTTGATGGGCCAGATGGATGGGCCCGTGGCTGGATTGGTAAAGGGCAGAGAGCTCCAGTCCGACTCAGGCGCCAGCAAGGTGGAGGTGGAGTACTGGTTTGGGCTGGTATCATCAAA
The DNA here is from genome assembly GCA_933207985.1 of Pelobates cultripes. Classification (NCBI taxonomy): domain Eukaryota; kingdom Metazoa; phylum Chordata; class Amphibia; order Anura; family Pelobatidae; genus Pelobates; species Pelobates cultripes. Next base: position 70,259,065 of record OW240917.1, on the reverse strand, counting down.
GATGAGCTTGTGGGGCCTTTTCGGGTTGAGGATGGAGTCAAGCTCAACACCCAGTCCTACTGCCAGTTCCTGGAAGGCACCTTCTTCAAGCAGTGGTACAGGAAGAAGTCTGCATCCTTCAAGAAAAACATGATTTTCATGCAGGACAATGCTCCATCACACGCGTCCAAGTACTACACAGCGTGGCTGGCAAGAAAGGGTATAAAAGAAGAAAATCTAATGACATGGCCTCCTTGTTCACCTGGTCTGAACCCCATTGAGAACCTGTGGTCCATCATCAAATGTGAGATTTACAAGGAGGGAAAACAGTACACCTCTGAACAGTGTCTGGGAGGCTGTGGTTGCTGCTGCACGCAATGTTGATGGTGAACAGATCAAAACACTGACAGAATCCATGGATGGCAGGCTTTTGAGTGTCCTTGCAAAGAAAGGTGGCTATATTGGTCACTGATTTGTTTTTGTTTTGTTTTTTGAATGTCAGAAATGTATATTTGTGAATGTTGAGATGTTATATTGGTTTCACTGGTAATAATAAATAATTGAAATGGGTATATATTTGTTTTTGTTAAGTTGCCTAATAATTATGCACAGTAATAGTCACCTGCACACACAGATATCCCCCTAACATAGCTATAACTAAAAACAAACTAAAAACTACTTTCAAAAATATTCAGCTTTGATATTAATGAGTTTTTTGGGTTCATTGAGAACATGGTTGTTGTTCAATAATAAAATTAATCCTCAAAAATACAACTTGCCTAATAATTCTGCACTCCCTGTAGACCTATCTCACTACTTAATGTAGGCATCAAAATATACTGTTCTATTTTAGTTGCAAGTTTAAATATTGTTATACCATCAATTATATACTAAGACCAGGTGGGTATCATGGGTACTAGATTTTAATGTGAGAAGGTTCATTGATGTTGTTGACATGGCCTGCCAAGATAGGGTGCCCCTCCTGGCTCTGTCCTTGGGTGCAGAGGAAACCTTTGCCAAAATCAGGTAGGATTTCCTCGAACATGCCTTGGAGGCATTTGGTCTACATGGTAATATATTCAATGCAAGAACAGCTCTATACTCCTCCTCCGCAAGTATAAAAGAGCCGCTTTATTTTAGACTGGTGCACTTTGAAAAATGGCACCAGGGCAGGCAGGGTTTCCTGTTTTCACCCATACTGTACCTGATGGTAATTGAACCACTTGCAATTGCAATTAGGGCAGATCAACAGGTTAAGGTTTTCAAGGTTTTTCTGATTGTACTAAAACTACTATGTATACAGATGATGTAGTCTTCACTGT
>OW240917.1:70251034-70253534 GCA_933207985.1 Pelobates cultripes | reverse complement strand
GTTCTATACCAAAAAGAGAGTAACTTGTAATTCACCTCTTGGTAATATGAGCTCATGGAGCTCTTCTGTTGCCAAAGTAGTGATTTATCCCATTGTGGGATTGTGAATGTCGTACCTAGTTGATCCTCCCATTGTCGCCAGAATGTGTTGGCAGTGGTCGTGTCGGCTGTTATTAGGTGCTGATAGAGTACTGAGATTGCGTGTTCTAAAGGGGCGCCTCGTTTGCAAAGGCCTTCAAACCAGGTAAGGTCTCTGTGTAGGTGTTCTTTGTGGGGCATCGCATCGTAGTAATGTTTCAGTTGCATGTATCTCATGACGGTGAGGGGGGTCCAGGGCTCACCCTCCAGCAATGAGTCCAGGTCACGCAGTCTTCCGTCCCCCAGGGCCTTGCATATAGGGATGAATGTCCCAGTGCTAGCAATGGGCCATGCCCTAGTGGGTAATCCCCCTCCTGTGGCCCCATTGTGTGTGAGTGGGATCAGTGGGCTGGGCATGGGTGAAATGTGGTTCTGATCTCTCAGCGCCCTTCAGCTATATATCGTCTGTAGGACCGTCCCTTCCCCATGGTATTGAGACAGGTTTCTCCTATCTCCTCCCCAGATCTTCGCTTCCATCGTTGGACCAATAAGGCCTCTGTCGAGCTCCACCCATTGTTTCTGTATTGGTTCCGAGTGCCAGTCCAAGATATGTTGTAGTACCGTAGCTTGGTAATATTTTTTAAAATCCGGTAGTGCTAAGCCCCCATGATGTCTGGGCTAGCTTAGGATGTCATATCAGATTCTGGATCGTTCGCCACGCCATACAAATTTGATGACAGCCGTTTTCATTGAGGAGAAGATCGCTGGCAGGGTAAGGGGTATGGTGTGAATGAGGTATAGAATTCTCTGAAGTATATTCATTTTTATCACCGCTATTCATCCATGCCACGTGACATGCGGATATGACCATCTAGTCAGGTCAGCCAGGATATTCTTTAATAGTGGCGGAAAATTGTATCGATATACATCCACCGGTTCCTTAGACATCCATATGCGAAGGTACTTCGTCTTGCTATGACACCAGTAAAATGTGAACTGTGACCTTAGGGAGGTGTATTCCTCTGTAGGTAGTGTGCTGTTCAAGACTTCGCATTTCAAGAGATTAAGCTTGAAGCCAGATATCTTCCCATATTTATCGAATTCTGAAATGAGACATGGCAGAGTGGTTCTGGGGTTGAGTGCGAAGAAAAGTAAATCATCCGCGTATTCGGCCACTTTATGGCTCACCCCCGCCATATATCCCTGAATATCCGGGTTTGTCCGGATTGCTTGCAACAGTGGTTCCAGAGACATGGCGAACAGCAGGGGTGAAAGTGGGCATCCCTGCTGGGTGCCGTTGTTAATCGCAAATTCAGTAGTCGTGGCCCCATTGACCTTTACTGTAGTGCGTGGTTTGCTGTATAATGCGGATATCCATGTGAGGAGTTTCTGACCGCAACCCATCTGTCTTAATGTTGCCAGCATGTAGGTCCAGTTGACGCGATCAAACGCTTTTTCTGCACCTGTTGATAGTAGCATCAGGCGAGTCCTCGTCCTCCTTGCGTGATGTTGAATAGAAAAAAGTCGGAAAGTGCTGTCTCTGGCCTCTCTGCCAGGGATGAATCCTGTTTGGTCCGCGTATATCAAGTCTGGGAGGAGATGTTTGAGTCTGGTTGCCAAAACTTTTGTAAACAGTTTAGTGTCTACGTTTAGCAACGAAATCGGACGGTAACTACCGCATATCAGGGGGTCTTTCCCTGGTTTCAGTAATACAGTTATGGTCGCCGCTAGTGATTCCTCACCCACTGCATTAATCGCTTTGGTCAACCACGGCAACAGCGTTCCTGAGAAGTTTTTGTAATACCCGGTGGAGAAACCATCGGGGCCCAGGGCCTTACCAGTTTTGGATGATTTGAGTGCCGCCGCTAGTTCTTCTATGCTGATTGGTGAGTCCAGGGTCGACGCCGAGTCTTGGTTAATCGCGTGTCGCTTAGGTATTCTTGTATCTGTGTGCGTTGAATCGCATTCTGTTCTGCCTCCGCAGGGGGGTTAGGTTATATAAGGCTTGATAATAGGGCCTGAACTCTTCGGCGATTTTCTGTGGAAAAGGTGTTGCTTCCCCAGAGGTGAGACGTATTTTGCGTATTTGTCTGTGGGTCATGGGGCCTTTAAAGAGTCTTGCCAGGTATTTATCCTCTTTTTTCGCGTGAGCATAATAAGAGCCTTTCGAGCACTGTAACGTTCGGAGATGTCTTCTCATAATTAATTCTTTACGTTTTCTCCTTTGTTCCATTAGTTCACCATAGACTTAGTTTAGTTGGGATCGTTTATCTTGGCGTTCCAGTAGTGCTATGGAGTAATACAGGTCGGACATTTCCCGCATTGCTGCTTTCCTCTTTTGCGTGGCAATGTGTATAAGTGAGCTTCCCATACGCATATTGGAGATGTCTCCGGTGAGTCATTTTCCCTGAAGTACTGCTCCA
>OW240917.1:70216034-70246034 GCA_933207985.1 Pelobates cultripes | reverse complement strand
ATGTAAAACAATATGTTCCATCTCAAACACCTTGTCAGTTTGCAATATCTCTTAAAGACAAAGTACACAGTTTAAAAATACAATATTTGCATTTGTCCATAACACTCTCTTCATTAAACTGTGGGCATTATAGAGCATTTCTTCCTTAAATTAGTAAACCAAAGTTCTCAAACAGTCTTTAGGTTTTTATGCTCCTAGTGTGTTTGATCATTGTAACAGTAAAACATCCGTAGTGTGATCTTTGCATGTAACAGTTGTTGATTAAAATGAGCAAAGCTTTTGTCTGGGAAAGAATTAAAAGGAACATTTGGTTTCAGAGTAAGATATTCTTGGATAGATTCTGATAGGAATTGTAATCCAAAGTTCAAAGTGGTAATTGTATTTGTAATCCAAAATCTTTAAAGACCTGTAGAAGTTTACATTCCTTAAATACATTGCTGGAGGTTGTTTGTAGAATACCTGGGTATTTGTTGTATAGTATTGGTTGTAGAGTCCAGCTTTCTAAGTATTTGGCTAGAATTGGTTGCAGATACTCTATCAGCATCATCTGTTATCACTGTGGTGATGGTGTTGCCATTTGTCTTTGTCTTTTTTCTTTGCTTGATTTTTTTTTTTTTTTTTCATGAAACATTTCTACACAGTTTATGATGTGTATAGATTGGATACTCTCCAATATCTTTTACGGAATAAATTAATTGATAGCATATCCAAGACATTGTCTTAAATGACATGGATCCCATTATGGTAAATGTCATGTTGATACAGCAATCAAGGTGGTATCTCAAGAATGTCTCATTCTGCTGGTATTGGAATCTTGGTAACACCTCTACATCTCAATGATAGACATATAATGACATCAGGTGCTGTTGTGCTAAAATGGTAACAGCTAAAATCTGTGGAAAAATCTTTACCTTTGTTATACTTTGTATAACAATGATAGATAACATAGTAACATAGTTAATCTTTTTAGTATTTTGTTTTAGAGATAAACACCCTTGTATATGATTTAGTTATATAAGGATAATTTGAAGCAGCAAAGTATTTTCCGCCAATGTTCACAATGGTATGTAAAATTACCTTCTCTTTAAATGTTAAAAATACTATTTTATTCAAAATCTCTCAATCTATTTAGAATAGTTAATAATTGGAAAAATGACATTTATTCATCTTTCTTTGTCCTGTTAGGGAGAAGACAACTTATTCCATAAGTTATATTTAGTAAATATATAATAACTACAGTTATTAGTGGCTTAAAATACCATACCATATAGGGCTATAGATACAAGTAGGATATTGCGGTTTCAAAACATAAATTTTTTAAATTTATCAATAGTGAAATTGTAACACTATTATCTGTCATAAATTTCTGAATAACACCCCACATGTACATATTTTTTTAAAGTAGACAACCCAGGATATTCAATATGGGGTATGTCCAGTCTTTTTTAGTAGCCACTTAGTCGAAAACACTGGTCAAAGTTAGCATTCATATTTGTTTTGTGTGTGAAAAAAGTAAAAAAAAAAAGTAAAAAACGAAATTGAACGCTAATTTTGGCCAGTGTTTGTGTCTAAGTGGCTACTAAAAAAAGACTGGACATACCCCATTTGAAATACTTTGGGTTGTCTTCTTTTGGAAATGGTATGCCATGATGGGGGTAATTCTCATTCCTGGGCTACCATACGCTCTCAAAGGCAACGTAACCAACCTGGCCTTTTTCAAAAATATTTGACCCATATATTTGACCCTGTAACTTTCACAAATGCTATAAAACCTGTACATGGGGGGTACTGTTATACTCGGGAGACTTTGCTGAACACAAATATTAGTGTTTCAAAACAGGAAAACGTATCACAACAACTATATCATCAGTAAAAGTGCTGTTTGTGTGTGAAAAATGCAAAAAAAAGTCACTTTCACTGACAATATCATCGCTGTGATATGTTTTACTGTTTTGAATCACTAATATTTGTGTTCAGCAAAGTCTCCCGAGTAAAACAGTACCCCGCATGTACAGGTTTTAGGGTGTCATAGAAAGTTACAGGGTAAAATATAGGGCTAGCAAATTAAATTTTCTGGACTTTCGACCTGGGTTGGCAGGCAGGTCCCTCAAATTGCAATCAATAAAATTACTTAATTATGTAAAAATATTACATAAATACGCAAGTAGAATTTAAATATATATGCATATTTATATATTTGAAGTCTACGTGTATATTTATTTAATTATTTGTGTAATTTTGTATATGGACATATGTATATTTTGTATTATTTATTTATATATACATAGATATATATATACAATTTCATTCTAAGTGTATTTTGATATAAATATATATATATATATATGTATATATATATATATTACTATCAAAATACAGTTAGAATAAAATTTCATATAGATATATATATTGATGTATAGTTTAGAAATTGCCCTTCAAGTTTGAGCTGTCTAGAGTGGAGTTTCAATGAATGTCAATGGATGGCGTGAGTGCAAACAAATGGTCATATTGTGAAAACTATCAGGACTATGGTTTAGCCGTGGACATTTTTAGTGGCAGCAGGGATAGCTGAAAGATTTGTGTAGGTGGGCTTGAAATTGAGGGAGTGGTGTCAGTTTCGAAATCATGTCCTGATTTTTCAGCTTTTGCCAGCTCCCACTCTAGTTTTGAACATTTTGCCATTCATTCCTATGGGACAAATTTCACCACAAGAACGACGATATTCCGTGAACCATTCGGCGAAACGTTCCACAAAGTAATAGCAATCCGATCAGGAACAATCCGCACGTTTCGGTATATTACTGTCTATGTAGTGTAAAAACTGTGAGAGGAGTTAGGGCCGTAAATTTGGCTATAATAAGAATAAGAATAATATATATGTGACATAACAGTAAGAGGTCTTGCTATGCAAGAACACAATAATATATATGTGAGATAACATTAAGTTTTCTTGCACCACATTTCTGGAAGTCCAAAATATAGCAAGAATCCTTTGTCTATGGTTCTATGGAGCCATTTAACGTTTGATTGGTATAGTTGTGCCAAAAGAGCAATGAGTGCTTCTCACATCTGCAATAGAACCATTACAGATTCCTTGTTGTATCAATGTCTCTGTGTTCAAAAACAATGAATTAGAATGGCACAAATAGTTATAAAAATAAGTGTTACCATAAAATATGAGAACTGAGATATCTATATGTGGGATAACAATACTTGTAAAACCGCACTGTGAGAAAACACAAGCTTATTTGTGGCAAAGCAGAATAATATACTTGCACTCTCTTTTTTTGATATGCCACAAGGATCTAAAATACACAAGCATTAAAATAGACCTAGTGCAATACAGTCATAATAAAATATAATGTTTCTCTATAAGAAATACACTCACAATTGTGGAGTGGTTATAGTACCACTCCAGACTATCAGGCACATGGAGGATCAGACCCTTGAGTACGTTGGATCTTAACGTGGGTTGTAGATGCGCAACAGATTTGGGGGGTCAAAGTTAGAAAAATTGTGTTTTTTTAATTATTTTCATTATATTGTATAATTTTTTTTATAGTAAATTATATGATATGATGAAAATAATGGTAATTAATAATAATATAATATTAATAATAATAATAATAATAATAATGGTAAATAATGTAGTAGGGGCATGTCGCCTAAACAGCGAGCAGCCAGTGACTGCTCGCTGTCATTTAAAACTGGATGTAAATAAATCAGTATTTTACATAAAAGTGATAGAGAGCTACAGTAAGAGTACATGTAACCAAAAGTTATAGTAAAAACTATTGGAATATGAAAAAGTAGCTATTTAGATCTAAATAGCAACTTTTTACACATACTCTTACCGTAGCTCTAACACTTCTATATAAGATACATTTATATCCAGTTTTAAATGACAGCGAGCAGCCAGTGGCTGCTCGCTGTCATAAAACTAAATATAAAACAGTATGGAGTTCACTATGACCTCCATATTGATAAAAGGGAGGTTAAATTCTCCCCCGTGCCCCTACTCGCGGTATGCCGCGAGTAGGGGCATGTCGCCGAAACAGCGAGCAGCCAGTAGAAATTCACTATAAATTCACTTAGAATTCTTACTTTAATGAATAACCCTGTAGGTCTATTTTGTTTTTTAATCAGTTGTTAGTACACCTCAATTTACAGTGTGTTGAATAAAACACTTAGAAAAATATAAAGGCAATCAATTGAACTTAATAATTATAGCAATAGTAAAATGTATCCACTATTTAAAAGCTTAATAAAAAAGTGAAATATTTCTTAATATTAAAGAAAGTATTTATCTATCTTGCTTTGCATATGTATTTTTTAATACATATATGTTCTCTTTATTATAAATTGCAAAAAAGAAAAAATAATATTTATGAGCGAAAATAAGTGTTGTTTTTTTTTGTCATTTTACATTTAGATGATTCTTGGTATCATATTATACTCTCATATAGCCTTAGTTTTAGCAAACCCCCAAATTCCTAAATTATATAATCCCTCTGTAAAATTAATGTTTCACATCAATGCATTCACTACAATATATTTGCAAAAAGTGGAGAAATTATTTAGAAGCTTACATAAAAATTGTAATAGAAATTAACCGAGGTGGAAATTTCATCATCTCATGTTTAATAGTACAAAAAAGTATTAAGAAACTTGTCTGTCCTAGTTTTCATTTAAAGACACATACAACTAGTCCACAAACATACATTTATCTTATAATACATTTGGTGAATATGGGTGTTTAATATTTGCTGTCAATATATAAATAGTAGACTAGTAAATATAAAAATTGTATATAATTGCTAAAATATGGATATAGTACAGTTTAGCTTAATAAAGCAGTATATAGAGTAAGGAATTATATAAATGTAGATACTTGTTAATTAAACCATGCATTTCACACTATTGAACACATTTGTATTTTGTAGGCTGGGCATCAGCATGTTACAATGCTGCCACCCAGACCATGTGTTCCCTATTAAGGGTTAATAAGTATGTAGGGATTTAGAAAAATACCCTTCTCTGTCTCATTAGAGATTCTTTTGCCTGAAGCTGAAAGAAGCAAGGTGAATTGTTAGTGTGGGATCCACCTAAGAGGTTTGCCTTGACATGCTAGGTGGGCTTACACCTTATGAACATTGGAGTGAAAAAAAAACTAAATTTGTTTAAATATGCATAGGTATTTGGGCTAGTGTGCAGGTAACTTTTCTTTTGTTAACTTTTCCTTCCAGCTCTGCAGACCAGTGCTGACCACAAGGGGCAGAGTCTAATGCGAATGGGTAGGACCTAATGTGAGGGGAGGTGCCTAACACTGCATGCCTTTTCGATCCGCCTCTATGCACCCACACAGAATCGGCCCTGGTCTATACTTAACCATGTTGCACAGCAGTCACTGTTAGATTAGAGGTTTCATTGTTCTAGAGCTGAAAATTATGGTGGTTTTATTTATGATATTAAAATTTCCTAGTCTCTTGTGCATAGGAAAGCGTGCTCTTGGCCCCTATCTGCAACTAGACTTTGTAGTCATATAATAAACCAATCCAATAAGCATTTATAAACTGAAAATATCAAAATACATAGTTCCTGGCATACTAGAGAAAGGGGTCTATGCGGTTCCTGTACATGTAATAGGTTATAGGCAGTAGCGGAACTACCGTGGTCGCAGCTTCACTCCAAGCGGCCTGGCCGCGCTGCAGACCCCTGCGACCTGGGTGTCCGCCAGCTATCTAATGTGACCCCAGCCTGCATGGTATAACCACCAGGGCCTCGCGTTCAGGGCCCATCAGGTGGCCCATGCTGTTAGCGCCACCTGATGGCAATAAATATCCAGGGGGCTGGTCAGCACTGCGGTGCTTCAACAGCGTGACTGGGCCCCCTGTGATGATGTCAGAGCTGGGAGGAAGTGACTTACTACCAGCAATCACTGTGCCGAACTCTGACTCCCATCAGCTTGCGTCACAGGATCCCTGGGAAAGTGACCCTCCTGCACCTAAAAGGTAGGAAACAGGAGAGTGACTAAAACATTTTGCATGTGTGTTTGTATGTTTGTGTGTTTGTGTATGTGTGTCTGTATGTATGTTTCTCTGTATGTGTGTATATGTCTGTGTCTGTGTGTGTGTTTGTGTATGTGTATGTGTGTCTGTATGTATGTTTCTCTGTATGTGTGTATATGTCTGTGTCTGTGTGTGTGTGTTTGTGTCTGTGTGTCTGTATGTATGTTTCTCTGTATGTGTGTATATGTGTCTGTGTGTGTGTATGTGTATGTTTGTATGTATGTGTTTGTGTGTCTGTATGTGTGTGTGCCTGTATTTGTGTGCCATGTGTGTGTCTGTGTGTGCCATGTGTCTATGTGTATCTGTTTGTCTGCATGTGTGTGTGGGGGGTACAGATAGAGAAAGGAGTGTAGACATATTGGTGGGGCAGAGGTAGACATATGGGTGGGCCCAGGGCAATTTTCGCACACGGCCCCCTTAGTTTCTAGTTACACCTCTGACTATAAGGCATTTGAATCAATCTTATGGGGCAAGTGAGTTAATGTGCCTGATAGAGATAGGCTTCTCTTATGGGTAATAGGCCTGGAGTGTATTTGGGCCCCACCTGATGATAATTAGATCAGAGATCAGATACAGATTAGTATGGCGGTCTCCCCAATAAATTAGTGGGAAAGGATAGGGAACAGGTACCACATGTTTGTGTCAGGTCCCCTGCCCCCGCGCTGCTCGCGGCAACCTTGCTTACATCATCACAGCGAGCGGCGTCATCTGGTCCCTGTCTCCAGACTGGCAGTGTGTCTGACACTGCACGCTCCAGAGCAGCATCCTTGTGTGCTGCACCTAGTCATGTGACCCGACACACAGTGATGACCTCAGAGACCACAAGGGAGGGAAGAAACTCCTCCCACGTGTTGTGGTTAACACTAATTGGAGATTAGCCAATCAGTCACACCCTGTGTATATATAGGCTAACCTCTACCTTGCCTTAGTGCCCTGTTGTGGTCTATGGTTTATCATTTGAGTGTTGCACTTGTTATTTGGATTTCCTGGTTACTGATACTTGGCTTTGTCTCTCGTTATTCCATCTCTCTGTTTCCCTTAACCTCGGCTCATGTTTTAACTGTCCCTTTTTGCATAACCTGACCATTCTAAGGATCGGTATTGCAATTTTCTCTACTCTGTCCTGTCTGCATGTTCCCGAGTGAACATTACAGTTTGGACATTGCATCACAAGTGGTTGAATCAGGATGCATCTGAGTGTACTCTAATTACTAACTGAAATCCTTGTGCCCAGTATGCAATATTAGACAAAATATGAGTAAGGATGCATAGCAATAAAACTTAAACAGGGTATAGCCTGGGCTCCAAGCAAGATGACAGCCTGAAATAGCAGCTCCCCACACCGAAGCCCTAAATAAGCATAAAGTCAGCATTTGATGGACCAACACAGACAACCCGACATGCCCAAAGAACCCTAGAGGACCTACTGGATACAAATCCGATCTGATGGATGCTTTTCTAAATACACCAGCGCGACTCAGGGGCAGCGCACAGTGTACACTCCACCTTGAAACAAATAAGTGTGGCTCTGTGCATACTGGCAGCTACAATGATGAGAAAGGCAGACTTGGCAGCTCTCTTGGAGGATTTACATGGCACAATCTGGGCTAAGATGGTGACGCTAAGAATGGAGGTAATGGCGCTGGAGAACAGCGCGGCCTCAACTCGGCAAATATCCCACAAAACGTCTACTGACGAACAGGCAATCACCATGTGGAAGATGATGATAATAGGGGCTGAAAGTGTAACATAAGGGTGAGAGAACAAATACACAAAAATAAGTCCTGCACTTAAACTCCCACTACTCCCGGGCAGCAACAATAACCATAGCACACATTAGCCCTAACACGGACAAATATATATGTGATGAACTGGACCTCGTCACAGGTTCTTGGAGGGGCATACTTGCCAGCCTCTTACCCTGTGACTATGGCCCCTGTGATAAAACTTGGTTTAAATCACTGTTTGTGCCTTTTTGGACTTATGAAGCAGCACTTCTAATTCCCGAAGCAATTCGAAGCGGCACTTTGAATTACCGAACAACATCATGAACCAAAGACCACCCTGGAGCTTGTTAACATGTATTAACTACTTGGCACGTTTCTCATTGCAGTGTTCTAATTGTTCGTCTGGGTAGCCGCAACACGAGGTGGCGGCCATCTTGTTTGCATGAACGCAGGCGGTGGTGTTTTGGCATGAATCTCATGGAACTGAAATCGGATACATAAACTCCCGAACACCACTGGACTTCCTGCGTTCGTATCAATTCAACCTAGAAGGGCACTTCATCTGGATGAAGGGAACAAGCTCCAGGGTAAGACTATTGACTCTGTTCGGTAGTTTATTCGTTTTCAAACTACCGAACTAGACCGACAACATTCTCTGATTCTCTGGAACTGTTTTGGGCATGGAACCATGCCTGCGGTCGGTCAAATACATGACGTCCATAGAATTTCTGAACCCCTGAACTGATCACCCCTTAACTGAATGCCTGATCTGGGTGACTTTTGGATATGTTGGTCACCCAGATCAGGGCTATCAGGGGATGTGGGAGTGCCATAGATTGTAACTTTATTGTGATTGGTGTATACATTTGTGCACCTGTCGCACACAAGGTCCATGTGGGTGTCACCCTTGCTTGGGGACTTGCATAAAAGGCCAGTGTGGCTACCATTAAATGATTCCTGATTAACCCTCAACACGTAGCCTGGTCTCGTGATTGTAGGAACCTGCTATACAGCTGTAACACTAGCTCTTATATGAGCTTGACAGCTATACTCTCTGGAGGAGAGGCCTTTCCAGGAGTTTGGTCCAGGATGGAAAGGGACAGCGAGACCCCAACCAAGCTGCGGCAGTTTGTGGGGTCTACGGTGCTTATGGTGTCCAGTGCGGTGCTTATGGTCCTCAACGTCAGCTAGGAAACATCAAATTGGCGGAGATACCCAGTAGGTGTGCCAGGTGGTCTGTTACAATATATATTTTTTTCTTTGGTTTTTATTTTAAGAGTGAGAGGGTTGCCGAATCCTAAGGGCACTGAAGACATAGGAAAGATACTCAATGCACTGTTCTGGACAATATTGGGGGTAGCAGCTCCACCATCTTTTTCTTTTGATAGAGCACATAAAGCATAACATCCACAGTACCTAAAAGGCACCCTGAGGGACATTATCTGCTGAATGCACTCTTTTTCAATAAAAGATCAAATAATTACTTTAGAGGAACAACAGTGTCTTATTTTCAGGACTTTAACCACTGACACTAGACTCCAGAAAAGCTCTGCATCCCATCGTGCTTCTGCTACTGGAGAGATGGATCCCATAAAAATGGTTTTCAACCTAGCTTACAGGCCATGCATGATAACACTTGGATATCTTTGAGGTGACCTGAGTAGGTATCAGCCTTTTATATCTCGATTGGAGCTGCCTCCGATAAAAGTTCAAAATTGGATTCTGGGGCCACTTGATGGGAGGCCCAACTCACAACTTGCTACTAGTCGCTGTCGGAGTGGATAATTTTCAGGACCCAAGCCCAGAAGGCGTATGAACCCATCACTCCCTAAGGAGTAACTCGCAGATCGGGAAGCAAATGCACTTGAGTATTTCTGGCAGAGAGAGTGATGCTGCACACTCACAGCACACCTTTAAGATCTCTCTGCCCACAGGGAGGGGGTAGTGGAATTGGTCCTGGGCACCCAAAGCTTAGTAGCAAGTAAAGGTAGCGTAAGTAGTAACACATCTTAAGTAAGTGGACTTACACTCGAGATCACAGCATTATGACATACCAGTCAGACACATTGGTTATCCAAATGGGTTTTAATATCCCAAAGCACAGATTAACATTACTACAAGAACTGCATCGACAAAACGCAAAGGTAGCACTCCTACAGGAAGCACACATTAAGGAACGCTTTGCAGTTGCACTACACAACTGTTCTTTTCAATTGTACTAATTTGCAAACAGAGCAAGGGTTAAGAAAACAGTAGTGGCAGTACGTATGTCTACTCACTTTGACTTTCAGGAGAAGTAGTGCTTTCAGGTAAAACATCAACCAACATTTATACACAAAGTGTGGACTAAATTCGCACCCTGATTGAGGCAGGGGATCTTAATGTTATAAATATTGTTTTTGTGAAAATAGTATAGTATGTAATAATTGTACTATTTTTGCATTTGTATACAAAATAAAAAAAATAAAAAAAAATAAAAAAATATATATATATATAAAAAATTAGGGCATATTTTAGAAAATTCATTATTTATCAGATAAGCAATGCATTTCCAATTCAATAAACTATCCTCTACACCAAAAATATACAACGGAAATGGAAAGAATAAGAACATTTTTATTTATTCTTCGGTATCATCTAATAGTATGTGAACATTCTATGCATCTGATATAAAATAAGTTCACTAATCAAAACAAACCATGATAAATTAATTATCTATACACTGACATCATAGTATTTCCACCTACTACCGGTAAACACTTACATGAAAACACCCAGCATGGGAAATCATACTTAGTGTACATGTAATCAGATGCAGGATACACATACGGTTATAAACTTGTAATCTGTAGTTATAAAAAGTGCTTTCTGCCATTACTGAATATTTAATACTAGAAAAACCCATGGACATTTAAGGTATAATGTTGCTCATTTCTGCATTGCTTGGCAAATGCTTATTTGATCTTAAATCATTTTAGTGTTTACATCTGAACATCATTCATATACATTTTTGTTTTATTTACTGTTTAAGTGTATTCATTCACCAGTTCTATTTGGCTTACCATTTTAGATCCAATACATTATATTTTATGCTGTACTCCTTGGATTCTGTTTTCATCAAGTGGTAATAAGTTATACATTACAAATTTTATTCACTGTCTTTCAATTACTTTGCAAAAATGAACTCTCTCCTTCACATTTTTGATGTTTTATGGTGCTTTCGCAACTGCAAGTATATTAATATATAGATTTTTTTTTCCATGAATCATATTACCTCTCTTGACTGAACCGTAATCTACTCTCCTATTTTGAATAATTCATGTCTAAAATTGTTAGGTTAATTCACTTATCTTACACATCATTCATGGTGTTCCTGAAAATTGTGTATATAATTTTATGCTGAATTTGCATAATTCTAATTTATAACTCAAAGTGCCTTTTCACAGTTTTTTTTCTAACAGATTCAAGCTGCTTCAAGTAGGCATAGACAACCTTCGGTCCTCTGAATGTTGGGGACTACACCATCAAAAATGGTCCTAATGCAGGCAAAGCATCAGTGGAGATGTAGTGCACAACCTCTAGAGTTTTTTCATTTCGATGAATGAAGTTCTGATGCGGCTCGTTTAGTAGGTAACTGCAAAAATTGGTACCCTTGTGGGATTGCTATATTTAAGGATACCAAATTAGGGAGCTGTATTGTGGATAGCTCATCTTAGTTATCCTTAGTGCCATACCACAAAGATTAGGGAGCTTTGTAATAATCAACTGAAAGACCAAAATTATGAAAAACCTAAATAAATAATTAACTGGGGGGGACATAGTGTCCCCTTTCCACATTAGAACATCACCACACGGGGCACACAATACAAGGAATCTGGACTCGCTGACTTGCTGATAATGTCAGAGGGATGCAGGGCCGCCATCAGGGCATGACAACCGCAACGGTTGTCATGGGCCCGGCGGTCCTGGGGGGCCCGGACTGCTCCGGGCCCCAGATTCAGTGGGTACTGTGACCCGGTATGTACCCACTGGGCCAGCCTCTTCTCCTGGGGGGCCCAGCAGCTGGTCACCTCAGGGCCCCCCAGAGGCTGGCCCTGACACCGGGCGGGCGCGCGAGGGAGCACTCTCTGTGTGCTTCCTCTTCAGCTCCCTCGCGCACCGTACTGATGCCGGAGCCGGAAGATGATGTCATCTTCCGGCTCCGGCATCAGCCGAAGAGCTGAAGAGAAGCACAGAAAACTCCCCCGGCCTGGGTGCTTGTCGGGGAGGAGGAATGAGGAATTTAGGGGGAGGAGGTGGTTGGGGAGGGAGGTGAAATGGGAGGGAGGGAAAGAATTTGAGAGGGGTAATGGGAAAGGTGGGGGAAGAAATGGAATTTGAGAGGGGGGGAAGTAAATGAAATGGGAGGGGGGGAAAGAATAAATTGAGGGGGGGGAATGAAATGGGAGGGGGGAAGTAATGGGAGGAGGGGGAAGAAATGGAGGGAAGAAATTAAATTTATAGGAGGGAAGGAATGAAATGGGAGGGAGGAATGAATTTGAGGGAGGGAAAGAAATGAAATTTGAGGGAGGGGGGATAGGAATAAAATTTGAGGGAGGGAGGAATTAAATTTGAGCAATAAATATGAGGGAGGGAGGAGGGAGGGAGAGGAAGGAAATTTGAGGGAGGGAGAGAGGAAGGAAATTTGAGGGAGGGGGGAGAGGAAGGCAATTTGAGGCTGGGAGAGAGGAAGGAAATTTGAGGGAGGGAGAGAGGAAGGAAATTTGAGGGGAGGGAGAGAGGAAGGAAATTTGAGGGGAGGGAGAGAGGAAGGAAATTTGAGGGACGGGGGGAGAGGAAGAAAATTTGAGGAACGGGGGGAGAGGAAGGAAATTGGAGGGGGTGAGAAGGAAATGAGAGGGAGGGGGAGAAGAAGGAAATTGACGGGGGAGGGGGAGAGATTGACATCCATCACACACAATGCAACCCTTGCACACAGAAAAACACACAATGCATTACACACAGACACACGTACACAAGCAATGCATCCCTTACACACAGCAACACACAATGCACCCCTTACACACACTCAATGCATCCCTTACAGACGCACACACTGCATCCCATACATACACAAACTCATCTTGCAGCCCTTACACAGATTCACACAATGCATTCCTTACACACATCAGGACATCCCCCAAACACACACACTCCACTCCCTGTGAACAAACTCATTGGTGGAACATGAAGGTGGACCCTGGGACCCAGACCTTGAGCTGTGTAAAGGGCCCTCAAAAAAATGGAGCTGCTTCCCGTTCTCCCAGAACAGTGATTTTTGTGACCACAGTTACAAACCGCCTCCAGAGAGCCTGTTGTACACCAGACCAGTGGAGCCAGACGGCAGCTAGAGCCCATCATCATCCTCATCTGGTTGTAAGTAGGCAATCTAGTATATTATTCGTGGCACTAATCTCTAAATTACCTCACATTAAAGGGACACTATAGTCCCCAGAACCACTGCAGCTTAATGTAGTGGTTTTGGTGTCTAGCCTGTCCCTGCAGGCTTTTTAATGTAAACACGGCTGCACTGCAGCACTGGTGTTAGTTAACATGGCAGATCATATGGGTGGGGCATTGTGATGTCCCATTGTGATGGGATTCGGGGGGGGGGCAGCACTTTGGGCGGACCGGGGGGCCCAGACCTTGAGCTGTGTCAGGGGCCCCAACATTTCTGATGGCAGCCCTGGAGGGATGTGCCGCATGTAGGAAGCTGGGCGGGCAGTACTATTTTTTTGTTGAACCAGGGCCATTGAAGGACGGACAGGTCATGATCGCTCATATATATATTTATATATATATATATATTTATTTATATATATATATATATATATATATATATACACACACACATGCATTTGAGACTAACATGTTTAGCATATTCTTGATTTTTCATGTTTTTCCAATGAAAGAGGGAGTGAGAGGGGGCAATTTAATTTGTATGCACTGTAATGATATATGTTATAAAGAAGGTGAAACGTAGCATATTTATGGACTCCCTAAAGATGTGTTAAAACAAAACAAATGGAAGAAGGTAGGTTTTTCCTATCATGAAAAACACAGACCAGTAATTCATCAAATAGCTGCAAAGCATGATTGATTTCTGTGAGTAAGGGGAGCTCATTTTAATATTTGACTAGGATGATAAGTGAAAACCCTTGACTTATAAATATACATCTAGTATTTGTAGTAAATCCAGTTTCTTTTTTTTTTGTACTAAATCTGTTTGTAAAATAGCTTATTCTAAGCACTGAATACTCGCTCCTGATTTAAGAATAATAATTTTTTTTTGCGTCATCACATAAAATGTAAAATATATAGCTGTTTCGGACTGATTTTTTTATAGATTATAACTCTTTTGAACAGAATTATTATGTAGTCGAATAAATAAACATATATATATATATATATATATAGAGAGAGAGAGAGAGATAGATAGATAGATAGATAGATAGATTTCTATCTAGATAGATAGAGATATAAATGAAACCAAGAGGGCTGCACTCACGTGAACATACATACATTATAGGGTGCTGCTGGGATCAAAATATACAACATACAAAATACACAATCCAGCGTACTCGCTTATTCACTAAACAATTAGTTCAAATCTTACAGATTGTAATAGTTTTATTTACCTCACTTAGGCAAAAAATAATGGGGGTTTAGTACTTTTTGCCTAGTTGAGGTGTTTTTAAATAAAACTATTACAATATTTGTTTTTCCATTTCCCTACTGAACAGCTCTTGATAGAAGAGCTGACGAAAAAAGTGTCTATTCCGGGGAAGGGGATAAAACACACTATGTAAGATAATGATGCCCATAAGGGATTTTCAAGCGTCATTTTTTAAACCCTTCAAGGTTTTTTTTTCTCTGTTATATGGTTATATTGTCTTTTATGTTGAGCATGTGGCTAACTTGAGAAATTATATATCATAGGGAGGATGAATGTCTGAGGGGAAAAAAAATTTGAATTATAACATTGAATGTTAAGGGTCTGAATACACCACAGAACGTAAGCTCCTAGTAAATCAATTATGGAAAAAGAAAGTCACTGTCGGATTTGTACAAGAAACACACTGGAAAGTTGAAAATCCTAAAATAAAAAGTTATTATTATCCAACTCTTGTCGCCTCAGATTATAGCTCGAAAAATAGAGGAGTTGTAATTTTTATTTTTAAAAATGTAACATAAAGAACTATATAGAGAAATGGATAAGAATAGCAGATATGTGTTCTTGATTTGTAAATTACTGGGTAAACTCTAGTCATTACTCAATATATATGCTCCAAACAAACAACCTGAAAAATTTATAAATAACATATTAAGTAAGTTTGAATATAAGGTACAGGGGTCCTTCATAATAGGAGGATACCTTAATTGCGTGGTAGATGTATCATTGGATAAAAAGGTTCCACAAGAAAGGAAACCGCAAAATATCATTAAAAAATTAGTCTTGCAGAATGTCATATCTAAATTCGATCTATATGACATTTGGAGAGTAAAACACCCTGATGAAAAAGAGTTTACTTTTTACTCCAAACCGTATTTATCATATTCTAGAATAATTATTTTTTGGTTAAACTACAGTTAATTCAACAATGCCTTCTAGTTAAAATTGAGGACCATTCGGCTGTGATTATGGAATTAGGACTAGACTCTATAGAACCACGATCATCATGGAGGCTGAACGAGAGACTATTCACAAATTCTAAAATAGCTGATTATATCTCGGATAGGATCAAATTATACTTCAAAGAAAATACTACACAAGAAATATCAAAGCAATTAAGAAATGTAATAAGGGGTCATATCATTAAATTTGGGTCTTTAAAAAAAAAAAAAAGGAACTCTCTTTGAATCAACTATATCTCCCCCACTAAAGAGGTTGATCAAAAAATATCAGAAACATCTAATAAGATCAACTCAGTGAATTGCAACAGTGAATTTTGCTTTGCAAATTCTAAACCAGAATTGGTACCATAAAGGCAATAAAACCGATAAAATGCTTTCCAATAGATTAAAAAATAGAAAAGCGAGATCAAGAATTGAAAAGATCATAGTAGATGATCATAGTTACAATGACCCAAAATCAATCGGCAATGCCTTTAATAAATTCTATGCACAACTTTATAGCGTCTCCTCCAGCCCCCAGGAATCAGAAATATCTAAATATTTGGACAGAATTGAGTTGCCAACACTTACAGATGATCAGCAGAAAGAGTTAAACTTACCATTCTCTGAATATGAGGTCACATCAATAATCTTAAACCGAATAAATCTCCAGGTCCTGACAGGTATACTAACTGTTTTTTTAAGAAGTTTAAAACCGAGTTTTAGCAACATTTAGTAGACACATTTAATGAGATTAGAGAAACTGGTCTTCCTTTGAAAAAATTATTACAGGCCAATCTCTCACCAATATTAAAAACAGATAAGGACTCGACTAATCTAGCCAATTACCGGCCAATAGCTCTTATAAACTCAGATATTAAAATTTACTCTGCTGTCATTGCGAATAGACTAAAATCAATTATCCCATCTTTAATTCATCATGACCAAATAGGCTTTGTTCAGAATCAAAATCCAAGTACACAATACTCAAAGACTGACTGGCTTGATTGATTATGTAACAAGGAGCAAAATTTCTGGCCCTGTCATTAGATACTGAGAAGGCATTTGACAGGGTCAGTTGGAGTTTTATGAACCAGACTTTGGACAAATTTGGATTTGTTGGTTCCATCACAACTGCAATAATGGCTCTCTATTCTAGTCTAATGGCGAAAACCGTGGGCTCTGGTATCTCTGCAGATTGGTTCACAATTTCTAATGGGACCAAGCAGGGATACCACATTGCTCTGCTTTTATATATTTTAACACTTGAACCACTCGCAGTGAGTATAAGAAGCAACTATCAATTAGAGGAGTCATCATGGATCATTCTGATTTTAAGATCAGCCTCTATGTTGATGATATATTAACATTGACAGATCTGGTTACATCGCTAGGGGCCTTGATCTTAGAGTTAGAAGATTATAGTAGAGTCTCAAATTACAAATTAAATGTTGGTAAATCCCAAGTTATGCCCATTAACTTAGACTCTATGACAATTAATAGACTATCAACTAAATATCCTTTTACTTGGTCACCACAAGGCTTTTAATACCTTGGGATTTATTTTTCCTCCAACCTAAAACAAATGACAGATAAAAATGTGGATAGTGTTCTAAAAGAAACTAGTGATAAATTACTGAAAAAGTGGAGAAATTAAGGAATTTCAGGATTAGAAAGAATAAATATCATCAAATCATATATTTTACCTCATTGGTCATACCTTTTCAGAATGATCCCTTTATCTGTAACAACAACAAAACTTAGACAGATCCATAAGTTATTTTTGAATTATATATGGGGCTATAGGAGAACTAGGATCTTGATTCTACACGTAATGAAAAAGTCCAGTAAGGGTGGCCTGGCGGTCCCTAATCTCACTAAGTACTATGAAGCCAGTAGGTTGTTCCATCTGTGGTGATGGCAGGGCCCAGTGACAATAGTAGAGTCCTTTCTTTGTAAAACAAGATCTTTCCTATATGATATGGAGCTAGTGCTAATTTTCTCTCAAATATAGAAACCTCTTATATAAGAGATATTAATGAAAATTGGGTAAAATACAGGGGGAAAAAATCATATTCTAAATAAAATCTCTAAGTATAGTCCAACTAAGACAATGGAATATAATATCACTGATCTAAATTAGGTAATTGGATCAAATATGGTACAAATAAAATAAAAGATTTACTAAAGTTGAATAAAATAAAGTCCTTTTCACACCTCCAGTTAAGTCTTGGCCTTAAATCAAGAGAGATATTCTCATATCTAAGAATACATTTTTTTTTGGCTAATTATCTCCTTGTCATGGCCCCCGGCTCACCGTGAGGTGCATTCGCGCCAGACTGGCACGACCATGCCGACAGACTGAGCTTACCTGCTCAGCGGCGAGTCGGGTGCCGCTCCAACGGGTCCTCCTGGCAGTCCGCCCAAAATAAAGATGGCGCCGACACCCAGTGTCACACGAACATGCGTGTGATGTCACGACGCCGACGCACGTTCTGGGGTCAGAAGTCACCCTCTGACCAATTACAGTCTAAGGAGGGATATTTAAATCCCTGAAGCTTTCCAGTTCTTTGCCCTGTCGTGGTTTTCTGTCCTGGTTCCCGAGAGTGCGTTTTCTGTTCCTGTTATTGCTATTCCCGGTATATTGACCTTGGCTAGTGTGGCCCTGTCAAAATGTCACGACTGCTAGTGTGGTCCAGCACGCAGAACTATGTAACATCTACATAGACAGAATGGAAAGGACAGAACAAAAACCGGTCCTTGGAATGGCCGGACAAATACGTTAAAGACAGAGAATGGTCAAGGGATAGCCGAGGTCAAGGAAGCCATAAATACACAATATCGTTAAACAAGCCAAGTCAGGGAAACCAGAAATCAGAGTAGTCAGAAATAGCCAAGGTCAATATACCGTGAATAGCAATAAAAGGAACAGAAAACACACTCTCGGGAACCAGGACAGGAAACCACAACAGGGCAAAGAACTGGAAAGCTTCAGGGATTTAAATGTCCCTCCTTAGACTGTAATTGGTCAGAGGGTGACCTCTGACCTCAGAACGTGCGTGTGCGTCGTGACGTCACACGCAACGTTCGTGTGACCCTGGGGGGCAGAGTCGTCAATGGCCGTGACCACATGGTCGGCGCCTTCTTTATTTCGGTCCGACTGCAAGGAGGACCAAGTGGAGCGGCTCCTGACTCGCCGCTGAGCAGGTAAGCTCAGTCTGTTGGCGCGTCGTGTCGGTTGGGCAGGATCGCACATCGCGGCGAGCCGGGGGCAGTGACACTCCTCCGTGACGATACTAGGATAAATAAAAAAATTTAATTATCTATTTAAAAATAATACAAAATGTAAACTGATATCAAGTTGGTATGAAATACTGAGAGAGGAAGAAATAGAGTCTAAACCAAAAGCCTGGAAAAACTGGGAACAAGAAAGTGGGTCCCCCATCGAGCTAGAGCAGTGGTATAGATCAATTCAAGAAGTTTAAAAATCATTGCATCATTTAAATATTATAGAGCTTCACTACAAAATTCTTCATCAATGGCATAGGGTACCAAAAATCCTAAATAAAATTAACCCTGATAATACCAAACTATGCTTGAGGTGTAATTGTGTAGAAGGTAGCTCTAAACATATATGGTGGGGATGTAAGCTTTTAAGACCTATATGGAATAAGGCATTTAGAGTTATATCAGACTTAGTAAGAGAAGATTTGAAGATAAGTTTTGGGTTGATCTTTTCCATTTTAATACAAGAAAATTCTCAAATTAAAAAAAAATAAAAATCTAATAAATCAACCTATGATTGCCATAAAAATAGAAATCTTAAGATATTGGCTACAGAACAAAAATCCATCCTGAACTCAGGTGCTAACCCAGCTTAAATACCAGGAGTATATCTTTTCAATATGATTTTTAAAATTTGATTAAAAAAATGGTTACTTTGGTTAGACAACCTGATATAACTCTAACCTAAGCAATCTAGAGCCGTTCTCTGTTATGATAATCCATTTATAGAAATATTACTTTAGTCCTCCCTATGGTTCTGTAATCTAAAAAGATCTGGAGTAATCTCAGAATAGGCCCGCTCAATCCACTCAGTCTTTTTGTTTGTTTTGTTCTATATGTTATATGTGTGTGATGTATATTCAACAGTTCATATATCTCTCTTCTGGTAATCGATGTACATGACTAAGCTTGAACTGTGTACTTGTCTGTAACATACTTCATGTATGGTAAAAACACAAAACAAAACAAAAAAAGACAGGGGGAACAGAGTGTGCATGGCCTCTACTAGTCTTTGCTTAGTAGGTTTATGCCTGGGCGGTTGGCCTATGATATCAGTGCTCTCCAGGCCTTGAGTGGCTCATTAGGATTTTTCCAGTTACTTGTGAGTTTTGCCTGCAAAAAAAAGGTCTTTCCTTAATACTTGGTGCCCCAGGTTGAAAGTTACTTGACCACTTCAGTGGGCTACTGCTTTTTAGTCTCCATTGATTGACTAAAATAAAAAGACTGAATACAAAATTACAGCACAGAATTTATCATGGCATCATAGCTGGCAAAGTATCAAAAAATTAGGTACGCAACAGCTGGAGGTTGTCTTTTGGCTACCTCTGGAGTAAATTAATTCCACACACATGCATAATATATTAGATAACTGATTAGTTAACTCAAGGGCCAAACTCTAGTTCAACTTGTATATATCTGAGTTATCCAGTACATAGAGTGTCTGTTTTAATGGCACAAATAAAATTATTATTTTATTTCAATCCTGTTTTGAGTTAAACAAATAAAGATATTGAACTATTTTGTGATTGGTGTAATTTTATTGCATATCACATATAACTGCCAAATGTCCTTCGGTACACTTGGTTTTGTGAATATATATGTCGATCAACTACAAGGATAAACACTGAGAGAAGACTACGGTTTGGTATCTACAGGAAGCAGCCAATATTCTTATAATTGCAAACTAAAATTAAATCTAAATATAAGCCACTGTAGGTAAGCAGATGGCACGCTTTAATGTTGGTAATTCCAGGTGGTTGTCTATTTTCTTCCAAAAATTTACAAAAAAATGTAAAGCACGCTTTATTGCACTGCCACTAAAATAAGATAATTATACTTTACTTTTACAATGTATATTAATTTGAGATAGTCAGAAAACAGAAAATGTTCTGATAACTTGGTTAATGGATGGCTAGTGTCTGAAGGCAAAGGCTAGCATAAATTATGTCAAGAAAAAGTATAGGATAGCTGGAGAATGTGTTGAAATTAATAGTGAACATTGTGAGAAGGAAAAAAATATATATAATTATTTGTATATGTGCTCTTACAATCCAGGTTTTACACTAACATGTGACTTATCGTGAATTTGAAGTGATTTCAAAGTGCAAAGCTGACTTAAAACTTGAAATTCCCCACAACTGACAGTTTTGAATACCGTATATACTCGAGTATAAGCCAAGATTTTCGGCACATTTTTTGTGCTGAAAAACCCCAACTCGGCTTATACTCGAGTCAGTCTGTATTATGGCAATTTACATTGCCATAATACAGACCAGGACCGCCGGGTTTATTACAAGCCCAGCGGTCCTGTTGCGGACTGACAGGGAGCTCTTACTTACCTTCCTGAAGCTCCTGTCAGCTCCCTCCTCCTCCATGCAGCTCCTCTGTCAGATCCGTTCTGCTCCCAGTGTAAGTCTCGCGAGAGCCGCCGGTCTCACGAGACTTACACTGTAAACAGAACGGAGCTGCACGGAGGAGGAGGGAGCTGACAGGAGCTGCAGGAAGGTAAGTTAGAGCTCCCTGTCAGCCCCCCCACTGAACTGCCAATGCCACTGGACCACCAGAGATTTTATATTTTATTTTAATAATAATAAAATAATATTATTAAAATAATATTATTATTTTATTATTTTAATATTTGCATTTTTTTTAAATGTTTTTTTTTGTCCCCCCTCCCTGCTTGTTGCCTGACCAGGGAGGGGGGACAAAAAACATTTAAAAAAATAATGCAAATATTAAAATAATAATAATATAATAATAAAATAATATTATTATTTTAATATTATATTATTTTAATATTATTTTATTATATTATTATTATTTTAATATTTGCATTATTTTTTTAAAATGTTTTTTTGTCCCCCCTCCCTGACCAGGCAACAAGCAGGGAGGGGGACAATAATGCAAATATTAAAATAATAATAATATTATTAAAATAATATAATAATATAATAATAATATTAAAATAATATAATACAATTAAAAAAATAAAATAAAAATGACCTCCCTTCATCCAGTACACACACACTGCATTATATACACACTGCATTATATACACACACACAAAACACACACACACACACTGCATTCATTATATATACACACACAAACACACACTCTGCATTCATTCTATACACACACTGTAAATAAATATTCAATTAATGTAATTTTATTGGTATTTAATTTAATTTAGAAATTTACCAGTAGCTGCTGCATTTCCCACCCTATGCTTACACTCGAGTCAATAAGTTTTCCCATTTTGTTTGTGGTAAAATTAGGGGCCTCGGCTTATATTCAGGTTGGCTTATACTCGAGTATATACGGGGTAATCATACAGCTACTCTTGCTATTTTCAAAGTGGAGCTTAGTAAATAACCATGAATATTTTATTTAAAAAATAAAAAATGGAACATTCTCTAAGCTCTGCATTAAAATTGGTATGTTTTGGGGATTTGGAAACAGTAAATATTAATGTATTGATCTGTATAGACAGTTGAATTTATTTAGATTTATTTTGATTATACTGAGGTCATGAAAATCACAATAGATTTGCCAATGCTACAAAAATAAAATCTTTGTAATTTTTATATTGGATACGTTGTAGTTGGGCAGTGAGGGATTACAAATATGGAGCAGGTGTAAGACTGAAGGTTCAAAATTGATCAAGCATCTAATCATATACCCATTACCCTCACTGCACAGTATGAGTGAGTGAAAATTCATGAATAAGTCTCTTAGAAAAGGTAAAAAAATGAGTGCAAAAATAAATAATAGAGATTAGCGCATTTTTAACCCCTTAAGGACACAACTTCTGGAATAAAAGGAAATCCTTAAGGGGTTAATATAAAATTAATATAAATGTTTATGTGCCATATTTTCCTTTGTTTAACTTGGGAAGTTAATAGATACTGACATGATAAGAAAATGACATGCCATTTTATAATTTTAACTGTTATCTTTTCTCTTTTTTTTTAAAATCAGATTACCCTGTTTCTTATTACTTTGAAGTTGCAGCAGTAATTTATAGCAATTTGTTTCTTCAAATTAAGTCCAGAATGTAGGTAGTGATGTTATTCTACCTCTATAATGCACATGATACTGTCATTCTTTGAAAGAGCTAGTAAAGTTGCCATGGAAATGCCTATGCACGGAATTCAGAAGACTGTACTTCTGCTTTGACTGGTTGATCATGGGAAAAGCTGCTGAAACTCTCACCATGCATCGGTTAATTGATTTTAGTCTCAGAACTATCGCAAAAAACTGCAGTGCATCGTGGATGTGGATTTTACATTTAAATAGACACATTCTAAGTATGAAGTCAACATATATATATAACACAAAATCAACATCTCAGTCCTGTATGTGGACCTCTTCCACAAACATTAAATCGATCTAGTGTTTTATGAATAATGTGTTCCTGCTTTGTATGGATAAATAAAATTCAATCAACAGAAAAAAAGGGACTGGAGTACAGGTAAGACTTTTAAACACAGGTGTTTTATTATTCTTCATGTGCACAGAGTAATATTCTTGGTTCTAAAGATCTTGGTTCTAAAGTAAAGTGAGAACAAAACCTTAAGTATAGTAACATAGTAAGTATAGTAACAGCAAATATCTGTACAAAAAAAAGCATTACTATTTACCCAGACAGACAGAAAATGAATGCTATGCAATACCCAGTGTGCTTAGATACATCCTTTCACCTTGGAATGCAGCCAAGAAGTTTGATCTACAAAGATTGATGTGGAGTGTGTGATGAGTGAAGGGATGTCATCATTCACAATTTATCTGCACAGATGTAAAGGGATAAAGAGGAGCAGATAAATTAATAGTTAATTTTTTTGGTTGAAAACCTGTTTTGTGGCAAAGGGGATTTTTTTTTAACCAAATTAATCTTTTCATTATTTTGCAATGTAAAGGTAAAGGACCACTATAGGCACCCAGACCACTTCAGCTCAATGAAGTGGTCTGGGTGCCAGGCCCATCTAGGGTTAACCCTGCCTGCTGTAAACATAGCAGTTTCAGAGAAACTGCTATGTTTACATATGGGTTAATCCAGCCTCTAGTGATTGTCGCATTGACAGCCGCTAGAGGAGCTTCTGCGCTTCTCATTGTTATTTTCACAGTGAGAAGACACCAGCGTCCATAGAAAAGCATTGAGAATGCTTTCCTATGGACTGACTGCACGCGCGGCTCTTGCCGCGCATGCACATTCGGTCGAAGAGGGAGGAGAACCCCCAGTGCCGAGGTAACCCAGCGCTGGAGAAAGGTAAGCGTTTAACCCCTTCCTCCCCCTAGAGCCTGGCGGGAGTGGGACCCTGAGGGTGGGGGGGACCTAAAGACCCTATAGTGCCAGGAAAATGAGTTTGTTTACCTGGCACTATAGTGGTCCTTTAATTTGTGTCTGTATGTTTTCAGAGAGAGGAGGGTTCATTATCATTTTCTGAAAGGCCATTGTCTGCTCAAATATATTTATTTATTATTTATTTATTACTGGTATTTATAAAGTGCCAACAGATTCGGCAGCGCTGTACAATTTGTGGAGAACGTACAATATACACAGACAAATACAAGAGGTAGAGGGAGAGCCCTGCCTGTAAGCTGATAACTAGCCATTGAAGTTCTTTTATACAAAGTGCTTAGCTAGATAGCCCTTTATTTTCTAATCTAAAGGATACCGTGGGGATTTGAGACAAAAGGTAGCAGGGGAAATTTGGAGGTGATGGCTAAAAGAGTTAACAGAGAGAAGCAGCTATTAGTAAAATGTAAAGTGAATGAAGAGGTTATTGAGGGAGAATCTCAAACAGCTGGAATGAAGAGGTAATTGAGTGAGAAATATATCTTACTATTTGAACAAAAAGTTAAAAGTCAGCTGTCAAGGTGGAGAGGGACAGTGGGATTACCTACATATTGGTACATGGTTAAAGACACTCACTAGTGTATTTGGTTCCCCACCATTATTAGAGTTTGATAATAATGTACTCTTGCACTTAACACCGTTCGCAATTTCAAAATACAAGAAGTAGATTTTTTGTGACACCTCCTAAATGCTGCAAAATTGGTTGTGCTTGCCTTCTGAAAACACCTTGGAATCCCCACAAAAAAACTATGTGTCACATCGACCACAGGAGTGGCGTGTCCGGTGTGGCGTGTTCCCGTGACATTGGTACAAGTGCCACTTGTGCCAATCTCATCTCCTTCCCAGGTGTCCACGGTCTCCTCCTGCATTTAATGTGATGTTGGCCACTGCAAAGTAGGCCCCTTATATGGCCCCACTGCTCCGGTTAAGTTTACTAATGCAAAAATGTTCATATCATCACTCAGACGCTGCATGCAGCCACTAACCAATAACAGTTCTCCTATGGCTATATAAGTTTTAGTGGTTTTTTTTTACTCTGTAACCTTTAGTAGTTTGCCTTGTAGTTATCCAAGAGCTCTTAATTTGTATTGATTCTCTTTATTTTGTCCCTGGCTTGTACCTTGACTATTCTTCCAGCTTGTCTTGCCATTAACGTACTCTCTGTCTCCTTGACCTAGGCCTATTCTGTAGTATTCTATAGATTAGCATTAAATCAGGCCATTCTAAAGTCTGGTAATACGCTTTAGTTTTCAGGTTATATTTTATTTGTTAAGCCTAACATTAATTAGCTTGTCCTGTGCCATCTAACCTAATCTTACTAGTATTAATATTTGCACTGTTTAACCCCTTAAGGACTGGACTGTTTTTGCGATGTTGTACATTTGCAACCAGGAATATTTTTACACTTTTCTGGTGTTTGTGTTTAGCTGTTATTTTCCGCTCTCTCATTTACTGTTCCCATACAAATTATATATTTTTTTTTCAGGACAAAAGGGGCTTTCTTTACATACCATTATTTATATAATCTCATGTATTTTAATTTTAAAAAAATAAAAAAAATATGATGAAAAATTGAAAAAA
This sequence comes from Pelobates cultripes, assembly GCA_933207985.1. Lineage (NCBI taxonomy): Eukaryota > Metazoa > Chordata > Amphibia > Anura > Pelobatidae > Pelobates > Pelobates cultripes. The sequence goes on along the minus strand of OW240917.1, from coordinate 70,220,361 downwards.
ATACATGTTTTTTGACTTTTACTTGAAAAATCTTTTACTCAGCTACAAAAGCGAATGAAAAAAACAGCTAAATAGATTCAAAATTTTGTCCTGAGTTTAAAAATACCCAGTGTTTACATGCTTTTTTGATTTTTTTTGCAAGTTATAGGGCTATAGGTACAAGTAGGATATGGCGGTTTCAAAACAAAATTTTTTTAAATGTATCAATAGTGACATTGTAACACTATTATCTGTCATAAATCTCTGGAAAACACTCCACATGTATATATTTTTTTTAAAGTAGACAACCCAGGGTATTCATCTAAGGATATTTTGACACTTTCTATGCAGCCATTTTACCACAAGTCTTTGCCAAACTTTGCATAGATAGTTGTTTTTTTTGTTTTTTTTCACATACATTGCAATTCAGGTATAAACTTACAGATCCTGTTATGTCTTGCTGCCAAACAACACGCCAATATGTGTTCAGCAACATCTCCTGAGTACAGTGATACCACCCATGCATAGGCTTGTCGGATTGTTTGGGGGCTAAAAGGCCACATTTGGCAGGTGCGCATATCCATTTTTCAACTTGGAATTTTGACATGTAGTCAACCTGCGCACATGTCCTATTTGGGACATTTGTAAGGCTGGCCAATGTATTTTACCCCCACCAAACCATATATTTTTGGAAAGTAGACACCCTAGGGTATTTCAAATGGTGGTTTTTTAACACTGTCCATGCACTAATTCTACCACCAGACTTTGTCAAACATTTAGGTAGTAATTTTTTGTGTGTTTTTTTCACACACATTGTACTTTAGGCATGAATTAACAAATCGTGTTATGTGTCACTGCCAAACAACACGCCAATATGTGTTCAGCAACATCTCCTGAGTACAGTGATACCACCCATGCATAGGCTTGTCGGATTGTTTGGGGGCTAAAAGGCCACATTTGGCAGGTGCGCATATCCATTTTTCAACTTGGAATTTTGACATGTAGTCAACCTGCGCACATGTCCTATTTGGGACATTTGTAAGGCCGGCCAATGTATTTTACCCCCACCAAACCATATATTTTTGGAAAGTAGACACCCTAGGGTATTTCAAATGGTGGTTTTTTAACACTTTCCATGCACTAATTCTACCACCAGACATTGTCAAACATTTAGGTAGTCATTTTTGTGTGTTTTTTTTCACACACATTGTACTTTAGGCATGAATTAACAAATCGTGTTATGTGTCACTGCCAAACAACACGCCAATATGTGTTCAGCAACATCTCCTGAGTACAGTGATACCACCCATGCATAGGCTTGTCGGATTGTTTGGGGGCTAAAAGGCCACATTTGGCAGGTGCGCATATCCATTTTTCAACTTGGAATTTTGACATGTAGTCAACCTGCGCACATGTCCTATTTGGGACATTTGTAAGGCCGGCCAATGTATTTTACCCCCACCAAACCATATATTTTTGGAAAGTAGACACCCTAGGGTATTTCAAATGGTGGTTTTTTAACACTTTCCATGCACTAATTCTACCACCAGACATTGTCAAACATTTAGGTAGACATTTTTTGTGTGTTTTTTTTACACACATTGTACTTTAGGCATGAATTAACAAATCGTGTTATGTGTCACTGCCAAACAACACACCAATATGTGTTCAGCAACATCTCCTGAGTACAGTGATACCACCCATGCATAGGCTTGTCGGATTGTTTGGGGCTAAAAGGCCACATTTGGCAGGTGCGCATATCCATTTTTCAACTTGGAATTTTGACATGTAGTCAACCTGCGCACATGTCCTATTTGGGACATTTGTAAGGCCGGCCAATGTATTTTACCCCCACCAAACCATATATTTTTGGAAAGTAGACACCCTAGGGTATTTCAAATGGTGTTTTTTTAACACTTTCCATGCACTAATTCTACCACCAGACTTTGTCAAACATTTAGGTAGTCATTTTTTGTGTGTTTTTTTTCACACACGTACTTTAGGCATGAATTAACAGATCGTGTTATGTGTCACTGCCAAACAACACGCCAATATGTGTTCAGCAACATCCCCTGATTACAGTGATACCATCCACAGTTTGGTCTGTACTCTGCATAGGCTTGTCGGATTGTTTGGGGCTAAAAGGCCACATTTGGCAGGTGCGCATATACATTTTTCAACTTGGAATTTTGACATGTAGTCAACCTGCACACATGTCCTATTTGGGACATTTGTAAGGCCGGCCAATGTATTTTACCCCCACCAAACCATATATTTTTGGAAAGTAGACACCCTAGGGTATTTAAAATGGTGGTTTTTTAACACTTTCCATGCACTAATTCTACCACCAGACATTGTCAAACATTTAGGTAGTAATTTTTTGTGTGTTTTTTTTCACACACATTGTACTTTAGGCATGAATTAACAAATCGTGTTATGTGTCACTGCCAAACAACACACCAATATGTGTTCAGCAACATCTCCTGAGTACAGTGATACCACCCATGCATAGGCTCGTCGGATTGTTTGGGGGCTAAAAGGCCACATTTGGCAGGTGCGCATATCCATTTTTCAACTTGGAATTTTGACATGTAGTCAACCTGCGCACATGTCCTATTTGGGACATTTGTAAGGCCGGCCAATGTATTTTACCCCCACCAATCCATATATTTTTGGAAAGTAGACACCCTAGGGTATTTCAAATGGTGGTTTTTTAACACTTTCCATGCACTAATTCTACCACCAGACATTGTCAAGCATTTAGGTAGTCATTTTTTGTGTGTTTTTTTTCACACACATTGTACTTTAGGCATGAATTAACAAATCGTGTTATGTGTCACTGCCAAACAACACGCCACTATGTGTTCAGCAACATCTCCTGAATACAGTGATACCACCCATGCATAGGCTTGTCGGATTGTTTGGGGGCTAAAAGGCCACATTTGGCAGGTGCGCATATCCATTTTTCAACTTGGAATTTTGACATGTAGTCAACCTGCGCACATGTCCTATTTGGGACATTTGTAAGGCCGGCCAATGTATTTTACCCCCACCAAACCATATATTTTTGGAAAGTAGACACCCTAGGGTATTTCAAATGGTGGTTTTTTTAACACTTTTCATGCACTAATTCTACCACCAGACTTTGGCAAACTTTTGGGTAGTAATTTTCTTCATGTTTTTTACACATACATTGTACTTTAGGCATGAATTAACAGATCCTGTTATGTATCACTGCCAAACAACACCCCAATATGTGTTCAGCAACATCTCCTGAGTACAGTGACATCACCCATGCATAGGTTTGCTGGGTTGTTTGGGGGCTAAAAGGCCACATTCAAGACTTGTACATATCAGTTTTTCAACTTGATATATGGGTATGCTTGGCCTATCTTCAGTTTGGCATATTTTTGCATCCCCCCGTTAATGTTAACATCATGAAAGTTTATATTTTTATAAAGTAGACATTCCAGAGTATTGTATATGAGGTGTTTTCATATCCTTCCCCCAACCATTGTGCTAAACAAATTTCAGAGAACGTGCATGGTGGTAATTTTTGAATTCTGCTTTTTATGCACACGTCATCTGGTTTTGGCCAGCCAGTTATATGTTACTACCATAAAACTTTTTTAACCAAATGTGCAGGTATCAAATGCACCTTTAGCAGCATTCTCTAAAGTAACTCCTGCAAAAAGAATCTAATTGGAGATTTGGGGGGAAGGAAACTGACTAACTAAAATTTGCTGCTTTCAAAAGAAAAAAAAACAGTGCAAAGGGGTGTCTGTCCTTTTCCTTTTTTTATAACAGACCCAGCAACATTTCAGGGGATTTGGGTTTTTTTTTGCAGTTGGCGGTATCTTAAAAATAAAATGTCTGGACTCCTTTGGCACCGTTGTTGGAACTTGACCATCTCCATAAATTATTGTGGAAATCAGCTTGAACTAAAATTGGAGAAAGGTGGTTCTTTCTGGATTCATTTTTTTTTAAAGAGTAAAAATTTATTATGTGTTGCTACTTGCATCAGGTAGATAGCCACCTTTTTATACCAGGCTTTTGTCTTTCTTAAGATAAGATATGGCTGCATCAGCTGATCAGCCAAATCAACACCCCCCATGTGCCTGTTATAAGCCCTGATGCACACCGGTTTTGTCTGTACCCTGCCTCGGACAGTGACGTCTGACATGCCCTCGTTATGGATGGTTGTTAGCATGTGAACATCCTTCCGGTCCTTAAATTTTATTGCAAGCACTTTAGCTTTGTGCAGACCTTTACATTCACTTTTTTTTTTTTTTTGGCCTCTATAAAAGGTCTGGGGAAATCCTTGGCATATCTTCTCACACTGCCACAG
>OW240917.1:69916057-70215934 GCA_933207985.1 Pelobates cultripes | reverse complement strand
CCACTTTCGCTCTCGCACAGTTTGTAGAATTTTACGCCATACCTAAAGCGCTTTGAGAGGATGTATTGTTTGAATCCTAATCTCCCTTTATATTTCATTAACAATTCATCAATAGATACATTTTTTTGAGGAGTATAAACTTCAGTAAATTTGTGCTGAAGATGGTCTACCAGTGGGTGTATTTTATGAAGCCTATCATATTGGGTGTGATCTCTGGGGTGACAGAGGGTATTGTCATTGAAATGTAAGTATCTCCGCAGCAGCTCAAATCTCAGCAGCAGCTCAAATCTTGTTCTAGACATGGTTTGAGAGTACACTCGACTAGAACAGATTGGGTTGGTGCTCCAGTAAGAGCAAATTGATGGCTTCTTTATAATCCCCATGAGAATTGTAAGAGCCCAGAATTTTTTAAGTTCAGCGACATCTGTGGGATGCCAAGCACACTCCTCTCTGACTGCATAGCTATCTGGATTGGTATCAATAAATTGGGTAGCATATAAATTAGTCTGGGGAGCAATCTCCTCCCACATGGTATCCCCTAAAAATAGCTCCATATATTGCATAGAGGAGAAGTCATCCACATTGACATTAATGCCTGTGTTGGCACTAAAAGGGGTGATTTGGGGCTCAGCTAACTGTGGAGAAACCTGTTCCTCCTCCACATTCGGCGTAGCAGAGAAAGCACAGCTTCTTTTGCAGCCAGCTCACACACAGATGACATGTCAGAAAACTGACCTGGGTCAAAATCGGACGCAGTGTCAGTGGCGTCAGAGTCTGGCTAACACAGAGTTAAAAAACAGACTAAATGAGACTAAAACTTCTGTTAGCAGCAATCTGTAAACTAACTCCTGCAAAAAGAATCTAACTGGAGATTTGGGGAAGGATACTGACTAACAGAAATTTGCTGCTTTCAAAATAAACAAAAAAAATAAATCAGGAACAAGTATTATAAAAATGTATTTTCTGTGTGGTAGACCTTAAAACATTCTCCAATGCACAGTCCAGGTTTTGTATGGCAATCGGGACAGTGAAAAGGGGTGTCTGTCCTTTTCCCTTTTTTATAACAGACCCGGCAACGTTTCTGGGGGTTTCTTTTTTTTGGTGTTGGCGGTATCTTAAAAATAAAATGTCTAGACGACTCTTGCACTGTCGTTGGAACTTGACCATCTCCATAAATTATTGTGGAAATCAGCTTGAGCTGAAATTGGAGATAGGTGGTTCTTCCTGGATTAATTTTTTTAAAAAGTAAAAATGAATTATGTGTTGCTACTTGCAACAGGTAGATAGCCACCTTTTTATACCAGGCTTTTGTCTTTCTTAAGATAAGATATGGCTGCATCAGCTGATCAGCCAAATCAACACCCCCCATGTGCCTGTTATAAGCCCTGATGCACACCGGTTTTGTCTGTACCCTGCCTCGGACAGTGACGTCTGACATGCCCTCGTTATGGATGGTTGTTATCATGTGAACATCCTTCCTGTCCTTAAATTTTAGCGCAAGCAGTTCAGCCTTGCGCAGAGCTTTGCATTCCCCTTTTTTAATTTGGCCTCTATGAGAGGTCTGGGAAAATCCTTGGCATTTCTTCTTACAGTGCCGCAGGCCAGTGTCTGTAAACTATAAAGAATTTTAAACAAGTGGACACTGCTGTAAAAATTGTCCACATAAAGGTGGTAACCCTTATTGAACAAAGGGTTCAGTAGGTCCCAAACAAGTTTCCCAGTTGTCCCCAGAGAGTCAGGACAGCCAGGAGGGTTCAGTTGAGCATCTTTCCCCTCGTATACACGGAAGGCAAATGTGTAGCCACTTTCGCTCTCGCAAAGTTTGTACACTTTAATGCCATACCTAGACCGCTTTGAGGGGATATATTGTTTGAACCCTAATCTCCCTTTGTATTTCATAAGGGATTCATCGATGGATAAAGTTTGTTGGGGAGTATAAACTTCAGAAAATCTGTTCTGAAGATGGTCTACCAGTGGGCGTATTTTATAAAGCCTATCATATTGGGGGTGATCTCTGGGGTGACAGAGCGTATTGTCGTTAAAATGTAAGTATCTGAGCAGCAGCTCATATCTTGGTCTAGGCATTGTTTGGGAGAATATAGGAGTCGAACAAATTGGGTTGGTGCTCCAGTAAGACCGGATTGATGGCTTTTTTATTATCCCCATGAGCATGGTAAGAGCCCAGAATGTTTTAAGTTCAGGGACATCTGTGGGATGCCAAGCATGCTCCCTGACTGTATAGCTACCTGGATTGGTCTCAATAAATTGGCTAGCGTATAAATTAGTCTGGGAAGCAATCTCCTCCCAGATGGTATCCCCTAAAAATAACTCCATATATTGTATAGGGGAGAAGTCAACCACATTCACATTAATGCCTGCGTTGGCACTAAAAGGGGGGATGTTGGGCTCAGCTAACTGTGGAGGTACCCAGTCCTCCTCCACATTCAGCGTAGCAGGGGAAGCACAGCTTCTTTTAGCAGCTGGCTCACTCACAGATGACATGTCACTAGACGTGCCGCTAAACTGACCTGGGTCAAAATCGGACGCAGTGTCAGTGGCGTCAGAGTCTGACGCCAAGAAGGCATATGCCTCCTCCAAGCTGTACATGCGCTGCATGTTTCACACCAACAGACTAAACTAACAAAATACTAAACACAATATTTTTTTTATTTTTTTTTAAAACACTAAAACAGACTAAAACAGACTAAAACAGTAATCCCTAAACTAACTCCTGTTAGAAGAATCTAATGGAGATTTGGGGGAAGGAAACTGACTGACTACGACAGGCTATGACAGACTATGACAGACTAGACAGACTACGACAGACTACGACAGACTAAAACAGACTAAAACAGACTACGACAGACTAAAACAGACTACGACAGTCTAAGACAGTCTAAGACAGTCTAAGACAGTCTAAGACAGTCTAAGACACAGATTTTTTAAAATAAAGTTAACCCTTAAGGGCAAAAAAAAAAATACAGACAGTAAAAATGCACTGTCTGTAACAGATCTGGCAGGGAAGGGGTTAAAATAGGATTTTAATTAACTGAAGATACTTTTTATTTTTCACAGGAACAGCTGCTGCAACAAACTATCAGGATCTCTGTCTCTCTCCTCTCACAAAACGCTACAGAGAGGAGAGAGGCAGAGATCAGTGTCAAAGTGAGTGTTTGTAACACCCACTTTGACACCAGCCAATTGTGAGCGATCGCGGATCGCTCACATGCCGCAATTGCTGTTACTATCTGCCTGGGATGCCGGGCAGATAGTAACAACGGGATTTCAGCGGAAGCGATCTCTGATCGCTCCCGCCGCCCGTTTTCCGTTAGGACGGTTCAGGACCGTCCTCGGTCGGCAACGCAAAAATGCCGAGGACGGTCCTGAACCGTCATGCGTCCTTAAGGGGTTAATGTTGGGTAAAAAAACAAAGTGCAAATGTAACTCATTACAGTAACCAGTCTACACTTAAATAAAAAACAAACAAACAAAAAAAAAACAGCAAATAAATAAATAAGATAAATAAATAAATACATGGACATATGAAGAAAAATGTAATTGATGTGTAGAATTAAAATAAAATTTCTAAATATATGAATCAAATAGCAACTGAAAAAATAAAGTGAACCAAAAATGTTTGGATGGTTATAAAAAGTAAAAAAAAACAATCAAACAATGATATTCAATTTGCTCTTGTATGGTATAGTGTACACTGGACCATTATTAACAACTGTATCTGGAAATCCTGTACAGCATTATTTATTTATTTATAAAATATTTTACCACTGAAGTGAGAATTGTTCAGAATACAAAACTAATTGAAAGTAAATTTGTAAGTTTAGACCAAAACAGAAGAACTGGAGGCAGTGACGACTTAGAACATTTTTCAGATTAAGCTGCTTTGACCTTAAATTTGAAATTTGACCTTGAGTAAATAACCTGGATGATCTTGTAGATAGATGAACAAAGAAATGCAGGTACAACAAGATAATACAGCAGAACCCTATATAACTTTGTAGCCTTTTATATAGAGCATTATAATCCCATGTTAGAGTTTCTTTCTGACAACATATCTATGATTTAATAATCAATTAAAAAAGATGAAGAATATATGCGTGCATGTCTTAAATAGTGTGAGAAATTGCATAACATATCTACAATGGAACATATATCTATAAACAAAAATGGTTTTATTACACACTGAACAATTTCACATTTTTACACAGAAGCAGAAGGTATAAAATGAATTACATTTGAACCTAAAATGAACGGGCATTTGGATTAATCCCAAGAAGTACTAAATTAGTTTTAAACACATTCAAGTATATTCAATAAATATCCACTTACTGACTGGTACAGTTATGCCAGTTGACATTAAAATGAATGCTTTGCAATGTATTCATCCACATGAATTTATTTATTTATAGTAACAACTTGATGGGATGATGGAAATATCTTATTATTTTCTTTAGACTTTAAAAAAACACATACTTGTGAATTGCAAAAGGTTGCATATTATTGGTAAATTATTTATGTATTTATTTATAAAATGTTTTACCAGGATGGATACATTGAGATTTCTCTCGTTTTCAAGTATGTCCTGGGTCCACAAAACATTTCATTGTTACAATAGGATATGATATTACAAAAAAATCAATATATAAATTTAATACATAACAGATAATAAATATATTAAACCATGACAGGTGCATTCTGTGCTGAGGTATATTGCTAGAGATCTCTTAAAAGATTTTAGATTGAATAAAGATTTGACTGTATCCCTGAGGTTATTCCATAATTGCGGTGCTCTGTAGGAAAAGGAGGATCGAGACACTTTAGTTTTGTTTTAAATCTGTTTTATTGGTTCATTAAGTGAGTGGTCATCCCACGCAGGGGAGGTATGCGAATTATAGTAAACATATGTCAGAAGCATTTACCACAAAGCATTGTATACATCAGATTAAAACAGTCAATGCCAGATACGGAGAAAAAGTTTAAGTATGTGAACATTTGTTGTGTATAATTATCGGTGTTGGTTCTATGAAGTAAACATGAAGCGTAATCTAGATATTCAAATAAAGTTTACAGCAGTATGTTGAACTTGAATTACAGTTGCCCTCTGGCCTAACAGTTTGGCGCATGTTGAGAGAATTATGATGTTGGATAGCATATATTTGTATCATGTAAAACATGGTCTGAGTAGGCTAAGTGAAACAGCTCATTTGCTTAGTAAACTTACGTCCGAGGCATGTACCCCAAAGCGTATTATTAATCAATTAAGACAGTTAATGCCTGGTAAGGTGGAAAGGTTAAAATATGTAAAAATAAGTTGCGTATGCTGAGCAGTACCCACAATACGAATTATCTGCAAGCACGCCAATAATCATCAACAATAGGTACATTTGCGTGTAAGACTTTACAAGCGGAAAGTGCATAATGGACTGCGTGTGGTAAAGGCATGTTTAGTAAACTACATCTTAGTCGATGTGTGTGTGCTGTTGCTTTGAATAGTCTAACTTAGGTAAGGTAGGTAACGTTAGCGAACCCATAGGGAAGTGTAGTGAAGTTTTCAGACCTTATGTGACAATAGTATATCATGTCTATTAGTGCCATAACTGCATCTAGTGAGCTGCAGAAGAGGCATGCAATATAACTGTAAATGTAAAAAAAAAAAAATTAATAATGTGAACTTTAAAACTTTTTGCAATGCAGGAGCCGGACTGGCCTTAATATCAGTTCGGTGAGGGCCTCTCATGGCACGACTGCAAGCATTTCCGCTTGGGCCGCCGAGTCTCCATCTGTCCTCCCCGCAACGACCCCCGCCCAACGCCAGAGCCCTCAGTGGCTTTGTGTGCACTCGGGAGCAGAGGCAGTCCATACAACTCCCTCACCTTGATTCCACGGGCCTCCCTCTCCCTGCACCTCCCCATCACCACCCAAGACTCGGTGGAGTGCGTGACCTAATGTCTCTCCCGGTACCGGACGCATATTTGGTGCTGGCGCGGGCCCCCCATGGCCACCGCTCCACTGGAGGGGCCACGCAGTCCCGCCCCACCGGGCTCACGGCATCAGGGACTTGGCTCTCAGGGCACCCCACAGACCCAGGGGCCTGGTCACTCACTTTTTCAGCCAAGTCCGCTCGGGTCGGCCAGGTCAGCCCCCCATGGTTAGTGTTCCTCTCTGCTACTAATTATCTGGTGTTGCAAGGTGCCTTTAAAAAGTGAAATAGGGCGCAGCCTCGTCAGGTCTTATACCTCCGTAACCTCTGTGGGGGCTCTTGGTTCTTTAATCCCAATCAGGTTGTCTGTGCAAAGAACTGATCCTTTTTTCCAGGCACTGCACCGTTTGGGATCTGTATGTCACTCTACCAGAGCGGTCTTTTGCCATGTCAGTAGTATGGCACAGCTGCGTCATGCGTCACCTGAATCACCTCTGTCTCTGCCTGGATATTTTCTCAGTTTAGTATTTTTCTCCTCAGTGTTGATGTCCATTACAGCTGGCTGGCCGTCTCTTTGCCATTGCCAGTTTAGGTAGTCGGCATAATGTCCACGCGGGGGGCTCCTGCTGTGGTACCTGTCGCCACCATGTGGCCGGAATTTCCATCGCCGGCCGGGGGGGAGACAGGGCCATGCCCCATGCCAGGGATCTCCCCACGCCAGGGATGCTTACCTTGCAGCTGGTTGGCTCTGTGTTGCACCATTTCACAGCATCATGCTGCAAGAAATGGCAGCTGATGCTCGGAGGCCGGGTGTAGGCAGGACCCAGTCCTCTCTGCCCGCCCGCCTCGCGGTCAGTTTCATGCGGGTATCGGGTGGGTGTCGGGGCTTTCCCCCTTTCAGATGCGGCAGGATTTGCTTTTTTGAGCGGGATTGGGTCCTGTATGGTGCTGTTTCAGGCTGTTTGCTGCTGGAGCCTATGTGGATGGCGTCCAGCCGGCCCAGCGGCCCGGCCCCGCCCCCCGCCACTTTAGTTTTGTATTGTGGTATGCTAGTACTGGATCTGAGGTTATAGGAAGTGGGAACAGCTGGTGAGAGCATTCTCCTCAGGTAAGGTGGGAGCTTCCCAGAAATGCTCTTATGCACAAGGCTGAAAGGATGAAGAGTGCGTCGGGATTCCAGCGATAGCCAGTTTAGCTCTTTTAAAACAGTGGTGGGTAAAGTAATTACATTCTAGTATAAAGTAGCAGAATTAATTATATAACATTTTAAGTTTATTAAGATGGGTTTGCGGTGCTGGTGCATACACTACATCCCCATAATCAATGACCGGCATTAGCATTTGTTGCACTGTTTCCTTACTGTAGGGCTTAGGCAGGATTAGTTTCTGTATAGGGCACCTAGTTTTGGGTATAGTTTTGAAGAGGTTTTTTCAATGTGTAGGCCAAAGGATAGATTGGGGTCTAGTAACATACCTAGATATTTAAAAGAGCAGACTGCTGTCAGTGTGCTGTTTGAATTTGTTCTGATACACAGTTGTTGATTTTGTACTTTACCTAATTTAGGTACAGTTCCAAAGGTCATTGTAACAGTTTTTTCAGTGTTTAGGAAGAGTTTGTTATCCGCTATCTTTTCTACCTCAGTGAATTGGTTTAGGAGTACAGCCTCAAGCTGCGGTAGATTGGGTTTACTAGCGTAGATTACAGTGTTGGCTGCATATATGTGTACAGTTGAGGATTTGCAGACATTAGGCAGACCATTTATAAATAATGTGAATAGCAGGGGGCCGAGTATGGAGCCTTGGGGAAGACCACACGTGACTGGGAGAGGGAGGGAAGCGCTATCAGAAATGGCCATATTGCAATCGGTCTGAAACATACGATCGAAACCAGGTTAGTGGATGATCACCAATGCCTGAGTTTTTAAGTTTTTGCAAAAGAATGCCATGGTCTACTGTGTCAAAGGCCTTGGCAAAATTAAGGAAAATAGCTCCAGTTAAGTCTCCTTGTTCCATGTCAATTTGGATGTCATTGCAAACTTTTAAGAGGGCAGTTGAAGTTGAGTGATTTGGACGAAAGCCTAATTGATCAGGGGTTACATAATACCAGGAGCAATGATATCGGGCGCTAGTTAGATACCAAAGTATTGTCACCACTTTTAGGGATAGGTACAACATTTGCAGTCTTCCAAAGTTTGGGTATGTAACCTGACACCAGGGATTCATTGATAAGGGTAGTGACAGGTTTAGCAATTGCTGGCACACTGAGCTTCAGCAACATTGCTGGGATTTGATCTGGTCCACACTGGTTTTTCATTTTTAAATTATTAAGATATTTATTAAGGACACTAACAGGCACAGGTCTAAAATTGAATTTCTCTATATGAGGATTTTGACGATTTGGCAGGGCCTGATCTTTATTTGTGGTCTGAAAATTAGTGTAATTTGTTATCTTAGCAACCAGGGTGGTAGCACATCCAACAAAATAATTATTGAAGGCATTTGGTACATCTAGGGGGTGTTGCAGTGTTTGGTTGTCCATTTTGACAGTGCAGGGTTGGGAGTGGATTACGGGGGTTTGTATGCTATTTATGATTTTCCAAAAGTTTCTTGGGTTTGATAGGTTGTTGTTCAAATTTTCACTGAAATATTGGGCCTTTGCCATTTTTGTTTGTTTTGTGCATGCATTTCACCATTGCCTGTAGGTACAGTGTTCGTTTTTGGAGCCAGTATGCTTGAACTTTGACCACAGTGAATCTCTAAACTGGTACATTTGAATGAGGTCAGCTGTAACCCAGGGCAGGTGTGTCACTATTATTCCCACTTTACACAGAGGGGCATGCAAATTCCAAGCTCCGACTGAAATAATGCAATTGCAGAGTCTAAATCTGGTATTAGACTCAATCTGTGCCATGGTATGTTCTTGAGATCGTTTAAAAAGGATTCAAGATTAAATGTTTTGAAAGACCTGGTGATTATAATCTTAGGAGGGGATTTAGGGGCCTTTATTTTGCATATGCAGTACACTAGACAGTGGTCACTGAAACTGTTAGGGAGAACGCCTGCCTCCTGGATTCTGTCAGGACAACTGGAGAGAATCGAGTCTAGCAAGGTATGGTTCTGATTTTTAATATTAATGCGAGTTGGGGAGGAAATTAATTGTGTTAGCTGCAAAGTCTTAAACAGCATTATTTATTATTTTTAGGATTCTGCCAATCACTATTAAAATCTCCAAAAAACAACAGTTCACTCTTTTGGTTTTGAGCTACAGTTTCACTAAGTTACATAGTTACATAGCTGAAAAAAGACTTGCGTCCATCAAGTTCAGCCTTCCTCACATTTGTTTTTTGCTGTTGATCCAAAAGAAGGCAAAAAACCCAGTTTGAAGCACAATTTTGCAACAAGCTAGGAAAAAAAATTCCTTCTTGACCCCAGAAGGCAGTCAGATTTATCCTTGGATCAAGCAGTTATTTCCCTACATTGAAAGATTATATCCTTGAATATTCTGTTTTTACAAGTGTGCATCTAGTAGCTGTTTGAACATCTGTATGGACTCTGATAAAACCACTTCTTCAGGCAGAGAATTCCACATCCTTATTGTTCTTATAGTAAAAAAACTGGCCCCGAATATATTTGTATAATGTTATCCCCTCTCAGGCGACGTTTTTCTAAACTAAAAAGGATTAAATTTGTTAACCTTTCTTCATAGCTGATATGTTCCATTACTTTTATTAATTTTGTAGCCCGCCTCTGCACTTTTTCTAGTGACATAATATCCTTCTTTAGAACAGGTGCCCAAAATTGCACAGCATATTCAACATATCTTATCAGTGATTTATAAAGAGGCAAAAAATAAAGAGGCAAAATGATATTCTTGTCCCGAGAATGAATGCCCTTTTTCTTGCATGACAATACCTTACTGGCCTTGGCCACTGCTGATTGACATTGCACATTGTTGCATAGTTTGTTGTCTATAACAATTCCCAAGTCCTTTTCGTGTGTTTTTATCCCTAATTCACTTCCATTAAGGGTATACGTTGCTTGTGTATTCTTTACGCCGAAGTGCATAACTTTTTCAACATTAAATTTCATCTGCCATTTGAGTGCCCAGTCCCCCAGTCTATCTAAATCCCTCTGCAGCAAAGTAATATCTTGCTCACATTGTATTATTTTACAGAGCTTTGTGTCATCTGCAAACACTGAAACATGACTTTCAATGCTGTCTTCAAGATCATTTATAAACATGTTAAATAGAAGGGGTCCCATAACAGACCCCTGAGGGACACCACTTGCCACCTCTGTCCAGCTTGAAAATTTACCATTAATGACAACTCTTTGTACTCTGTTTTTAAGCCAATGTTCTACCCAAGAACAAGCATTTTCATCTAGACCGATTTCCTTGAGTTTGAACACTAATCTATTGTGTGGAACTGTATCAAATGCCTTGGCAAAATCCAAACAGATCATATCCACTGCAACACCCTGATCTATACTTCTACTTAATTCTTTGTAGAACGCAATCAAGTTAGTTTGACATGACCTGTGCTTCATAAAACTGTGCTGATTTTTGCTGATAATCGTGTTTTTCTCAAGGAATTCTTGAATATTATCCCTTAATAACCTTTCAAATATTTTCCCAGCCACAGACGTTAAGCTCACAGGTCTATAATTTCCAGGCAAGGATTTTGAACCCTTTTTGAATATAGGAACCACATCTGCCTTCCTCCAATCCTCTGGAACACTTCCTGAAAGAAAAGAATCTTGAAAGATTAAAAACAGTTCACTTATTTCTACATTTAGTTCCTTACGTACTTGTGGATGGATACCATCAGGCCCTGGAGCTTTGTTTATATTAACTTTCTTTAGTTGCTGCAGCACCTTGTCTTGAGTTAACCAATTACAATTGTAGATTATGCTAGCTTTAGTGTACCTATAATCTTAATTTTTATTAATGACAGGAGGCGAGTATTTGCTTTAGTCTCTCTTTACTAGAACTCCACAGCAGCACAGAAAAACAACCAATCAGAAAAAAGTTAGGTACTATAAAACCCCCTTCCCATTGCATCATTTCCTCTTTCAAGCTGCGACAAAACAGAACAAAGGCAGAAAAAATAATGGGAAGCAACGAAGTACAGATACGATGAATATAGCAATGTCCAACGTCTGAGAAGAACTGTCAACCGGATAGCGTTGATGGACTGAAAATAAGTCAATGCCCACCATCCACGAAGAAGCGCCACACCAGATAGTGCTAAAGGACTGGAAACTGAAACGAGAGAAAAACAGAATCGAACAGGTTGATTATCCAATGAAATGTATTTTGAATAAACTTGTAGATACCCAATGTAGCAAAACAAAATTACCTTAATATGTAGATATCCCAACCCTACTTATGAAAAACAGACATAAGGACAGGTGACAGGTAGCAGAAACAACAAGCAGAGTTGTATACGTACCTGATAAATCCAAACTATAAAATTAAACAAGGGAGGGATAAGAATGGGTGGGAAATACTCGCCTCCTGTCATTAATAAAATTAAGATTATAGGTACACTAAAGCTAGCATAATCTACAATTTTATAACATGACAGGAGGCTTCGTATTTGCTGTTTTAACGCTCAGCCAACAAATCCAACGCTGCTTGTTTCACTGGTACCCATTCCGAGAATATTATAGCAATCCTAAATCGACCTTCCAACTGCGAGAAGTGACCTCCGTTGATAGATCCATTGTACGTGGGGTTACGACCTGTTCCCTAGCAGTCGGTCCATGGGCTGCCAAGTTGACCTATTAGCCATATTCCTGTAGATGTAAAGTGCCGAGGGGTCGTGAGAAGAGACTTCCACCGTGTCTCGACTCTTGATGTGAGAGGTGATTCCTCCGATCGTGTCAGGTTCACCAGGCGATGTGGCCTTGCAGACAAACTCCAACCTCAGGCCTGCACCTAAGTCCACCGTCAATACTCGAATAGAACCGAATAGTGTCTATTCGTTCCTTTATGACCTATCTGGTGAATTGTC
Organism: Pelobates cultripes; assembly: GCA_933207985.1. Classification (NCBI taxonomy): domain Eukaryota; kingdom Metazoa; phylum Chordata; class Amphibia; order Anura; family Pelobatidae; genus Pelobates; species Pelobates cultripes. The sequence continues at coordinate 70,203,980 of OW240917.1, read as the reverse complement.
TCCTCCGAAATAAAGTTATATACAGATAATAGTGTGGACAATACTAGCTGTATCCTAAGAGACTCCAGTCTACCAACTGGACTGTGTAATCTACGGCTGCGGTTTAGAAAAGACATCCAAAGGGCGTCCAATCAAGGTCTCAAACTGAACTCGTGTGGTAAACGGTGGTCAACTATTCTGGGAATTGTGGATCCTGGAAAGCTCAAAAGGATGGGACCGGAAACCGGGGTTGAGATTTCCATCCAAATACATCGTCCTCTAAGAGTGCTAAGATGGCCGGATCCAATAGAGTTTAGGACCGTATAACACAGAAGAGCCCTTACGTGTTGCAGTGAGTGTGAGATACTCTGATTACCATTTGTACAATCCTGTTCCATGCCCGACCTGTCAATATTCGTGTAGGGGTTCCTGGCCTACACGCCACCTACAAGATAGGGAATAATATAGTGAGACCCCTAGGTTCCTGTCTCATAGACTGTCCAAGCATGTATCTCCCAGTGTAGGTTTCCTTGATGGTAGTTGAATAGGAAGGCTAGTGAGAACCCAAATCAAGATGGTTCCCGTGATGGATATAGAGTCCGAACACTGTTCTCAAGGTGTGTTCAGAGTTGTAGGAGCAGTCCTGCCAACTTTATCTCAAGATTGTAAGGACCAGGGAAGCCAAGTCCTGAGAATTTTGGTTTCTCCATGCGATCCATGCATACGGTGCACCTGAAGACCGTTTATGTGAATTTTCCAGTCTTGTTACTCAAGCAAAGCAGTGCCCGTTTGCCCTATGCAGGTCTCAGAATCTCATGTCACCCTGACACGGGAGAATAGTCTGCACAGTTTGTACACAATGAATATCTGAAACAGAGTACAAAGTCTGTTATATATAGCACAGGTACTGTCTCCTGGAATGTGTGTACATAAGTGGGAAACCTCCCCCACTAATACCTCTGAGGGCATTTCTCATGTGGATTACAAGATGGATCCAGACAAACTATGTATACCTAGCCCGATCAGGTAGCCCTCTAGAACAAAATCAGTAGCGCGGTCATCATATTTAAATTGGATGTAGGAGGGACGCCCCTCTATGCGGTCATAGTTGACCTGTACAGGTACAAGCCTGTGTGAGGAACAAATGGACGGCACCATAGTGCGTTGAGTGTATGAGAGAGTCGCACTCTGTAAAATGTGATCGCACTCTGAGTCCGCGCACGGTTGGTGATATCAGCGGGCCGCACCCGTTAGACGTCAAACTTAGACTCTACCTCTGTGTCCGGTTCCTTCTATGAGAATGAGTCACTCAGAGCATGTCCTCTATATCCAGCTCAGTATCGGGCCGAGGTTGAGGGAAGTCCACGCCCTCTAATAATGAATCAGTGTCCAATTCGGTAAATGAGAGGGGTTCGCCCTCTACTCTTGAAAAATAAAAATATCAGCCTCGGGCCGAGGTGAAGGAGGGCCGCACCCTCTGTAATCCAAACCAGAGTCCAGTAGAGACTCAGGGTGACCAAACGTGGGGTTACACCCTTATTTAATATAAGCAAAGTATACAACCTCGGGCCGTGTCTGACCTTAAGAGAAAGGGGTGATGAGAAAAGTACGTTTCGGAGCTGAAGATGGTAACTATCAACGGACCGCCCGGATCCCGTGCGTGCGCGCGGGCTCCAGGATGACCGTCGGTAGTCTGAGGAAAGCTGGAGACGTTCTCCGCAATCCACAAGTGCCCGGGAGGTCGGAGGAGGTCAAGTCAGGCCTCTCAATGACCCGAGCAATAGGACAATAGAAAGCACGAAAACAAAGAAACGACCAATGAAGTAGAAAGTGGAAAATACGTACCTCGGAAAGCAAGTCGGATAGCAGAACTGGAAAAAACGAATCAAGTGAATCCAGTTGAAAAGGTCAGGAGCTAAACATGACATAGAAAAACACTACCAATACCTAATATGGCGTCTGAGCACTGTTCCCTGCTTGTGCGAAATTTCCATTGGAGATGTGTCGTCGTTGGGTATAACCCGTAATTGCGTGCCCGGGGATTCTCATAAGGTGTAGGGCCTTCACCCCTCCAATCACAGTTAGATGTCCATATCCTGGTGTCCTCTTGGATAATCTGGCAGCAGTGTCTGTCCGGACACCCACCTAGAGGGTACTGTGCTTACTTCAGTGATATTCCCCCAGGTTTGTGGTCCAAAGGGGAGTTCGGGCACAGGTAGAGCAGGCCAATCTTATGGCACAGACCGAGCAGGTCAATCTTATGGGCACAGACAAAGCAGGCAATCTTATGGGCACAGACTGAGCAGGCAATCTTATGGGCACAGACAAAGCAGGCCAATCTTATGGGCACAGACATAGCAGGCCAATCTTATGGGCACAGACATAGCAGGCCAATCTTATGGGCACAGACATAGCAGGCCAATCTTATGGGCACAGACAAAGCAGGCCAATCTTATGGGCACAGACATAGCAGGCCAATCTTATGGGCACAGACACAGGAGGCCAATCCTGGGTTTCATCTTAAATGAGTAATGGGGACCTCTGAGTTTGGCAGAGTCCCCTCAATATCTGTAAATCCTCCAGGTATCCTGTGACCTAGTACCCTTAGACACTAATCTTAGACAGCGTACTACTGTGTGAATAAACCGTAACCGGAACTGGCGGTCCCTAAGTGCCCAGCAGGCAACATAGAGGTAAAACCAGTTGTATTGGGTTTAAGCTGGACACGTTCCAGTGAGTGTCCATAAAATCAAGCTCTGCTGAGCAATACCTTTTTTTAAGGTGCAAATTGTAATGCACATGTACATACATATCCGTATGAGATATCTTATCTTTATTGTAGGTCATCATCATCATCGTACCGCCTGAAGGGTATTGTACTCATGGTCTCTTCAGGAGTAGAGCAAAAACAATTGCCAACTCAATGAATCTTCCCAAGAAGCCTGATAAGATAGAATAGTATCGGCATAGACAGGACTGACATATACCGTCAGTGAAACTCACAGCAATCCGTGAGATCTATAGCACTAAGACTCACAGCAAGCCGTGCTATATACACTGACATAGAACTCACAGAAATCTGTGATTTATGTATACACTGTCCTATAACTCACAGAATCCGTGATATAAGTATATACTGCCCAAGGACTCACAGAAATCCGCGATATATACACATAGAAACTTACAGTAATCCGAGAAATCTGTGATATATCTAGGTGGAAACTCACCGTAGTCTGACATATCTACATGGAAATTCACAGTAATATGTGATATATAGACCTGGACACTCACAGTAATTGTGGAATATATACTCATGGAAACTCACAGTAGTCTGTGATATATAGAGCTGGAAATTCACAGCAATCTGTGATATATCTACATATGGAAACTCACAGTAATCTGTGATATATCTACATATGGAAATTCACAGTAATCAGTGACTAAAAACACATGGCAAAACTACCAGTAATCTGTACAAATAAAACACATGGCAAAACTACCAGTAATCTGTACAAATAAAACACATGGCAAAACTATCAGTAATCTGTATAAATAAACACATGGCAAAACTACCAGTAATCTGTGTAAATAAACACATGGCAAAACTACCAATAATCTGTGTAAATAAACACATGGCAAAACTGCCAATAATCTGTATAAATAAACACATGGCAAAACTACCAGTAATCTGTGTAAATAAACACATGGCAAAACTACCAGTAATCTGTATAAATAAACACATGGCAAAACTACCAGTAATCTGTATAAATAAACACATGGCAAAACTACCAGTAATCTGTATAAATAAACACATGGCAAAACTGTATAAATAAACACATGTACCAGTAATCTGTGTAAATAAACACATGGCAAAACTACCAGTAATCTGTGTAAATAAACACATGGCAAAACTACCAGTAATCTGTGTAAATAAACACATGGCAAAACTACCAGTAATCTGTGTAAATAAACACATGGAAAAACTATCAGTAATGTAAAGGAAACATTCCCCAAAGAAAAGAAAAGAGCCAGAAAGGCACATAAATCTCACAAGCAAGCATAATTAAAAACAATCATAAATAAAGAACACTAAATCCCAAAGCCACCCACTATAAGCAGGAGGCAGTGGTATTCTGACCTGTACTGACTGCAGAGCAGCAAAGAAAGAGGAAATGATGCAATGGGAAGGGGGTTTTATAGTACCTAACTTTTTTCTGATTGGTTGTTTTTCTGTGCTGCTGTGGAGTTCTAGTAAAGAGAGACTAAAGCAAATACGAAGCCTCCTGTCATGTTATAAAATTATTCTGCAAGTTTTTAGTAGCAATCATTTGCACATCTATTGCCATGGGTTCTTCCTTAATATATACGGAGGAGAAATAGTTATTTAAAATTCCTGCCTTTTCCTGGTCTTCATTAACTAAAACCCCCATTTCAGTTTTTACTGTACCTACACTTTCATTTTTGGGAAAAGGAGTTGGGCTATGTCAGAAAGGGAGAGCTAGGTGGGCGGTAGATTCCAGCAACAATGATAGTTTTACTGAAAGGGATCTCAGTTGTGCCAGAAAGGAAATCAAAGGCAGAAGGGGAGTTATAGCTTTTTAAAGGAGTACATTTTATGGACTTGTCACCATAAATAACAATGCCTCCTCCTCTCTAAATTCATTATGTATAAGGCATATTATCTAAAAATTGGACGTTGATGCATTTTGCCAGAGTAAACATTTTAGGCATTTGTTCATTTGTATATTTCATTTGAAATTATTTTCTGTGATCGTTTATCCCTTTCATGATAAATGAGTTAGCACAATTGACATTTTTTTTTAAAGGAATTAACCTATCTATTGTCTTAAAAGGGTTAAATAAAGAAAATGTTATTCAGTATTTAACACTATTTTGCATTTCAGCTATCTGTTAAGATGGTGTGAAATTAGGTGACACTTGCAAAAAAATGTACACTTCTGGAATATAAATAGTAAGGCATAGAAAAGAGAAAGCTGTCCTTATTTTGTCTAGAGCGGCATTGAGGTATGCATTTATAATTTAATGATTTTAGGAACATGTAATAATTAATTTATTTATTTAACCCAACCTTTAAAGATAACAATATCACCCTTCAAAAAGCAACTCTATTGGACCCTTTCATAGTGAAAATGGTTAAAACATCTCTGTTCTTGTACCATCTAACCTAATCTCATTTGTTGACTCAGTCCCTTTATCTGGCCAACAGGATTATTCAGGGATTTAGTTTTTTGATCCATTTTGTTTTTAGTCCATGTTATTTCCTATAAATATGTTGTATATTTTGGACATAAAAATTATACATCATAATCCCAAAATGCAACTTAAAATTGGTGTTCAATTCAGAAATTAGAGTCAGTTAAATCTCACGGTAAGTAAATGGGTTTTGCATGAAAGCATGTCAGTTATGGACTACATAATTTGTACAACAATGAGTACTCCAAATACCATGACAGTTTAATATATGTATTGCAGAGCTTGCTCCTGCATTATGTCATTTGATCTAAGGAATTCAGTCTAAGACAATTGTTTAAAGAAAGAAATAGAAAGGTGGGTGGGTGAACAATAACAAAAGACCAAGTGCAGGCAAACCTCTGTAAACAGGACACTCCAACTCCAATAACTAAAAACAAAACACTAGAAAGAACAGGGCGCCACAATCACTATATTGGTGTGTAATGATGAGGGAATGAGAATGCGCGTGTACATCGTCACGCACGCCATCATACGTCTTTAAAGATAACATATGACGGCGTGCGTGACGACGTACACGCGCATGCGCAATCAAAGAAGCCGGCGGACGGACCGGCAGATTTAAAAAGGGGGAATATTGAGAAGAAAGAAGAAGCTCCTGAGGAAGTCGGAAGACGAAACGCGTTGAGCATCATCTGGGACCCTGCACTTTGGTATCAGCGGCTTTTGTCCTGTATGTGTGCTGATTTTATACACTGCTTATGCAGTATTTATTTTGGGCTAATTATACTGTATGTGTATAAGTGATTGGCTTGGTGCACTTTTCTGTATAGGTATTTTGCACTTTAGCACTTGCACTTTATTCCACTGCCCAGTTCAGCATGATGTCTTGTTAAACTGCTATACCTAAGGGTTCCTTGCCTATTGTGGCTTTTTAGATTCTTAATATTTTGGCACATATGTTGTACTGTGATTGTTTTTACATTTTTTTATGAATAAACTTTTGCTGTTTTTGCTCGATATTCTATATTTCTTTCTCATTCCCTCATCATTACACACCAATATAGTGATTGTGGCGCCCTGTTCTTTCTAGTGTTAAGACAATTGTTTGCTGGAGAAACCATTCTACCAGCAAATACAATGCCAAAATGTCAGAGTAACATTAGTCAGAGAGTCAACAGTCATCTCTCTGCTGAGCTCATGGATAAGAAGTCCCAGTAGTGTATGGGCCAACTGTGCATTTTATCCAAATCTAAGCTAAGTCAACTGTTGAAACAAACATGAAGTCATTGTATATAATGACACTATGTGTGGATACACTTTGTAACATAAAAAATGAGACAGTATACACAAACACAATCGAGGGATAAAACTTGCAATTCCACTAAGTGACTAGGGAGGCTACAAACCCCATATCACATAGTAGAAGGAAAAAGGAATTATTCAAGATATCCAAAATGTGCAGACTTTAATCAGGAATGGAAAAAAAAAATAGTTTTGGCCAAAAACTTGATTAAAGTCTGCACAATTTCGTCTTTCTTCTACATGTGTGTGGAAGCTTGAACTACTTGTATTCTTGTTTGTTACAGCAACTACTCATTAAGCACAATACTAATGGATTTATTCACTAATATTTCAAATGGCACCATACTGATTGGGGCAAAACCATTTCCTGCTGTATGTGGCCATTTGGAGTACAAAATCCAGACATTGTTTAACAATATCCAGAATTTGCAAATCAGGCCTCAAACGGGTGTTAGTTTGGTTAAAATGTTAGCCATTTTTGCCCAGTTGCTAGAAAGGCCTCATTCCATGGATTCCAGGGCATGTGAAATAACATGGGTGGAAATAGTCCCCTGTACCCTTACCCATGAACATTGACTGGAGAACTTTTAAATAAGTAATGAGGGGTAATCAAATTACTGTTCACCAGTTCCCACCTGTGGCCATTGGGTAAGAGCTATTGCTAAATAAATGGGGAGTATATCCACATTCATGAGTTAGTGGGCGGAGGCTTTTATAATAATCTGTGGGTGACCTTAGACCTCCATTACTCCCAATCCAGCTGTGGATCTCATGAATGAAACAATAAGGGAGGTAGAGATGCTTTTGTCCACCCTGGGTGACTAGTGGTCCCCAATCCAATTGTAATGATATTGATGTTACAAAGTTTTGGAGTCCAATAGCCAGATCAGCAATGTTTTCTGCCAGTGGTAGCCACTCGTTACCCAGGTGGTTGAGCCCCTGAGCCTTGAGTGGCCGTCAGGTCTTAAGCAGAGATGGGAGACTGGAACAGAAAGAAGATAATCGTAGTGAGGCAAGCTGAGGTCAGTGGGAAGGAGAAGCAGCAAAGTCAAAACGGTCCAAATTCAGCAACAGGTAGGAGAAACAGGAACAAGCTTGATTAGAGAGTACAGGAACCACAATAATCTGGCAAAGGTACAGAGACAGGAAGAGGCTTTTATAGGCCAAGAACCAGACACCTGACCAGACACAGCTGAAAAGAGATATCACTGATACCATTGCTTATAAAGGTTATCAGATCTCAGGTAAATTTGCAAAAGGCAGGCTGGTGTACTGGTAAGTAAGAGGTTTAGCAGCATGTAAACCAGGGTTTGAAACCCAGCAGAGTCAGTTCCTCACACCCATTGTCATTTACCAGCAAAAATAAGTGTTCCTACCTACCCCTCACATTAATTATAGTGAGGGTGTAATAAAATTAATACCTGTAAAATAAAAAATAATTTACAAAACAAGTGAAATATTGCACAAAAACAAATAATATATAATAGGTAGTGATTACTAACACAGACACTAATTTCTAAAAAATGCACTCAGAGAAGAGCAAAAAAAATAAAGGCACATTGTGACCGTTATGGGTAAAACTTTTTATATGGTTTCTTCAGAAAGTATCTTCTTAGATTAAATTAATTTATGGAAAAAACAGTTCTCATAGAGAAGTAAAACCCAATCTAAAATAAAATTGCTCTCACAAGAAGAAAGTGTTCAGAGACATATTGTCAGTCTGCCAAAACTCTGAATGCAGAATGTTTCATGCACTGAAGGAGATAGCGTTCTTGTTATATCTTCAGATTATACATTTCTAGATGGGCAAATATATATAAAAAATATGGTCAAACTAGTATAAAACTGCTATTAAATACAGAAAGAAAATTATTAAAAATACACTTACAAATCAATAAATAATTACAGCATATCACAGACCTCACAGCAGTCACAATCTAACCACCTCTAAGCTACTTCTTGCGATGTGCAGCTACCATACAATGAAAAGCAGAGTAGGCCTACGGTACTTTGGATACATCTAAAAACAAATAAAATACAAGAAAAACATACATAAAAACAAGTTTTAAAAAATCCCAAACCTACTGTCGGGCATCTAGATCTGTTAGTGGCCCCTGCCACAACATCAGAATGAAGGTAGTCACTGTTTTGTCAATCTCTTATACAATTGCAGGTATTTTTCTCAGAATAAATGGAGATTACTCTGCAATACCAGCACCAGCCAATAGGGGTCACTGTGTGGAGAGAGGCAGGGATAGGAAGTTACAGCATATCCCTGCCTCTCTCTACTACTTACTGATCCATGGGGGAGCAGCAACACAGCACAGAGTCCAGACAGCAGCTCTACAGCTCAGGTAAGTGAGGGATGGGGACACTGGGGGACACATGGGGACACTGAGACACTAGGGGACACATGTGGACACTGAGACACTAGGGGACACTGAGACACTAGGGGACACTGAGACACTAGGGGACATATGGGGACACTGAGACACTAGGGGACACATGTGGACACTGAGACACTAGGGGACACTGAGACACTAGGGGACATATGGGGACACAGGCACTGGGAGACCTGGAAACACTGAGACACTTGGGGACACTGGAAAACATGGGAATATTGAGAGACACTGAGACATTGGGACATGGAGACACTATGTCCCCATTTCTCCCAGTGTCCCCATGTCCCCCATCCAGTGTCGCTAGTGTCTCAGTGTCCCTAAGTCTCACAGTGTCTGTGTCCCGTGTCTCTCAGTGTGCCTAGTGTCCCCATGTGTCCCAGTGTCCCTATATGTCCCAGTGTCCTCATGTCTATGTCCACAACTGTCCCCAAGTCTCCCAGTGTCCCCATGTCTCTGTGTCCCTAGTGTCTTAGTGTCCCCAAATGTTTAAGTGTCCCCATGTCTCCCAGTCTCTGTGTTCCTAGTGTCTCAGTGTGCCTTGTGTCCCCATGTCTCCCAGTGTCCCTATATGTCCCAGTGTCCCCATGTCTATGCCCACAACTGTCCCCATGTCTCCCAGTGTCCCCAAGTGTCTGCCTTCCAGCCAGTGTCCCATGTCTCCCAGTGTCCCATAGTCTCCCAGTGTCTGTGTTCCCATGTCTCTGTGTCCCTAGTGTCTTAGTGTCCCCAAATGTTGCAGTGTCCCCATGTCTCCCAGTGTCTGTGTCCCTGGTGTCTGTGTCCCCATTTCTCCCAGTTTCCCTAAATGTCTCAGTGTCCCCATGTCCCCATGTCTCCGTGTCCCCGGGTCTCTGTGTCCCCATGTCTCACTGTGTCCCCAGTATCCTAGTGACATGGGGACACACTGAGACATGGGGACACACTGAGACATTGGGACACTGGGAGAAATGGGGACACTGAGACACTGGGAGACTAGGGGACTGGGCGACATGGGGACACTGACACTGTGATACATAGGGACACTGAGACACTGGGTGACTTGCGAGACTGGGACACTGGGAGAAATGGGGACACTGAGACACTGGGAGACTAGGGGACTGGGCGACATGGGGACACTGACACTGTGATACATAGGGACACTGAGACACTGGGTGACTTGCGAGACTGAGACACTGGGAGCAATCCATCTTTACAGCAGAATCAAACTGTGAGTAGTTTGTTGGTGATTTTACAGAATTTTCTCTGATGTCACTCCTTGTGATTATACAAATTATTAAGGCTGGTATTTTTTTCCAAGAAAGGTGGCAACCCTAACTACTCTTCACATACTCTTGCTTAAAGGAGCACTATAGGGTCAGGAACACAATCATGTATTTCTGACTCGATTATGTAAAAACCAACACCCTGGCCCCTTCTTGCCTCCCTAAGTATAGTAAAATATAACTTGTATTCAAGTCTGCAGCTGCTGGCTCTGCCTCTGAATTCACTGTCTACTGACATCATCAGAAGTGGTGGTCTGAGCAAATTACAATACTTCCCCATAGGATTGGCTGAGACTGTCAACTAGGCAGATCAGGGGCAGAGCCAGCACAAGTCTAACATAGCCCTGGCCAATCAGCATCTCCTCATAAAGATAAATTGAATCAATGTATCTCTATGAGGAAATTTCAGTGTCTGCATGCAGAGGATGGAGACACTGAATGGCAGTGCTGCACACTAGGCAGTACTGCCCCATGAAGCACCTCTAGCAGCCATCTAAGGAGTGGCCAGTGGAGTTATTTTCTCTGAAAAGACAGTGTTTACTGCAAAAGGCCTGAATGGAATGATTCTACTTACCAGAACAAATACAATAAGCTGTAGTTCTTCTGGTGACTATAGTGTCCCTTTAAGTTTGGAAGCTTAAGAGGGATGTATGGGAACAAAACTTGTGTGGACTAGCTGACAATAAAATTAGTTTAGGTAATGCAGACGCTGGTCTCTCTAACACTGTGGCATGTCCCCTTTCTTCTACACTCACTACATACACTACACTCACTACATACACCTTTACTCTGTCTCAGACTATATACCAGGAACTTCTGCCTGCTAGTAAGAAGGTAAGGAGACAAGTGGACCAGCGTGTGCTAGGGGACAGTCCTTAGAAAGCACGGAGTGAGCGCATCATTAGATGCATTTATGTCAAGCTCATGGTGCTGCCTGCATAGTATGCCCTTAGTTGGACAGCCTGCAGGATTGGCGGGCAGCCTGACATGCATTCATGCCAGGCTGTCCTTCAAATTCTTTGGACAGACATGCCCCCTTTTTGGGCATGTTCACCCCATTTGGCAGGTCTGGTCACGTGATTTGCACCAGTGGCACACCCTTTTACCTCGCCCATTGACTTCCTATTTCACTGGACATTGCTGTTAGGGGTTATGGATTTACTTGAAAGATGAAAACATAAATTAGAGAGAGATTAGCATAGAGTATGTGTTTTCATATAGCTGCATCCTTTGATTTTCCTTCTAACACCATCTCCATCAGATACATGACGCTTGGGAGGTATGACTGTTTTAGTGTTTTTGGTTGAAAAGATTCCGTAATTAGGCCCATCATATTTGTCAGCACCAGGCCCAGTATGCTCTTAATCGGGCCCTGCATGGCTCAAAGTATTATTTGTGGTAATTTGCGTTCTGATTGAACAAACAAAATGAATGGAGTAACAAATGAAGATAATTACAGATCATCTTTAAATCATTATTTGCAACATTTTAGTTGCCAAAAAAATGCAAATGGGTTTTGTTTTTATTCTTTGACATTCTTTGAATTTTGGAAATTAAGCGCCATTTATTGATCACTGATAATGTTTATTACAGGAACATATAATACCATTTTCCAGGTGCTGCTAACTGTGAGGAGCAAAGACCTATATTGCCTTTTATTTAGTAGGATATTTATTGTATAACAGCTTATCTACAGACTATGATCCCAAAGTCATTCTGCCATATACATAAAAAGTGATAATTTGCAAAATGTATGCCATAATAGCTTATTTCTAATTCAGCTTATTTGTTTAAGTTGTGCAATTCATTAATTAACTAATGTCAAGTCATTGTTTAGTGAATACGCACTCCTGTTTGGGAACAACTTCCATAGCTAAACCAAGTGATAATATAGATATGTTTCAGTTATAGTGTGAATGCTTATTAAAAAACACGATGAAATATATATTGTTCAGAAAGATGTAAAAAATCAGGCTTGAGTTAAAAGTACACTTTAAGAAACATCCACTACAGTTCACACTTGTGGTTATGGTACCAATACCAGTAGTGCATTGGTGTCCCCCAGTGTAAGTAATCAAACAATTTTTTAACTATATGTCTTCTTACCTCTGGTCTGCCTGGTATTGCTCCCCTACTCCACTACTGTCACCAGAGAGCAGGAAGTTTCTAAGCACCAAACTATCTCACAATCAATGAGCTAAACCCTGCACTGCGAGGGTTAGCTCAAAAGAACTAGCAGAAGTTCCTCCTTGGGAATATCCAGCTCTCTGATGTTATTAGTAGAGGTGAACCCCAGGTCAAAACTTTGCAAAAATGGTTTGACTCTTTACACAGGGCAGGACACTCCAGGCACCATAACCACTGAAGAAAGTTGTAGTAGTTATGATGCTTATAGTGTTTCCTTAAAGTGACAGTTCAAGCCCTTAATGACTACAACTGTATTAGAGTGGTTTAACAAAACCCTGTGCTCTCAGTGTCTATGCTGCTACTGAGATAATGAGGATTTTCTCTTTCTCATTATCTGTACATATCTGGACAACAATGGTAGACCATGAGTGCTGGGATAAACCACTTAATATTTATCATTTAAAAAAAAAATAGATTTATTAAAACTATTAGATATATTATATTTAGGAATTTGAATCGCAGTGGCTAGAACCCCTTGAACAGCCTTGGTATTTTAGGTGACATTAATATATCCAGAACGGCCTGTGGTGTAAGCAGATGGTAATAGCAGATGTAGTTAATGACCTGCAAACTATTTATTTGTAAAGCATTTTGTTACAATCATAAATACATTCACATTTCTCCCAGTTGTTGATATGTCTTGAACAGCATGTACAAAAATCAGGCGTTGTGCAGAGTTATTTGCTAAAGTGTGAATTGTTAGGAATAGAGAGTGAATTAAATCTGAATTTCAAATTAGAGAACAAAATAGCTGAATTGGAAAATGTTTAATTCAATACGTTTTCACTTTGGCCACTTTAGCATAAAATGTGTAATTCTTATTGAATTCACTAAGTTAAAAACAATCACAGTTTAAAGTAAGTTAAGAAGATACGATCGCCAATGCTTTTTATATGGTGAGCCAGTGATTCACTGAGCTCAGAGAAAGATATATATATATATATATATATATATGTATATGTATATATATAATAAAACTGAATTATCTATATAGAAATGAAGCATTCATTATATAACAGAGATTTGTCCAGCTACTGTCCTTCAGCTCTTCTGTCTTGCACTCTTGCACTGACACTCCTATTAGTTTCTTTGTCTGAAGAAGATGGTACCATTGTCCAAGAACAGCAGGAGGGCCATGCTTGGACAGCTTTGACACAGTAATCCCAAATAGTTTCAACCGATATAGTTTCAACCAATATAGTGAGGGAAGACCACCAATATGTTCTGTAAAGCTTAGATCTACATTGTGGACTGTAGAGGTTCATCCTTTCTTAATCATGGTAACTTTGACATGGTATTTAGAATATCTTCAGTCCAGAGGGATTAAGAACAGATAAGGTGTATTTAAGTATAATTTCATTTATTATGACATGGCTTCTAATGATTTTGTCGGGATTACTAGTTGATCGAGCACGTAGAATTGTGTCACACAGATGACTAATAGGTAACGTATTACCGGGCCTTAAAATGGCTGGACTTAACGTACCAAAGAATAGTCAGGATACTTGCCGAGGTCAAGGAATACAGAAAGAGACACAACGATAAGGGAAAGCCAGAAGTCAGGGATACCAGAATACAGGGAAGTCAAAATCAAAGCCAAAGTAAAAAAAGGCTTGAGAGGAAACTTGGCATGAAAATAGTGAATCTTGCTGCCAGCATGTATATCAGATGCTGGAACCCAAGAACGATCAGCTGGTCCATAACCTTTCCAATCCACCAAGTACTGTAAAGTGCCCCGAGAAAACCTGGAATCAATTATAGAAGAGACCTTATACTCTTCCTGTCCAGAAACAACTAAAGGAGGAGGAAGGACACTCGAGACAGTATATTTATTGCAAAGAAGAGGTTTGAGTAGAGACACATGAAAGGTATTTGGAATACGTAATGAGGCCGCTCGGGCCAGAGAATATGACACAGGGTTAATCCTCCGAAGGATACGAAAGGGGCCCAGGAATCTGGGTGCAAAATTCATACTAGGAACTTTCAATTTGATGTTGCGCGATGATAACCATACCCTGTCACCCACTTGGTAAATGGGGTTGGCACCCCGCCGTTTATCTGCATAGAGCTTGAAGCAATCAGCCACAGTTTTGAGAGTGGAATGAACTTTGGTCCAAGTATCACGGAAAGAAAAAAGGTGATCATCCAATGCAGGGATAGTTGTCTCGGAGAAAGCAGCCGGCAGGACAGTAGGATGACGACCGTTATTAACAAAGAATGGGCTGTGACCAGAAGAGTCATGGGTAGCATTGTTCCTAGCAAACTCGGCCCAGGGTAGTAATTCGGACCAATTATCTTGAGTGCTATTTACAAAACAACGCAGATATAACTCTAATGACTGGTTAGCCCTCTCAGCCGTGCCATTAGTTTGGGGATGGTAAGTGGAAGAAAAAGACAATTCAATGCCCAACTGTTTACTGAACGCCCTCCAAAACCGAGACACAAACTGAGAGCCCCTATCAGACACAATATTGTGAGGAATGCCATGCAGTCGGACAATCTCACGTATAAAGATAAGAACCAGGTCTTGAGAGGATGGCAATTTTTTAAGTGGAATAAAATGAGCCATCTTGGAGAAACGGTCAACCACCATAAGAATGGTGGTATAGCCATTGGAACTTGGAAGTTCAACGATGAAGAAAATTGACAAGTGGGACCATGGAACACTAGGTACAGGAAGTATTTGCAACAAACCACAAGGAAGCTTATGAGGGACCTTAGAAACAGCACAAACTGAACCAGCCTGCACACAGTCCTTCACATCCTTTTTAAGGGAATCCCACCAAAATGATCTCGTGATCGTAGATATGGATTTAGTGACACCTGGGTGTCCAGCAGTCACATTGTCGTGAAACACCCTCAGCACATTCTTTCACCTAATGGAACAAACAATTTGTCCAGTGGTTTATTGCATGGTGCCTGAGACTGAGCCTCCATTATAGCACCAAGCAAGGGAGAAGACAGTGAAAGAACAGTAGAAGCGATGATACATTCCGGAGGCACGATAGGGGATGTCTCGTGTTCCTGTAAAGACTCAGTATCAAACTGTCTAGACAAGGCATCAGCCTTCACATTTTTGGGACCAGGTCTGTAAATTATAAAGAAGTTAAAGCGAGACAGAAACAAAGACCATCTAGCCTGTCTAGAAGATAGACATTTAGCATCCCCTATATAAGCCAAATTCTTATGGTCTGTAATGATCAAAAGGGGATCCTAGGAACTTTCCAAAAGATGTCGCCACTCTTTAAGCGCTAGGACAATGGCCAACAATTCTCTGTTGCCAATATCATAATTGCACTCAGTGGGAGACAACTTTCTGGAAAAGTAACCACAAGGATGCAAAGGGGTGTCCTGACTCTCCCTTTGAGAAAGAACCGCCCCTACCCCAGTTTCAGAGGAATTGACTTCCAATATGAAGGGTTTGCTGGTGTCAGGGTGTCTCGGTATGTCAGCAGAAGCAAACCTTTGTTTAAGAATTTCAAAAGCCTCTCTAGCTTCCTTAGACCATACCGTACTACTAGCCCCCTTACGTGTCATATTGGTGATGGGGGCTATTACAGAAGAAAACCCCTTGATAAATCTTCTGTAATAGTTCGCAAACACAATAAATCTTTGGATGGCTTTTAGTCCGCTAGGTACTGGCCACTGTTTAACAGCCTCTAGTTTCTTAGGGTCCATCTGAAAACCAGAGGCAGAAATGTTATACCCCAAAAACTGTACTTCAGTCTGATGAAACAAGCATTTTTCCAATTTACAATAAAGTTGGTTTTCCAGTAAAGTCTGCAATACTTTGACCTGTTTGTGGTGGGTTTGAAGGTCAGGGGAATAAATAAGGATATCATCCAAATAAACAAGGACAAAAGAATAGATGTAATCCCTGAGTACATCATTAATAAAATCCTGGAATATGGCCGGTGCATTGCATAGCCCAAAAGGCATAACAAGGTACTCATAGTACGCATCCAGTGTTAAATGCCGTTTTCCACTCATGATTTTCCTTGATTCTTACCAAATTGTATGCACTCCTGAGATCCAGTTTGGTAAAGATCTTAGCACTCTGGAGTCTATCAAACAATTCAGAAATGAGAGGAATAGGATAGGCATTCTTAACAGTAATGTTATTTAATGCTCTGTAGTCAATGCATGGATGCAATTCTCCATCTTTCTTTTCTACAAAAAAAAAGCCTGCACCAGCAGGTGAGGATGATTTCCATATATGGCCCTTGTTTAGTGAGTCTTTGATATATTCTTCCATTATTTTACTTTCCTGTGGCGATAAGGCATATACTGCCCCTTTAGGTGGTATAGCACCGGGTAACAGATTTATGGAGCAGTCATATGACCTGTGAGGAGATAAGATATTGGACTGACTCTTACTAAATACTTCCTTAACCTCCCAGTATTGTATGGGAACTTCGGGGGTTTGAGGTGTAGTAGTGGGTAATTTAATGGTACCCACTCTCTTGGTGAGGTGTAACATACATTTCCCATTACAATCCTTGCCCCATTCCAATATTTCCCCATTAGCCCAGTCAAAATGAGGGTTGTGCTTACTAAGCCAAGGAAAGCCTAATATGATTGGGAAAGAAGGAGATGCAATAACTTGGAATATTATATCTTCCTTATGTAAGGCACCAATAGACATGTTAATGGGCAAGGTTTCATGGGTAATTAAGGGTTGAGAGAGTGGTCTCCAGTCAATAGCCTCAATGGCCAGAGGTGATATTCTCTCCTTGATAGGTAGAGCATTCTTTTTAACAAAATGAACATCAATTAAATTTCCTGCTGCACTTGAGTCCATCAGGGCCTTGCATGAAAAGTTATTTTTGTCAACTATGATCATAATATCAAGGAGAAATCTATTATTGTTATTCCCAGAAGACGTATCCATTACACCTAAGACCTGTCCCCTTAAGGTTCTTAGGTGCGGTAGTTTTCCGGACAAGTACTCTTCATATGTCCTTTTTCACCACAGTGTATGCATAGACCCTCTCTTCTTCGATGTTGTCTTTCTGCCTCGGACAGTCTAGTGACCCCCAACTGCATGGGTTCGGACTGTATAGAGAGGTGCTAATGGCAAAGCCATACGTCTGGTTTTATTTCTGGTTCTGAGTCTATTATCAATTAGCATAAGTAGTTCTTTGGCAGCAATCTCTTCCAACATAGTCTCAGATAATCCCTTCTTAAATGCTGATATTAATCCGCTGTTAGTCCAGTCTACCTCGGAAGCCAAGGTGCGAAATTCTATGGCATACTCCGAGATAGACCGGTTCCCTTGTCTAATATGCATTAGGGCAGTGGAGGCGTCATCCTCCCTGCCTAATGGTTCAAACGTAAGTTTAAATTCCGCAAGGAATTCCTGGTAATTGTGTGCAATGCTCCTACTACTCTCCCATAACAGATTAGTCCAAGCTAAAGCTTTACCTTTAAGTTGGCTCATCAGGTAACCAAAAGGCCTCAAAATTATACTCAATTTGGTTAATAAATCCCCGGCATTCTTGAATATTACCATCAAAAGGCAGGGGAGGTGATAGGGAGATAGTAGGTGCCTTATGTACTACAGGAGGTACATTAGGCGGAGGTGACACAGTTGGAGAAGCTGCAGGTTGCAGATGCGCTGTTCGAGTAAGGAGCGTACTGAAAGACTGGGCAAACTGATCCATGCGGTGATCATTCTCCACTAGCTTTCTCTCGCAAGCAGCTATGTGCTGACACAATTCTACAGGATCTATGGCCATGTTGTAATGTCAGGATTACTAGTTGATCCAGCACGTAGAATTGTGTCACACAGATTACTAATAGGTAACGTATTACCGGGCCTTAGAATGGCCGGACTTAACATACCAAAGAATAGTCAGGATACTTGCCGAGGTCAGGGGCTACAGAAAGAGACACAACAATAAGGGAAATCCAGAAGTCAGGGATACCAGAATACAGGGAAGTCAAAATCAAAGCCAAAGTCAAAAACCAGAAGAAACTTGAATCAGGAACGCGCTCTCGGACAACCACAAGGGAAACCACGACAGGGCACTGAACAGGATGAGAACTGAGCCTAAATATCCCTCCTCTAGATCTGATAGGCTGTAACTGGCCTTTAATCGCAAAGGCAGTTACCAGGTTCCCATTTGCATAATTGCTTCTCAGCATTAACCCTTCTGTGGATTTGGTTGCTGCTCGGCACAACTTTTCCTGTGTGGACAGTAAATGCCATTAACCACATTTTTATAAGCGGATGAATACGTGACAGATTTGTATACTGTATTACATCTTGTATGTTTAACTCAAAATTTTCCGTGCTATTTCATGGAACTCATTGCAGAATGTAATAAATTGTACTTATGTATTATTTATTTATTTTTCTGCTTCTGGAATGTTAAGAATATTTATCATTGGCAAACATTTTGGATGATATCTTTATGGTTTAATAATATTTTCAATACTACGAAGTTAACATTGAGTCAACTATGTTTGGGAGCAGAAATTGTCAGCACTAAAATTAAAATGTGTACTCAAAATGTGTGAATGGACCATGCATATATCCTTGTTCATAATATAACCAATAAAGGGAGACTCAGAGCACCACAACAACCTATTCACTTTACATAGGTAATGTGAAGCAATACCCCACCACTGTTCGGCTATTTGCACTCCCTGCTATTGACGTTCCCCAGTCATTCGTTCTTTTCAAGTTACATTCGTTTATTTGTTCATTTCCCAAAACTGAGACCACCCCTGTGACTAATTAGAAAGTGGAACACCGTGTATCAATGCGAAAACCGCAGACTAATTGAATGCTCCTAGGTGGACGCCATTTCGTGCATTCAAATGCAAGTGGTGAGAACAATGGATGGCAGCCATCTTGTCTCCTGAACGCGGCCAGCGGGACTTCGTCATCGAGTACCTGGAACTGTTTTCGGCTACGAACTCGCATGTACACTAGTCTCTATGGAACTCTGCTACATTCTATTTCCCAGCACTGTAGACGAACGGTGTTAGGGAGCATTCTTCACGAACCAGATATATTTCATCTATTGCGGTTCTCGTGGCAGACCGGTCAACTCTCTCTGCGGTGGCGTTCGGGAACTACAAAACGGATTTGGCTGAAATTTGATATGTTGCTCCCACAGAAACAAGCTAACCAGAGATGTGACTTTTGTGGGGTTTCGATGTAGTTTTGGGGTATTTCTAGAAAATGTGAACATTTTTACTTTTTCTGACCAGCAGATAATTGAGTTTAGTACGTTCTCAAAACTTAATTATCTTGCTGGCTCAGAGGAGGAGTTATGTGATGTATAAATTGAATGCCTGTGTTTCCATTAAACCAGTCTTGTCCCAGCATTAAGCTTTGGCTCATATGTGGGTTATTATGCAACACCAGTGATATTGGAACCTGTGGATCATTGGCGTTATTATTTTTATGGGAGAAGGGAAGGCGGGACGGTGTTACCTACTCAGACTGTCACAGTTAATTTTCAATAAAACATCAACTGGAAGCTTACTATGTAGTTACCATGTATCACAGTAGAAAGTTATTGAATGGATTGCTGCCAAGTACGTATCTACATGTTGATCAGAGGTTTATAATATGTGCTCTGCTTACATTATAAATATTATTAGTATCCTAATTAAACCCCATCCTGGTCAAAGCATATTTTTTGATAGACATTTAAAAGCCTGATTCAGAGGTAAGAATAATTTTTATTTTATTATTGTTTTATGGTATTTTTACTGTATAGTGCATTAATAAGAATCAGCTCCAGGTTACAAAGTAACTTTTTTGCCACTTATAATATGAAAAAGTATAACATTAGTATTAATTATTTATTAACAAATTGACATGTTAGGCTCCAAGTTTAAAGTTATGGGTGTAGAAGCTTCTGTCTAGCAATCTACCCGAGGGGACTTAATCACATCATCCACGTGTTTACATTGAGGAAGACAACATTTGTGGTGAAAAGACAGATGGAATTAATTAAAATATTTTAGCAAACAGTTGAACTGGCACAACAGTAGGGTAGGAGACTTTTTAGAGTTGGATATGTTCTCATATCACTTGTGGTTCCATTGTCAATTCTCTACTATCTCTAATTTATCAGATAACCCTCTGCCCCTAGGATTGCATGAAAAGCTTTAAAAATGAATTTTCCAAACAATACATTTGTCACTGTGAAAGCCAAGTGGAAATGTCTATATTTTTCATGAGGTGTGTTCTAGATACCTAGATATTCCAATAACATAAATTCAGCTCTGTCCCTTATCAGAGCCACCAAAAGTGTCAAGTAGTTCATCTCAGTGTTACTGCTTAAGGCCCATACAATCAGGTTTGGTCATGCTATGCTTTGCTGCACATTGCTGTCTACAGAAATTTGCCATCCCTAGTTAAGTTTGGATTTTCTATTGATGCATCTGGCCTGGCATGAAATGATAATTCAAGCAGTGTCTTTGTTTCAGTAGGTTACGGTTTCAGTCACACATTGTCAAATATTGAGTCTAAGACACAGACAATTAAATAGGATAAAATGAGTTTTACCTAGCTTTGGTTAAGAATTCAATCACAGTTTACAAGGCAGAATAGCATAAAGCAGGCACTGCTCCAAGTACCTGGGGCAGCATCATCAATCTCAATAGCCACCTGAAGAATAGAAAGTGATATCAGCCGGGCACAGGCAATCCATGGAAAGGATGTAAAGTAGCTTCCCTCTTGAAGTTAATAGTCTATTTTTTCTTTTATTTACCAGTAAAATCTGAATAATAAATGAACGGAATCTAGAAAGCATGTCTTGAGATATGCTACTACAATGTTGAAAATAAACACTACAAAATGCAATTTGGGATTTCTTGCCTGGTTTTTTTGTCGGAGACCTTTGCAATGGCTATTAACTCCTATGAGTGCCTGTTTGATTGTTATTACTTGTAGCAATACTAGTGTCTGACACTCATAGGCAAGCTTTAAAGCACATGAACAGTGAATAAAAGGTACACAATAGTATATAGCCAAAACAAACACGATGTATTCTAATCTAAGCCATTTCTAAGGTTAATATAGTTCATAAAACCATCTATCTTGGGTAAAATAATGAGGGCTTAGTTACAATTGTGGTTGTTCATGTCATATGCCTGTCACTGTTATAAAATACTCTGTTTTGGCAATTATGACATTAATCAACTGCATCAGATATCCTTCCTATGGGAAAGATAATTGATACTCTGAGAATAATTTACTGAAGGCCAAATTTGCAGCACGTATTCTGAAAAAAAAATGCTCTGTTTGGTTCGTTAAATATGGTTTAACCCAACTATGGGCTAAGTTCTAGTGTTTTACTGATAAGGCACTAACCTTTAAAATAGATGTTGCAAACATTGTCAGCACATTGCAAAATTTTAGCAATTGTGTTTAGTAATTCCAACATCGCCCATAGAGAATAACAGCGCTACTTAATCAATTTATCCAATTTTCAAAGTGCATTTTCTAAAGCATATCAATCATCAATAAAAAAAAAAAATTGAAAAAAATATTTATGTAAGTAAATGATGTGCGTAAATATGTGTATCTAACATCTAATATTGATCTACAAATCTGAATCACTGTTCTAAGCACAGATGTAATCACAAAATTTGTAGTAGAGGTATAGTTTATTGAAGTACCTACAAAACAAAATAATATTGAATTCTTCCCACTGCAGCTCTAAACAGTGAATAATAAATACACATAGAAAACTGAAGGCAACACAACCGAAAGATTTTACTTTTATCATTTCATTTATTTTGTTTGATTTATTTTGACAGTTTACTTTATTTACTTTCAGCTGACATCTCTCTCTGCATAGGCAACCTAATCCATTCCATAAGTTTGGATTTATTTGCATCTTTGGAACACTTAATGTGTTTTTTTGTGTGCATGGTTATTTATTGCTTCTTTTCTGTCCCCACCTATTAGGTTTCTCTACGCCAACTGTATGATTTTCTATATAACCATTTACTTGGTTACTAAGTGCCGCAGATCACCATAACAGTGCTGTTTACATTTATTGTATATATACTGGTGACTGTATCAGACTGTAAGGACAAGATGCATTGAGAAAGGGTGTTACCTGAATGGGTTGTACTTATACTTGACCCTTAGATAAAACACTGTAGCACTGTTTGTGCACACAGCATTCTGTTGCGCAACCCTAATTGTTCTACTCCATGTGTCACTTTTCTAACCTACCCAAAATCACTGAGCCTAACACCAACTCCAACCACTGTCTTCTATATCTATCCTGACAAAACTGATTACAGATGAAGTGCACATGTGCAAGGTGAACCCTTTATCTGACCTGTGTCTTTTAACCCTGTGTCTATCCTACTAAGGCTGAGTACAAGTGGAGAGCACATGTGTAAGGTAAAGCTTTCATAATTTCTTGTTGTGGTTTTTATGGTGACAACTTTGAAAATATTATGTTTTAATCTCTAGTAGGTGAGATATTTGATTGGCTATTCCATCTAGCAGGATTATTTATAAACCCATAACACTTGAATAACTCTTTATTTCAATACATACATATAATCCTCCACAGTAGTAGATGAATTGTCGCAAAAATATTCAAGAATAGGAAGTTTGGGAACAGAAATAGTAATATATGTAATAGAATATGTCAACCTTAAACAATGTGAGACACAGAAGGCATAATGAGATATTACACATGCCATGGACCTTGATTATGAAAGATATTATATTCCTCATATAACTCCTGAATGGTCATATAATATTTTAATTAGATTGCATCAATTTTGTGTATTCCATGATATAGTCACTAAGAAGACTTTGCATCCATCAAAATTTTAAGACCAAGCGCAATATCAGAAAAGTTTAACAAATTACAATAAATTGGAAAAAATTGAAAATAGTAATAATAAAAAATGCAGTTTATGAAGAAATTCAAATAAAAAATCACCCTAAAGGTATAAAAAAATCAATGTCTGGTGTCAAAGTTCAAGACTTTTCCTTCTAACATAGATTTAGACTAAATTTTAATTAATAAATAAAGTGCAATTTGGCCTAAAATACAGCAGCATAAAACAGAGTTCTTATCAGTGTGAATGTAAATATTTCTTATATTTAACTACTTTTCATAAATATGTTCATTATACTGTGATGATTCTGAACTGTCCTTATCAAAATATAATAGGCTTTTCTGACAAGCCACTTAGCAAAAGATTTTTTAGTTTCCATGGCAACCTCAATCCTTTCTCAGTTTCAAAGTGATTTCTCATTCTAAACATGAACAAACTGAAACTAGAAGTTGTTTATTGAAGAAAGAGAATTATGAATTTTTATCCACACAGCTACTTATTAAAAATGTCAAACAGTATGTCATCAAGTTGACAAGCTACGTATTTATATTAATAAATAAGAATAAACATAAACCTGCATATAAACATGCACATGTTGCATATAACCAAGGTTCTTTGAAAAAAATTCTGGGTATGCTGTAAATATACAAAGTCTGTTCGGAAAAAGGCCAGCCATTGTTAATATAATGAGACCGGTTTGCGCAACATCGATGTAACATGACAGTCAAGGAGATTGGACTGGAATGTGCATTTGTTTAAAATTAAGACTTCACTGTACAAGACAGTGGTGGTGCTAGACGCTGTTCAGTGAGCATGTGTATTGTGTGGCCATCGCATTCAATATGACTAAGTAGAGCAACTAATCTGCTTCAAATATTGCGTTAAGCTTGAACATTCCCTGGTGGAAACTGTTCGGATAATTCAGAAAGCTTTCAGGGACTATGCAATGAGTGCAAAATGTGACACAAATGTTTCAAAGATGGTCGAGAATCTGATAAAGGACTTGGCGACCTGCTACTTCTGGCTTTTCCCAAAACTAAAATCACCTTTGAAAGGAAAGAGATTTCAGGCTGTCAATGAGATTCAGGTAAATATGGCGATTCCAACAAAAGATTTTGCAGAGTGTTTCGAACAGTGGAAAAGACACTTGGAGAACTCAGGGTGCCTACTTTGAAGGGGACTGCGGTGCCATTATCCTATGTACAATGTTTCTTGTATCTTGTTCAATAAATGTCTCTATTTTTCATATCACATGGCTAGATACTTTCCAGACACACCTCATATATTTAAGTAAAGGGTTCAGGGTTGTACATGATTATATAACATGACAGGAGGTTTCATATTTTGCTTAACATTTTCTTTACTTTTACATAGTAACAGGATAAACCACTCAGAAAAAATAGATTACAGGCAATAAAACTCCCTCCCCCAGTTAGCTCGTCTTCTTTCTTTGCTGCTCCACACCAGCACAGGTCAGAGTGCCACTGTCTCCTACTTTGTGGGGGTTTACTGTGTTTTAGTTTTACTTTTATTTGCTGTAATTCTCTTGATTTCTGTCATTTCTTTATATTTTCCTCTGTCTTCATCTCTATTTTTGATATAGATTATTTACATTGTGCCTGCATATAACACTACAAAGTTTAGAGGGTGAGCCCCTCTATATCCAACTCATTATTATATCGGAGTGTGTATCATTAGTCACACTACCTATACTGGGGTGAGCCCTTGTTTCATATATCTACTCTCTGAGCCACTATTACTTCCCAGTGATATTATAAAGGGCCCCCTATATTTATTTATTACCACCCTATTGGGTATAACTATATTGGTCATTACATGATATTGCTGTCTCTGGTATATCAATATCTCTTGTCTGTGCCCCATTACCTCCCTAGAGGGTCTATATACATCCGGAGGATTTCTACTGGGTGAGCCCTAGTTACATATATATATAAATATATATATATATATAGATTAGTTTATTACATATATGATATTATTCATCAGGACCATTTAGTGTTACTGGCTGACATTATGCATTCCTCGGCGCAAAACTAAAATCTCCAGGTGCTTATTAACGCAGCAGTGGCTGTGTCTGTTGAAAAGGCCCTGACATGGGTCATACCCTCTGACCCTAAGGACAAAGCCCCTCCCGAACAACTATGCTCTAAAGAAGAATCTGATGACTCAGTCTCCTCCAGAGTGTTGGGCTGAGCAAACCGTGCAAATGTTATTGGAAGGGTAAGGCGCCGGCAAAGTGCCCCAAACATAAGAATGCTAAAGAGAGACTCCATGTCCGTCCAACTCTGCCTGAAGAAGAAGAGGATACTTACCCTCCACCACTGACAATCTTGGACGAATGGCAAGCGGATCACTAAGAGTCTGACGAGGAGGCCGGTTTGCTGGATGCAGGCTTTGGAGCGGTGCCAATCCCGATTCAACCTCCTTACCAACACCATCCGGTGATGCAGAAGTTTTCATGGATACCTCAGGCCAACTGCTTTTTTTTTTTTAAATTCTTTATTTTTCGCTTGCTCAGATTAACAACAGGCACGCAGATCCATGATAGCTTCTGCGCACATTTTCAATACATTTTACAGTGTAGACAGCACATTTTTATGTGTATGACATGAGGAATACAGGTAGGTAAACATAAACATAGTATAGTTTAGCATGCTAGACTGAACGTGCAACTGTCATGACTAGTAGCGCTGAGGTTTGTAAGTCTAAGGCATTGCATTATTAGTAGCGACATCTGGTATAGTTGCACGTTATGAACTATTCAGACTTGTTAGCAGCCCTATCGCTAGTGCTAATTCAGACTTAAGGTGTCCCATGAGACAAGATTAGGTAATAACAGGATACATAAGCGGGTGTAGTAAAGAAATGTGCGTGGCCATGGTTATAGGCTCTTCAATATAGGAAATAACGATAATTTTAAATCAGATGTTATGTTATGATTTGCTGGTGTATCGGGAGCAGTTCATATGCTTGACGGCATGGTGTAAAAGTCCATCTATGGTATGACATGCCTGACACACTCTGCTTTTCTACTTGTGCTCATCCAATCCCTTCTGGGCTCCTGGTGCATACCCCGGGGGTCCCTATCACCCGGAACATCAGCGATAAGTATCCAGTTAAGTGCCGGGTTGTCGGCTTAAGGTGTAGCAGGTTTGTTCCATCGGGTGGTTGGTGCCGTCTTGGTGGGCTGGGTGCCACATATCTGGTGTGGTTTTGATGCGGCTGGAGGCTGGTGTTTGTCTTGAGACAGGCTCTGTGTGTCTGCTTGAGTCTCCGATCCCCTCTTCAGCACTTTGTTGGGGGGCCTCTGGTGGCTATCGGACTGTGAGATCCTGGTCCAGAAGGCATCTAGAATTGTGTCCAGCTTGTTCATTGTATTATTCAGCCGCTCCCCGCAGTCCGCCATATTTGCTTGCTTGCTCGTGGCATCCGCCATTTTGGAGTCGGTGAGTCTAGGGGCTTGCTGTCTCTGGGGTGTGTGAATCAGCGGAGGGTGTGCTGCTGATGCCGGGATATCCCCCACCGGTGGGGGGGGGGGGGGAGGAAGGCTTGTGGGTGGTCCTATGCAGAGTTAGTATTGGCCCTCGGGGAGTCCCAGGCTGGGTGATCGGCCACCTCATCCACGCCCTTACCTCCACTCAGGCCCCGGTGATGCAGCTCTCATTCTCAGCGGCTCAGCGTTACAGGAGTAGTCTCTGTGCGGTCCAATCTGCAGCCCCTATCAGGGTGGTGCGTTTTTGGGTGGGATTATAACGTAAAACTCAATTTTATGTCGCTTTAAGTGCGAGTTCAGGCTGGAGCTCGTGCTACACACGTCTGATCAGCTCCACAGCCAGGCTCCGCCCCCGGGGCCAACTGCTTTTTGACCCACGCCTTATTTGACATGCTCGCTTTTCTGAATGGGCTTTACCGGATCATCTTACACAATACATCCACTTCTGGATCAGACGACCCCTGGACTGCAAGATCCGCAAATGATTGAGAGCAGAATGTCACAGACCTTCCCTTCCGGACAAAGTTGCCATGACCCCAGAATTCGACACAATGGTGTATAACTACCTGGCCAGGACTGACCGTGACCCACGGAAAGGCATTGAGCACAGTCTTTGCTTGACCCAGGACAAACTCCTGCACGTCCTGGGATCCATAGGCACTATTACTACTATTGGCTGATGATGCCCTCTCTCAGGGGGGATCCTTAGACCCATACATAATACGAGAATGGACTTTACGCTCCATATGCCTGCTGGGCAATGCAAAAGTCTCTCTCTATCTGTTATGCTCATTTGTGTTCTTACTCTACTTTAAACATAAAATAACAGTGCAGTATGTTTTGACTTCTTATGCAAACTGTCGATGTATATTATCAATATATCCATGCTTACTCATACCAATACCAAACTGTGTAATCACCACTGCACTGTCAAAAATAAAGAATTAAAAAATAAATAAAACTTGGACTCAATTTACCTTCTCCTCTCAGACTTTATTCCAGTTCATTCATCAGTTCCTGTTACTGTTTTGTTTTGCAGACAGAAAGAGGAAGAGCTAACTGGGGTAGGGAGTTGTATTGCCTGTAATCTTTTTTTCTGATTGCTTTATCCTGTTTCTATGTGAAAGTTATGCTGCTGGGAAACTTAAGTAAAGAAAGTCTTAAGCAAAATATTCGCCTCCTGTCATTAATAAAATTAAGATTATAGGTACACTAAAGCTAACATAATCTACAATAAGATGCAACCTCAAAAAACAAAGATTCTGGGGGCGTGGCCTGGCAGCGTGCGAACATGGACGCGTAAGCTCCAAGCTCCGACGAGGGTGACTACTTACACCGCAAACAGACGAGCATAAACTGCCTTACTCAGCATGAAAACTGAGCGGTAAGCTGCACAGACCAACAATGTCCTTACGAACGGCTAAAAAAACTAAATTACGCCCGGCAGAGCTACAGATTACATCGCTCACGCCACCCAGGAACCGGGCCCAAGATGGCGGCGGAGGCCCCACATCACCAGCAGCATGCTCCGATCGGAGCGACAGCACTTCTATCTCCCTGGGGAATTCAGCACCCGCCTCTGAATCCTCACTGCACAGAATGCTGCAGGAACTGCAACACAATCTACAAAATGAATTCAGCAAGCTTGCCCGAGATGTTAGGGCTGATGTCCAAGCCATAGGGGAGCGTACAACTATATTGGAAGAAAAAACTGAAGAAATCATAGAGGCCCATAATAACCTAGTAGAGGCCTATGACTCCTTTGGAGCTAAAATCGACACTTTGATTGCAAAGGTGGCGGACCATGAGGATCGCGATAGAAGGAACAATATACGCCTGTGCGGCATATCGGAGGATATTAAAAGCCAGTGGAATTACAAGATTTCACCATAAAATTATTAAAAGCACTGTGCCCGGATCTTCCGGAGGCAGACCTACGCTTGGATCGTATACACAGGCTTCCCAAGCCACGATTCCTTGCAGCCTCCGTGCCAAGAGATGTACTCACTAGAGTACACTATTTCACTTTTAAAGAAAGTGTCATGAAAGCAGCAAGACACAGGGATAACATCCAAGAGGAATACAATGGCATACAACTCTTCACAGATCTGTCGGCAACGACACTAGCTAAACGCAAAGAGATGGCACCGGTCACCAAAGCGTTGAGGAACGCTGATATGCCTTACAAATGGGGCTACCCCACTCGGATTATTGTCAGGAAGAACGGAGTGGAGCACCAAATCCATACTGCCAGAGAAGGTGTCCAACTGCTCAAAGATTGGAACCTGCCCGTCGCACCCCAAGAGATCGCAGACCCGCCCGGCAAGCAACACAAATCGCCTACAAAAGTGTCCAAAGAATGGATATCAATGTCTAAACACAAATGACAAGGACTGAGTTACATAAAGAAAGAAAAAAGAAAGAAAAAAAAGGGAGAAAAAGAAAGAGAAAAAAGGGAAAAATGGAAAGGAGAAAAGAGGAAAAAAAAAAAAAAAAGAAGAGATGAAGAGAACCAAACATCTTTGTGGTTGCCGTTCTCTACCATGGACCTGGTTCACAGTCATAGAGATGCGTGAGCATATACATACATGATTGCAAATGTTGGTTTGTTATAAGTAGCAATTATGCCTTTTTTTTTTTATCTTAATGTCACCTTACCAGACAAGAATGTTATAGGTGAGCGTGGCATCGCATGTAGCCAACTTA
Source organism: Pelobates cultripes (assembly GCA_933207985.1). Classification (NCBI taxonomy): domain Eukaryota; kingdom Metazoa; phylum Chordata; class Amphibia; order Anura; family Pelobatidae; genus Pelobates; species Pelobates cultripes. Next base: position 70,174,578 of record OW240917.1, on the reverse strand, counting down.
CCTAACATTCTCACCTTCAAACTAATATAGGAATGTGAGATGTCACAAGTGTATTGGGCAGTTTCTCAAGCCTCATGAACACCCTCCCCCACTTTGGCTCTATAAAGCCGCGAGATCAGTTCTCGTTCACAGACGGAAAACGTCTGTACTCCATGTTGTATATAGTTGCCACTTGGCTATCTACCCTCCCCCCCTTCCCCCTCCTCCAAGCTCACCTATTTCAGGGTACCCACCAGAAACGTCCTTGATTGGTAGGGTAAAGGCGCAAAAAAAGATAAGACAATACACCTTGCCTCTTACTGTACAAATACCAAGACAAGGATATAAATATACGCTAATAACTTACAACTTGGTGCGATATACGCATAACAGGATTAGGGATAGCATCAATGTACCACATAAATGGCTCTGACTATTCTATCGCTCAACACCAAGGGGCTTAATTCACCTCATAAAAGGAGATTAGCTCTAGCCGAAACAAAGAAACTACGAGCTCACGTAGCTTTCTACCAAGAAACTCATTTTCTCAGAAACAAAATGCCTAGATTCTCGTCTAAATTCTACCCTATTGGGTACCATGTAGGATACACTAAAAAGAAGAGAGGCGTATCTATATTGATCAGTAAGGATATCTCCTTCATGCTTCATAAGAAAGTAGGGGACAAAGAAGGGAGATACCTTTTAGTACAATGTCAGATTAATAACGAACCGTACACGCTTCTAAATATCTACGTCCCTCACGATAACCAAGGTATATATCTAGACAAAATAATTCTGCTCACCCAAACACATACATATGGTAAACTGATTATAGGGGGAGACACGAATTTTCTTCTAGATAGTAATCTAGACACTACATCAAACACCACGGTGTCACATGCCACTGCTAAGAAACGATTTGCCATCACGCACCATGTTAGGAGTCACATACACAAATCAGGCCTATTAGACATCTGGAGAGTGCTACATCCTTCTGAAAAAGACTTCACTTTCCACTCCCAGGCGCACAACTCCTATTCTAGGATCGATAGATTCCTGATCCCTCACTCCTTAACTCCGATAGTACAGAAAGCGAGCATTGGACAGATAACATGGTCAGACCATGCACCCATAACCCTGACGATAACAGAGAAATTCCCAAACAGGATCCTGGAGACTCAACGAATCCTTATTAAAAGATCCATAAATTGTTCAACACATCAGAGACGACATTAAAACGTACTTTGACATAAATTGCTCAGGAGACTCAACTGGCAAGCCCATAAGGCGGTCATCAGGGGTTCGCTGATCAAATACGGCTGCTATGCCAAAAAGCTGAGAACGGCTACTTACGATAACCTTCTTCAACAAATCATGGCCATCACACACGCCAATAAACAAAACCCCACACAAACACAATATGACAAGCTTCGAACACTACAAACCCAGCTCAATGAGGTGGAACTAAACAAAACCAATCATACCCTACAAAGATATAGACACAAATTTTTTGCACAAGGCAACAAATCAGGGAAAATCCTCACCTCCAAACTTAAAACACGTACCACCCACTCACGAGTGGAATTTCTTTTATCCTCAGATAAGTGCAAACTGATGAACCCCCAAGACATTGTGGAAGAATTCGCAAACTATTATAGCTCCCTTTACAATTTAGAGAAACAAGAGTCTACTCACGTCCCCTCGGCAACTCAAATTCAACACTTCCTAGCAGACATTGACTTACCTAAACTCACGGAAGCAGAAATAGAGACCCTTACTCGCCCCATCAATAGCACAGAAATACTAAACATCATAAATAAACTGCCCACTCACAAATCCCCAGGACTGGATGGCTTCACCAATGTATATTATCAGACTTTCTCCCACCTACTGTTACCTCACTTAACAGACCTCTTTAGTCACTGTTTTAAAACAGGGTCTATGCCTCCGGACATGCTACTAGCACACATCTCCACACTACCCAAACCTGGAAAACCAGCAAACCTATGCCAAAACTTTCGCCCAATTTCTCTCCTCAATAGCGATACGAAAATCTAATCAATCTGAATCAAGCTAAGACCTAAGCACTCCCAATCAGACTGCCGACCACAACTGCAGCTACATTGCAAACCCACTTCCCCTTCGACTGGAGACACTCTCACATCACATACCTAGGGCTCAATATTGCTACTTATCCACACTCCCTCAAATGTGTAAACAACTTTTACATAAATGGAAAGATGTGCAAATCACATGGCTAGGCAGGATAAATACTGTCAAAATGATGATACTACCGAAATTACTATATGTTTTCAGAATGTTACCACTACCTCTCTCACCCTCGCTGAGCACTCAAATCCAGAAATTGTTATCGTTTTTTGTGTGGGAAAATAAAAAACCTTGCATTCCCCTATCCTTGCTGCAAACCCCGGTTAGATTGGGAGGATTGGGCTTCCCTAATGTTCTGCAGTACCATAAGGCCGCAGTACTAGAAGCAGCTATTAAATTGCATGCTCCAAAAAATACACTACAGTGGGTTGACATGGAAAATGAATATGGTACAGGAAGCTCAGCTATACACTATATGTGGACGCCTAAACGTCTACGGGACAAATCCCAAGCACTATTACCGCTTACTAGGACCACCATACAAGTTTGGGACCAGTTACACCGCTTGCAAGCGACTAACAACAAATTCCTAAAATGGGCACCCATAGAGGCACTACAATCTATATCTCCGTGGTTATAGTTCGCAAAATGGTCAGAACTGGGAATTACCCATATTAATAACCTATGTTCACAAAGGGACATCATTCCCTTCCCAGATTTACAAGCTGCATACAGTCTCCCACCATCCTTCATCTTCCCATATGTTCAACTAAAGAGCATAATCAAAGAGCGAGTAATGCTCACACCACAACTTGCAGACAACCCCAACAAAGAGAGGTTGGCGTTGTATGACAGATGCCGTACGGCCCCAATCAAGGCCCGCTCCCTATCCCTCAGCTATGCAGCCCTAAGACACAATAACACGATGCCAGACTTCTCCTTTATAGCACAGTGGAATAAGGAACAAGCTATTCGCTTTACTAAAGATCAGTGGTTGCGATCAATCTTAGCGCTAAAAGGTATCACATCCTGCTACTCACATGTAGAAGCACACAAAAAATTGATTTATAGATGGTATCTCACACCTGATAAACTTAACAAAATATATCCACTGTCCTCAGCACAGTGTTGGAGGTGCGAACAGAACAGAGGTACAATGAGCCACATATGGTGGCACTGCCCGAATATCCAACCGTTATGGACAGAGGTCCAGATGATCTGTAACTCCTTAGGGGTCCTCCGGGGTAAGATCACACCTGAGATAGGTCTATTTCTTCTGATACCTATGACCACCCCTTACCAGGATAGACAGCTAATGATCATGGTAATCATGGCAGCACGTAATCTCCTAGCATATCACTGGAAGCAGAAAGAATGTCCACCATCACAACTATTGTATAGTAAAATACGACAGTACCTTAGGGATGAGCAATTATCCACAGCTACGCGTAAACATAGGACTGCCACACACAATAATTGGCATAAATGGATAACTTTTGACCCACTGTCAGTACCATAGTCAGTATCATAGTTTAGAACTTACATCCCACACAGGCACTGGACAACCAGGTAGAAGGGAGGAACAGTATAGCAAACCTCATGATAATAGGGTGCAACACAAGTAAACATATGTATACTCAGCATATGTATAATCAGCAGCAACAATGACCAAAGAGCGACCACCCTTGACCACCCTTAATTGTAGGGTCGAATTGTCCAACCTTAGACGGAGGAACAACCTCCGGGCAATTCTGCAGATGTGCTCTTTAGCCAGGAGTCGTTCCTCGATAGCACATTCACCTGTAACACTATACTGTTGGGTATGGTATATAACTAGAATGCACTAAATACAAAATCAGGACTTGCCAGTTCTGAAATATGCTGACATTGTGAATTGAGCTGTATTGTAGTATCATTTCTTTTTTGGTGTGTACTTGTCTTTCACCTTTTACCCACCTACCCCTCTTCCTTTCTGTACCCCAATTGTTATGAAAAATTCAATAAAAGTACAAATTGAAAAGAAAAAAAAAAAAGATTCTCCTGCATTTGCTCCAATAATGATTTTATTTACTAGCAAGGTTGTTCTCTAAATTGAGAATTCAGTGTGAAATTAAAGATAATTTTCAAGGTAAAACTTGAAAAATTATCTTAGTCAGCGATGCTTCCTGTTTGGCTACTATGGCCTTAAACTTAAAATTCACTTTGAATCTTCAGTTTAGTAAATAATCCTGTAAATTGAGAATTGCACAGTTTATCAAAGCTTAAGCAATCATAATGAAAAATAACTGAAATAGAAAAAAATCTCAAACTCATTTTAAATTGCCAGCTGTACTACTTTGGAAACAAAAGAACTAAAGTTGGCAATAAGTTGACTCTGTTAGTCAACAGTAACTGTCATTGAAAATAAACTACAAACACAGAAAGAAACACTTAAAGTGTCATTACTGACAAATGAAAACATACAGTAAGTTTAATTTATTACTTTTAAATCAAATTATACATTTTTGCAACATACATTTTCTTGAAAGCAATGCTATAAGAATACCTACTGATAATGAGATGTTCTGAAATACCTTTGAAAGGAAAGAGATTTCAGACTAGACAGCATAGTATATTCCAGTTCATAGCCCAATATGTGACCTAATTAAATACTCCACAGGTATAACAAAAAAGTAATCTGTTAGCTGCTTATAAAAGTTACCTAAATAATGTTTATTCTACATAAATTAGACATAAAATATAGCTCCTTGTACTAAAGTAAGGATTCAGAACTGATGCATGAAATCATGTGCGAGTAGTAGAATATATATCATGATGCAAGTTGAACTACCAAAATAATGTAAAGGCAACCAACTTAAAGGGGTCTATCTAAGCATAAAAACAACTTTAGCTTAATTAAGCAGTTTTGGTGTATAGATTATGCCTCTGAAGTTTCACTGCTCAGTTCTCTGCCATTTAGGAGTTAAATCACGTTTGTTTCTGTTTATGATGTCTTAGCCACATCTATCCTGGTTGTGACTCACACAGCTCCTATAAAAAGTGTAATTTTCAATCAGATCTTACAGTATAGTGTGTTTACTTTAGTAGTTGTTATCTCATGCTCTGTAAATTGAAGTTTAATCACACACATGAAGTGTTGCAGAGCAATAGATAAGACACTAATTTACTGTGCAATAAATCACTTTAAACTGGTCCACCACTTTAAACTGATCCACCAAACAGGGCAAAGCTCCAAATGAATCTTATACAGTGATATAAACCTATACCAGGAATTTAGACATTACCTGCAATTTGGACTCTTACACATCATGCATTAATATTTTCTAGCAGTGCTCTACACAAGGATACATGATAAGTACAGGAGTGTGATGAATAAAAAGTGTATAGAATCATTTGTGATTTTGAGCACTGTTTCTGACAAACCTATGGTTTTAGGAGCATCTTGTTAATTTCCTCAATTATAATGCTGTCATTTATTTATTTATTATTATTGCCATTTATATAGCGCCAACGGATTCCGTAGCGCTTTACAATATTTTGAGAGGGGGGGTGTAACAATAAATAGGACAATTACAAGAAAACTTACAGGAACAATAGGTTGAAGAGGACCCTGCTCAAACGAGCTTACAGACTATTGGAGGTGGGGTATTTGAAACATTAGGACAATAAATATCAAGTAGGAGTGAAGCAGAGCTGGAGGAGAGAGCAAAGCACTGTCCCATAGGAGAGAGCAGGAGACAGGTATGTAAGGTAGAGATTACTCTGGGAGGCCATAAGCTTTCCTGAAGAGATGGGTTTTAAGGCCCTTCTTAAATGATTGAAGACTAGGGGAGAGTCTGATGGCAGTAGGCAAGCTATTCCATAGGAGAGGAGCCGCCCGCGAGAGGTCCTGCAAGCGCGAGTTGGCCGTACGGGTGCGAGCAGCGGTCAGGAGGTGGTCACGGGCAGAGCGGAGGGTACGTGGAGGGGCATATTTATGGATCAGTGAAGAGATATAAGCGGGGCTAGAACTGTTCAGTGCTTTAAATGTATGGGTTAGCACTTTGAATTGACTCCTATAGCATACAGGGAGCCAATGTAAGGACCGGCAGAGGGGTGAGGTGTGAGAGGACCGACTAGAGAGGAAAATCAGTCTAGCTGCAGCATTCATTACAGACTGTAGCGGGGCAATACGGCTTTTGGGGAGACCAATCAGGAGAGGGTTACAGTAATCCATGCGGGAAATTACTAGAGCATGGACAAGCTCCTTGGTAGCATCTTGCGTAAGAAAGGGGCGAATGCGGGCTATGTTTTTGAGTTGGAACCTACAGGACTTGGCAACAAACTGGATGTGAGACTCAAAGGTGAGACCAGAGTCAAGTATGACGCCAAGACAGCGCGCTTGCAGGGATGGACTTATGTGGATATCACTGACTTGAAGGGAGAGCGAGAGAGGAGGATCAGTATTAGGAGGAGGAAAGACAAGGAGTTCAGTTTTAGAGAGGTTAAGTTTCAGAAAGCGTGAAGACATCCAGTCAGAGATGGAAGAAAGGCAAGCAGTGACACGTTGCAGGACAGCAGGGGAGAGGTCCGGGGAGGAGAGGTATATCTGAGTGTCATCAGCGTACAGGTGGTAGTGGAATCCAAAAGAGGCAATCAGTTTACCAAGAGAGGCGGTATAAAGAGAAAATAGAAGGGGACCAAGGACAGACCCTTGGGGAACTCCAACCGAGACAGGACGAGTGGAGGAGGTATCCTTGGAAAAGGAGACACTGAATGAGCGTTGGGAGAGATAGGAGGAAAACCAAGAGAGGACCGAGTCACAGAGACCGAGCGATTGAAGAGTTTGAAGGAGGAGAGCATGATCAACGGTGTCAAAGGCAGCAGAGAGGTCAAGGAGAATTAATATGGAGTAATGACCTTTGGATTTAGCGGAGATTAGGTCATTAGTCACTTTGATAAGAGCAGTCTCAGTAGAGTGGAGAGGGCGGAAGCCAGACTGAAGAGGGTCAAGGAGAGAGTTGGAATTAAGGAAGCGGGACACACGGGTAAAGACAAGTCTTTCCAAAAGCTTTGATGAGAAAGGGAGCAGGGATATGGGACGATAGTTAGAAGGGGAGGATGGGTCAAGAGATGTTTTTTCAGGATAGGTATTACAGTGGCATGTTTAAGGTCAGCAGGAACAGTGCCAGAAGAGAGAGAGCAGTTAAAGATGTGTGTTAGGGTAGGCACAAGACAAGGGGAGAGAGATCTGATGAGGTGAGATGGGACAGGATCGAGCGGGCAAGTGGTGGGGCGAGAGGAATGGAGAAGCGCAGCCACCTCTTGTTCAGTAGCCGGGTAGAAAGTCTGGAGGGTAGGGAAAGCAAGATTTACATGTGGTTGAGAAAGAGAACGGCAAGGAGGGGAGAATTGTTTCCTTAGCTGTTCAATCTTGTCGGTAAAGTAGCATGCAAAGCTATCAGCTGTAAGGTTAGTTTGGGGGGTGGCCACAGCAGGGCGGAGAAGGGAATTAAAGGTGTCAAAGAGGCGTCTGGGATTGCGGGAGCATGAACTAATGAGAGAGGAAAAGTATGACTGTTTGGCGAGGGCGAGGGCTGCGCTGTATGAAAGCAACATGAATCTATAATGGAGAAAGTCTGCCTGGGTGCGGGACTTCCTCCAGGAGCGTTCAGCACAACGGGAGCAACTCTGCAGATAGCGTGTTGATTTATTATGCCAAGGTTGGGGTCGTGTCCTCCTCGAGGTGCATGTTTTGAGCGGGGCTGCAGCGTTCAAGGCAGATGTGAGGGTAGAGTTATATGTGGAGATGGCCAGTGAGGGACAGGAGAGGGAAGGGATGGATAGCAGTTGTGAATCAATGTCAGCTGACAGCTGCTTGAGGTCAATAGAGTTAAGGTTCCTCCTGAGCTGAGGGGGGTTAGGCTGAGATTGTTGGGTGAGGGGGTAATTGAGAGCAAATGATAAGAGGTGGTGATCAGAGAGAGGAAATGGGGTGTTGCAGATATTAGATATTGTACATGAATAAGAGAAAATAAGGTCGAGGGTATTGCCAGCTACATGAGTGGGAGAATTAGCCCACTGCAAAAGTCCAAGGGAGGAAGTGATTGAAAGTAGTTTAGAGGCTGCTGGGGTCAAAGGTGGGTTAACGGGAATATTGAAGTCTCCAAGAATTAGGGATGGGATGTTGGAAGAGAGGAAGTAGGGTAGCCAGGCAGCAAAGTGGTCAAGGAAGAGGAGAGGGGAACCAGGGGGACGATAGATTACGGCAATGTTAGCAGAGAAGGGTTTGAAAAGGCGAATTGAATGAATTTCAAATGATGGGAAAGAGAGGGAAGGGGGGGTAGACAGGGTTTTAAAGGTGCAGTGGGGTGAGAGAAGAAAACCTACACCGCCACCTTTAATCTCTGCTTGTCTTGGGTTGTGGGTAAAGTGAAGACCACCAAAAGACAGTGAGGCAGGTGTAGCAGTATCAGAGGGAGAGAGCCATGTTTCTGTTAGTGCAAGTATGTTTAGGGAGTGTGAGATAAATAGGTCATGGATGGAAGTAGATTTAAAGGTGCTGCACACAGAGCGTGCATTCCAGAGGGCAGCTTTAAAAGAGGAATTATAGTGAGAATTACATGGAATGGGTATTAGGTTGTTGTGGTTTCTGGTGTTTGTACCAGGTGGCTGAGAAGAGGAGGGACCAGGGTTTGGAGAGACATCACCTGCTGCTAGGAGTAGTAGGATGGAAAGGAAGAGAGGGTGGGAGTAAGATTTAAATGTTGGGGATGAGAGCTTGTATTTAGGGTATTTAGGAGGGGTTTGTGGAGAAAGGCTGGATAGATATGAATAAAGTGCGTGTGATGAATACTGAGATGAGGGGAGCAGAGAGGGAGCAATGAAGATGGTGTTAGCAGGAACAGGTAAGTAAAATGATAGAGAGATTTTAATGATGAGGGAAGTGAGAGAGAAAGTGAAAAATAGAAGTGAGAACATTAGTAGGAGAGTAGGTGCTGTATTTTTAAGAGCTGTGGTTAGGAGGGTTAAGGGTTAAAGAGGTATTGAGTGAGTATAGCTATTTTTGGGTGTGGAGGGCTTGGTGAACAGAGGCTAACATAATTGGTTCAGAGGAATGGTAGGTAATTTGAACTATCTATAAATGTAGTGATAACCATGGGGAGGGTGGGGTGTGGGGTAGGGTGGGTGGGAAGCGATCATCCAGAAATGCTACCTCTGCTTATGGCAAGTCCTGCAGGGTTGTGTGCTGGGAGTCCTGGGTGTAGCTGATTCAATATTGTATGGGGCCCAGGCTATAAAGGAGAGAATCTGGGGTTAGATAAAGCAGATTGTGGGTGGAGAATCATTGGGGTGTTAAAAACAAAAATCAAGGAAAAAACAGATGAAAGGGAATTTAAATTTAAGGATATGAGGGAATGGCAGAGATAAGATAGGTAAAAGTCATAAATAGGGAACATCATAAATTAATGAGGCATAGAGTGCAACAACTAACACTAGCAAAACAAACATGTAACTAAACAAGAGTTAAAGGATGGAGGGTGCAATAGTCATCAATTAAGCAGTAATACTGTGAGGGGTGGATAAAGAAAGAAATACAGTTTATAACGATAAGAAATGTTACATAATTGAAAAAAAAATATATATATATATATACCAAATTAACAAGGAAATAATAAAATAAATTTTATATATATATATATATATATATATATATATATAGAGAGAGAGAGAGAGAGAGAGAGAGAGAGAATGCGGATAGAAAAATTACTTAAGTTACATAGTTACATAGTTACATAGCTGAAAAGAGACTTGCGTACATCAAGTTCAGCCTTCCTCACAAATGTTGTTGCTGTTGATCCAAAAGAAGGCAAAAAACCTGGTCTCAAGCACTTCCAATTTTGCCACAAACTAGGAAAAAATTCCTTCTTGACTCCAAAATAGCAGTTAGATGTCTCCTTGGATCAAGCAGCTATTACCCCACTAATTAGAAATTATATCCCTGTATGTTATGTTTTTGTAAGTATGTATCCAATTTCAGTTTAAACATCTGTATGGACTCTGACAAAACCACCTCTTCAGGCAGAGAATTCCATATCCTTATTGTTCTTACTGTAAAAAAAACATTTTCTTTGCCTTAGACGAAATCTCCTTTCTTCCAGCCTAAATGTGTGACCTCGTGTCCTATGTATAACCCTGTTTATGAATAGATTTCCAGATAAAGGTTTGTACTGGCCCCGAATATATTTGTATAAAGTTATCATATCCCCTCTCAGGCGCCGTTTTTCCAAACTAAACAGATTTATTTTATTAACCTTTCTTCATAACTAAAATGCTCCATTCCTTTTATCAATTTTGTAGCTCGTCTCTGGACCCTGTCCAGTGCCATGATATCCTTCTTTAGAACAGGCCCCCAAAATTGCACAGCATATTCAAGGTGTTGTCTTACCAGCGATTTATAAAGAGGCAAAATTATATTTTCATCCCGAGAATTTATGCCCCTATTTATACATGACAAAATCTTACTGGCCTTAGCAACTGCAGATTGACATTGCATATTGCTGCCTAATTTGTTGTCTATAACAATTCCCAAATCCTTCTTGTGTGTGGTTATCCCTAATTCACTACCATTTAGTGTGTAAGTTGCTTGTGCATTCTTAACCCCGAAGTGCATAACTTTGCATTTCTCTATGTTAAATTTCATCTGCCATTTTAGTGCCCAGTCCCCCAATCTATCCAAATCTCTCTGCAGCAAAGCAATATCCTGCTCACATTTTATTACTTTACAAAGTTTTGTGTCATCTGCAAACACTGATACATGGCTTTCAATGCCTATTTCAAGATTATTTATAAATATGTTAAATAGAAGTGGTCCCAAAACAGAACCCTGAGGGACACCACTTACCACTTTTGTCCAGCCTGAAAATTTACCATTAATTACAACTCATTGTACTCTGTCCTTAAGCCAATGTTCTACCCAAGAACAGGAATATTCATCTAGACCAATTTTTTTAGTTTGAAGACTAACCTATTGTGAGGAACCGTATCAAATGCCTTGGCAAAGTCCAAGTAGATCACATCCACTGCAACACCCTGATCTATACTTCTACTTACTTCTTCATAGAATGCAATTAGGTTAGTTTGACATGACCTATGTTTCATAAAACCATGCTGATTATTGCTAATAACAAAGTTCTTCCCAATGAATTCCTGAATATTATCCCTTAATAGCCCTTCAAATATTTTCCCAGTTACAGAAGTTAAGCTCACAGGTCTATAATTTCCAGGCAAGGATTTTGAACCCTTTTTAAATATAGGAACAACATCTGCCTTCCTCCAATCCTCCAGTACAACACCTGAAACAAAAGAATCTTGAAAAGTTAAATACAGAGGTTCACTTATTTCCCCACTTAGCTCCTTAAGTACTCGTGGGTGAATACCGTCAGGCCACGGAGCTTTATTTACATTAATTTTCTTTAATAGCTGTAGCACCTTGTCTCGAGTTATCCAATCACAAGTTATTTGCAAGTTTTTTGCAGCAAACATTTGCATATCTCTTGCCATAGGATCCTCATTAATATATACTGAAGAAAAATAGTTATTTAAAATTGCTGCTTTTTCCTGGTCTTCATTAGCTAATAAACCCAACTCTGTTTCAAGTGTACCTACACTTTAATTTTTTGTTTTTTTAGAATTGATGTACTTGAAAAAATTTTGGGAGTTGGTTTTGCGTTCTTTAGCTATCAATTTCTCATTTTCTAGTTTAGCCACTTTAATTGCCTTTTTGCAAGTGTTAGTGGCTTCCTTATATCTTAAATAGGATGCCTTTGATTTGTCTGATTTAAATGCTTAAAATTCCATTTTCTTATTTTTAATCTCTTGTTTTACTTCTAAAAAAGTTGAAGTCCCCTTTGGGCACAGAAACTCAAAGAAATCATGTTTCTATAACTATTTCAGAATTCCCAGCTTGACCAATTCAAATAAGCACAGACACGCATTGTGTCAGGCAAGAATACAAACCATAACCAAAGTTATTGACAAAAGAAACAATCTCATGAAAATGATTTTGAAAAAAAAAGTTTAAAGGAGGATTTCTTGGGACATGTAATATCAGACATTGTTGGTATTAAATATATAAGAACAATATTTAAAATAAAATTATATATATATATATATATATATATATATATATATATATATATAAAATAACTGATAAAAAAGCACTTTCCTTTGTTTACAAAAGTATTAAAAAATTTAAATATATTTCACAGTAGTAAATAATTTTAAAAGTTTATCAAACATATTAAATCATTTGAAAGCATATCTAACAAATAAATCAAGGCCTATGTTAATAAAATAGATTGAGAGTTTAGATCAGACTCAATGTTGTAGGGACGAAAATATAAACAAAAGAATCTCAGGCTAAATAATAGCTGTATTAACATTGTCCTATTGTTACTATTGAATATTTTAAAGTTTTTAACCTCACAATCAAGTGTGACTATGTCCTACCAAGATTGGAGCACTTTAATGTTAGTGGTGGGCTTGAGTTTATATGTGCATCACAAAATCCCCTTGTAATGCATATAGATTAGGTGGTTTTCATACAGCTGTTTCCAATTCCTATTGGCTTCCTCAGGGGCACATGCTTCTCCATATGTTCATGTTTTCTATATAATTATTCCATATCAAGAGGCGTACACTGCTTCATGTTTCTGATGTAATTGGTTACATGTGTAATTAATCAAATCTGTCATATTTTGAACAGTGGTTTACATTTTATTTAAGTCTTATGTTAAATGTGTATCTTTGCTTATTTCCATATTCAAATGAGCTCATTCCAGTCGGTAGAACATTGACGAGATTGTATACAGAGTGTTGCAGTTAATTACCAGATTTTACTATTAACATGACGTAAAGTCATGATTTTATTAATGACACGGAGGCTCCTATTATGCATTCTCTTTCTTTATTATACTCCCAGCAGCAAGAAAAGGGAAGTATGAGAGAATCATAGAAAAGAAAACCATAACAGTATCCTGGTAACAGTAGCACCAATCAGCATCCAGTATAATCCATATAGGTGTAGTGCTCCTTGACTCCTCCTCTTTCTGCGTAGATCCTGAAGACCATTAGTGCAAAATTTCAAGTATTCCAACCATAACTACGAATCCACGAACCAAAAACCATAACTGGAACTTCAATCTAGAACCGTTTCAACCGCCAACTCTCCAGTTGTATTCAAGCTACAAGAAAGGAGAAATATGGTAATATCGAAATCTCGTGACTGAATTCCGCAATCAACAACTCGTCAGTCATGTTAATCAAACGATGTAATTACATCAAATCCTGACAGCCATATTGCTAGATAGAAATACGTATCATATAAATTACATTCATAGAATACCCACTCACCTGTGTCATGAATGACCATGTACCTACCGTATGAAGTCATCATAAATGCCTCATGTTCTGGTTGTAACTTACTCACCACTCTGGGTAGGGTGGGAGGGAATAATACTCCCCTCCCTGTCATTAATAAAATCATGACTTTACGTCATGTTAATAGTAAAATCTGGTAATTTTATTAAAGACACGGAGGCTCCTATTATGCTATTTTAAAGCTGAGCAACCACTGCACTGGAGATGTGTTGCACTGGGCGTAAATAGAAATTACGAAATGTAGACTCATTCGACCAGTCGGCTGCCCGTAGTATATCCTCCAATTTACAACCTATCATGGATGCTTTAGAGGCCATAGCTCCGCGAACGGAATGCGAGGAAAAAAAAATCGAGGAGTCTACGCCTGCCATTGATAGCAACCATTTGACCCAACGAGCTAAAGTAGCAGTAGGTACAGGTAGGTGAGGTCTTTTGAATGAGATGAACAGTGGATGGGTGTGTCCTGGAGGGAGTGAGGCCGTGCGAAGCTCGTATTCCTTCAGACATAACACAGGGCACAAACTTGGGTTGTCCGGCAATGATGGGTAGAAAACTTCCTTGGTCGAGGATTTTGTCCTACGTGAAATATTAAAGGATACTCCGTTTGGGACAAAAACACGTGCATGCCAGTCTAGCACCCTGACATCAGCGACTCGTTTACATGAAAGTAAACAAAACAGCATCAGCAGTTTGGCCGACAATTGCTTCAGTGAAAGTTCCTGGTCCTTTGGCCAAGACTCGAGCAAACGCAACATCACATTGACATCCCAAAAGGAAGAATATCGAGTCTGAGGAGGTCGAGTGAGACGAATGCCTTTGAGTAAGCGACATATAAGGGCATGTTTACCTATTGGGGTGCCATCCAACCCCATATGTCTCGCTGATATAGCTGATCGGTACAGATTTATAGTGCGAAAGGCTTTTCCCTCCTCAAAGAGTAGAGTCAGAAATTGTAGGATTGCTTTTATAGAAGCTGATATGGCATCCATTGACTGTCCCATGCACCAATCAGACCATTTTCTCCAAGCCGATCCATAGGCACGTCTGGTACCTGGTGCCCATGACTCTGCCAAGAGACTGAGTGTCGTCTGAGAAACCTCCTCGAGATTCCATGATCTCCTGAAATGAGCCATGCCATCAGTTGCAGTAGGCCTTGGTTGGCCAGCTCGTGACCCATTCCCTCTGGGTTGGTTAAGAGGTAGGGAATGTCCGGCAACAGTTGTGGGAAATCTATCGACATTTCCAATAACTGAGGGAACCAAGGTTGTGATTTCCATAACGGGGTTATCAGTACCAGCGTCCCCTTGGAATATCGAAGGACCGCTAGGGTCCGAGAAATGAGGTTGAACGGGGGAAACGCGTAGTTCCTGCCCTTGGTCCAATCCTGCAGGAATGCATCTGTTGCCAGAGCATCTGGATCCGGTCTCCAACTGAAGAATCGAGGAAGTTGGGTGTTCAGTCGAGACGCGAAGAGGTCTATACTGAAAGGTCCCCAAAGCCAAGAGAGGCGCTGAAAAATCATTGGGTGGAGGTGCCAGTCCCCTGCGTCCCAAAGGTATCGGGAGTTCCAGTCCGCCATTGTATTGTCCTGCCCCGGAATGTACTCTGCTATTACTGAAATACTGTTTCTCAGGCAATAGTGCCAAAAATCTCGAGCCATCAAAGCGAGAACCTTTGATTTCGTCCCCCCTAGGTGGTTGATATAACGCACCGCTGAGACGTTGTCCATCTTGATTAAGATCGAACATGAAATGCCTGTGGGGGTCATACTGCGAATGGCAAAAGACGCTGCTAATAACTCTAGGCAGTTGATGTGTAACCGAGACTCTTCGTTCGACCATCTCCCACCGGTGGAAACTGACCCGCAATGCGCGCCCCAGCCATGTAAGCTGGCGTCCGACTCTATGACCAGGTCCGGCGTCGATCCAAATATCGCCCGTCCGTTCCATGCCTCCATGTGTGCTAGCCACCAGTCTAGTTCCTCCCTGGAGTCTTCGTCCAGTGTGACGCAGGTTTCGTATGAGTGACCAGAGCGTAGGTATGAGGCTTTGAGTCTTTGTAGGGCACAATAGTGTAGCGGTCCTGGGAAGATCGCCTGTATGGACGATGCCAACAGCCCTATGATCCTCGCAAGTTGTCGGAGGGAAATAGTCGTACGATGCATAAGCCGTCTGATCTCCTTCTTGATCGAAATCATTTTGTCTTTGGGTAGACACAACCTCTGTCGAACAGAGTCGACTTGGAAACCCAGAAATTCCATCTGTCTGGAGGGTTGTAGAATTGATTTTTCCCAATTCACCAAAAATCCTAAATTTTGGATAAGGTGGATCGTCCAGTATAGGTGAATGCGAAGTTGGGATTGAGATTGGGACAAAAGAAGGATGTCGTCTAGATAAATTATTAATCTGACCCCTCGTGTGCGCAGGAAGGCAATCACTGGTTTTAGCACTTTTGTGAAGCACCATGGAGCGGAGGATAGGCCAAATGGCAGACATACAAACCTCCATTTCGTTCCTTGCCACTGAAATTGCAGTAGGTTTTGGTGCGCCTCTGCGATCGGGATGGTCAGGTAAGCGTCCCGCAAATCTATCTTGACCATCCAATCCGATGGTATGAGCAGGTCTCGAAGGCAATGAATACCCTCCATTTTGAAATGGTGGTATTGGACAAAAGCATTTAGAGGCCGGAGATTTATTACTGGGCGTACCCCGCCTCCTTTTTTGGGGACTAGAAACAAGTTGCTCACGAAACCTTCTGTGTCCCATGGGATTTGTTGAATAGCGTGCTTGGACGCTAACTCTGCGATCTCTGTAGAGATCATCACCTGGTGTTGGCTGGTCATATTTAGTTCTCGAGGGAGCTGTGTCTGAACTGGGTAGGAGGTTAACTCCAATAGGTACCCTTGTATCGTATTTAATACCCAAACATCTGCGGTTAACATTTTCCAAGCATGATGAAACAATGCTAGTCTGCCCCCCACTTTTACATGGGAAAAACGGAGATATTCGGTACTCACCATAAGGTCGTCTGCTTGAAACAGATCCCCGTGGTCCACGGGAACTCCAGGGCCGTCCCCGAGATGGGAAGAAAGGGGTATAGTGTCTCTCTGGTACTGGTCTCTGGTTATTAAAGGAGCCTCTGCCGGCTCTATTTGAGCCTCGAAATCCACGGCCGGGCAGACGGCTCCTTCCTCTGCCGGCCCCTCCAAAAACCCATGGTGCAAATACTCTCTTCAGAGATGTCTGAGCCTCATCAATTGCCGTAAACGTTTTAACGTACAGCCCAAGATCCTTAATAAAGGATTCACCAAATAATAAGCCTTTAGCCGCTGGGCCCGGCTCGTTGGTCGCCATGCTGGTCAGTTTTGGCTCTATTTTTAGAAGAATCGCCTTGCGGCGCTCGGTAGCCATAGCCGCATTGGCGTTACCTACCATGCAGACTAATCTCTGCAACCAGCCTATCGCTAGATCGAAATTAAATTCGCTTTCGCCCGATTGGGCGGACTCCACTAGCTCATAAAGCTTAGTTATGGGTCCCAAAGTATCAAGGAATTTATCTTGGCAGTTTTTGAGGGAAAAATCTAATCCCTTCCTTGGCTTCCAACCAGACTTGTTCAAGAATTGGACCAACTGAGGGTCCACGTCCGGTGTCTTTTCCACCGAGTCTGGGAGGATGGGTCATGGGCATTCTGCCCGTAACTTATTGCGTCCCTCTTTTGATAAAGGCTTTCGCACCCGAAGTGCGAGATACTTAGCGATGTGAGTAGGCGGCTCCCATGCCGCCGAGCGAGGATGACGAAGGTCATCTGGGTCAAATAACGGGTTACCCAGTGGGTCCCGCAAATAGTCGCCCTCGCCAGAGTAAGGAGGCGCAGTGCCCTGAATCGTACTCTTTTGGGTAGCAACGCCTGTTTGGATGTCAGACCCGGAATCCGAAAATTCCGCGCTGTAATGATCCATATAGGGGTCCTCATATTCCTCCTCCACACTCCGGTCCGAATCGGACGAATCCCCATGGGCACGTGCCCGTTTACAACTTCTGGCCGATTTTGCCCGGCCAGGGGCTCTAGTGCACGGTGGTATCGCGCCATCTTTGACAGCCTGAGGCGTGTCATTCGATGCAGGCTGAACCTGCAGTTCTGGAGGGGAGGTCACATGTCTGCTCTTTGCTAACGCCTTACGTCCCGGTTGAGCCACGTTAGTGGGTACCGGGTTGCGTGTGTTCTGCATGCCACTAGTCTGTGTCTGTATCAATGCCTCTGTTATAGACTGAGTGATAGAGGATGACATGACCCCCATTGCAGAGGTCAAAGCTTTGTTAATGGATTGTGCCATGGTAGCGTCCAGGAGGGATTGAAACTCCTCAGATGCCATGAGGCTGGCGTCACTTTTACCTCCCTTGTTAGAGGGGGAAACGCCTGATGTGGGGCACATAGACCCTGAAGGTCTGTCACTCTGGTCCTGCATAGCAGTTAAAATCTTTACAGGGAATATATATACCCTAGTTCAACTAGTGGAAATATTGGGCCCAGTAAAATCCACTATACACTTGGTATCAGTTAAAAGTACTAGGAGAGTGTTGTAGTCTGTAAAGGGAATTAGCTTAGGAAAGTAAGCAAAGGAAAAGGGTGTCAGGATAGATTAATCCTCCACACCACACTTACAGTTTAGCAGAAAACAAGACAGAAAATAAACTGCAATTATAGCCCAGTCTGGGTCCTAGGAGAGTGCTTGGGCGGGTAGGAGAAGCCGGTAGAAGGTTTATTCAGCAAATTCCCACCGAAATCGCGCTTAAAATGGCCGCCGCGAGTGTAAACTTACATTCCCGGCGACATAAACCAAAAAGATGGCCGCCGCGCTACCAACTGCGCATGCACGACCGGGCCGCAAGGGAAAAAATAAATTCAATGGCCGCGCATGTGCGGCCGCCCGCAAAACTGCGGAAATACCGCGGGCATAAACCGGAGGTGCAAAGCCAAGCACCAGAAGCCAGGCAAGTAGCCCCAGTCACCCAACAGGGAACCAACATGTGGGGCAGGGAGGAATCACTCCCCTGAAGCAGTTAGGAAGCACTCTCCTTAACACCAGAAGGGCATAAAACAGAAGTAACACATAATGATATAACAATAACTTATAATATAGCACAATCTAATAATCATCCAATTAATGTGTAGTATTTAATTACAAATAAATGTATAAAATTCACAAGAGAAGCAAAGTGAGGTACTTAACTTGTCTGAGGGAGCAGCAAGAAAGAGGAGGAGTCAAGGAGCACTACACCTATATGGATTATACTGGATGCTGATTGGTGCTACTGTTACCAGGATACTGTTATGGTTTTCTTTTCTATGATTCTCTCATACTTCCCTTTTCTTGCTGCTGGGAGTATAATAAAGAAAGAGAATGCATAATAGGAGCCTCCGTGTCTTTAATAAAATCTAGTTTTTTTTACATAGAAATGTTCCTTTTATTATTGATCATTATTGCATTCTTAACATGAGTTGGAACTGCAGTTTCTGTAATACCATTTGTGTCGAATTGTTTTAGAAGAATTGCTCTATAACAAGCCAAGAGCCATGGTATAGAGTGCTTTTATATGCATACATACACACATATAATAAAAGCCATGTTATAAAGTAATTGCATGCATGCACACAAAACCTTAAATCTGTAACATTATGCAAAAGGTGAAGTAACAAGGTTGCATCCTTCTAATCCATGCATAAAGTCCTTCTATATTTACTATATATAAAATATATATATATATATATATGTATATATATATTACACAAGATCCAGCGCACTCACCTATCCACTAAACAGCAACTTCAATGTTGAAAGATTTTATTTGTTTTTTTAAAAACACCTAATCTAGGCAAAAATAATGGGGGTTTAGTTACATTATATGATCATACAGTGCATAAGCCTGCCACAACATCAATGTACCCCATCTTTGGCAGGTCCTACACTAACAGCCTAATGTCTGCTCTTATGAGATTAACCTACTTGGGGAAAGAAATTCCATCTGGGGCTCTCTGCAGTACAAGGCTAAATAGGGCCCTGGGATGAGGCACCTGTGACAGGGAGGGGTGCAAAACCAAGGAGTTGGCTAGACTCCCAAATATATATAAAACAAGAGGGGGTTGGCTGCACTCACCTTAACATGCATAAATGGGGGTGCTGCTGGGGGCCAAATAATACAATACACAAGATCCAGCGTACTCACCTATCCACTAAACAGCAACTTCAATGTTGAAAGATTTTATTTGTTTTTTTAAAAACACCTAATCTAGGCAAAAATAATGGGGGTTTAGTTACATTATATGATCATACAGTGCATAAGCCTGCCACAACGTCAATGCACCCCATCTTTGGCAGGTCCTACACTAACAGCCTAATGTCTGCTCTTATGAGATTAACCTACTTGGGGAAAGAAATATATATATATACACACATGATAGTTCTAATATGTTTATTTTAGGTATGAGGGAATAACTTTCATATGTAGCTGAAAATACAAAACGCACGCACGCACTCACAAACATACACACACACATATATACAGGACTCAAGTGAAGTGGCAACACACAGGGACAACATTTTATTATTTGTCATTTAAATAATAGAATTCTAAAACTATATTATAAGTATACATTTTGCCCAAGACTGCATTGGTTTCTTGTGATCACGACAGGAATTAGCACTGCCACAGCTGCCAGAGCATGGATTAACCCCCTTTGTGGCCAAAAGGTAGGGTGGTTGAACACACATACACACATCTGTGTGGTACTGAACCTTGCATGTGTGTGATGCTGGCAGCATGAAACCATGTGTATGTAGTTTAGAGTCATTCTAATTTCTAGACTTGTTTTACAAAAATAAATGCCTAGTAACTAAGATATAATTTTGAGATTTTGTTTGTCATAAATTCTTAATTTCAGCATTATCTGCTTGACGTTTATACTTCTATGGTAAAATCAACAATTGCACAAAGTTCCTAGAACAGACATTTATGCGTTAGCTAAAAAGATAATTCTGTCCATCCATAAAATCTGTTAATTGTCATGGATTGCAGCGGTTTGGTAATATTAATCTCCAAGGAACACACACAGATACACCACCAGTAGGAGATGATTTGGAGATATTTGGATAGTTATATACAGTGCCCTCCACTAATATTGGTGATTATGAGCAAAGAAGGCTGTGCAAAATTGTGTTTATTGTTTAACCTTTTGATCTTGGTCAAAAAATACACAAAAATAATACACAATTGGAAATACAACACATGCTTATAAAAAAAAAAAATAATTTGTTAAATATATGTGTGGCACAACTATTGGTACCCCTATGAATTCATATGAGAAAAAAATATTTGAATTATATTCTCATTGAAATTTTTTTTTTTTAGTACACCTGGGTGACTAGGAACAGGGAGTTGTTTAACCAGAATTCCTGTTTCACAGAGGTATAAATATGGGGTAATACATAATAAAAATCCCTTATTCATTAATAACAATGGTTAAGACCAATGAATATAGCTTTGAGGTGTCTAGAAAATAGAAATATACTTGAATATGCCCATTTCCACCATCATGGCAAGAATTCAAGTCAACTGGTAATGTTATGAATCACGTATCTATGTTGTCTCAATGCACTGTGAAGTGGATGTTTCAAGTGGCCAAAAAAACTCTCCCATAATCACTGCCAGATAATTGCAAAAGTTAGTTGTGTTTTGGGCTCAAAACATTTCCAAAACTACAATCCAATATCACCTGCATCACCACAAATTGTTTGGAAGGGTTTCAAGAAAAAAAGCCTCTACTCTCATCTACTCATCTACCCACAAACATAAGTGTCTTCAGTTTGCCAGACACTACTGGTACTTCTTATGGGATTGGGTTCTATGGTCAGATGAAACCAAAATAGAGCTTTTCAAAAATAATCGCCAGAGGTGAGTTTGGTGCACACACAGAGCTATATTTAAGAGTACCTCATGTCCACGGTTAAATATGGTGGTAGCTGTTTAACGTTATGGGTCTGTATTTCTGTCACTGCTCGCCTCACAGCAGTGGAGCAGACCACCCAATCAACCTCAACACAGGTCATGGCACTACAGCAGCAGGTTAACGACCTGACAGCTGCTCACACTACTCTCAGTTACCAACTAGTAAATATGGAAGACATGCAGCGATGGAAACATGTGAAAATCAGGGGCCTCTCTGATGGAGTCACCCCAGCTGAACTGCCTCACTTTATTCACAGGCTATTTGCAGTCCTCTAACCTCCAGAGAAGCTAAGGGAATACAACTTGATGGAATGTTCTGCCTTCCCAAACCATCAATGCCCTCAAATGCAGCTACCAGTGATATACTGATAAGTATCCAGAACGTGCAGGACAAGGCAGCCTTCATGAGTGCCACCAAAGGAAAAAAATCCCTATAGGTTTGAGGACATGGAATTGTCATTTTACTCTGACCTCTCTCGCAATACCATGCTCTGGAGGAAATCCCTCCGACCGCTGACAACAACGCTGACAGCTCAAGGAGTGAAATACCTCTGGGGACCTATGCACATATTCCTCATTCAGCACCAAGACATAGAACATAAAGTGGCAAACATCACTGAGATGGACACTGTCCTGGTGGCCCTGGGCCTCACAGCTCCACCCCCTCTACAACCTGGGACCCAGCTAAAATTGTCTCATTCATCCCCGCTTCCCGCGGAGTACCTGGGGGTTGAAGCCACTTGACACACAGGCCTCTATGTTATCTAGATGTTATTTCTTTTTGTGTTGGGCTTAGCCCTCAGTTAAATGTTAGTTATATGACAACCGATCAGGATACCACACATATTTGTGAAATGACCACTTACTAAGGCCAAATAAGGCCAAGACCGGGTACACACCAGACACGCTGGCTCCATTTTTTTAACAACCACCCCCCCAGCTCCCATCATGTAAACCCACAACAAGCACACCGAGGTGGAGCTGTTTATTTACGCATTTGAGCGCACATCAGATCACTCTACCCAAATATAACACTCACCATATCAAGTGCCATGTATTAACCCTCTTTTAACTGTTAGCTACCTGAAGCCTCCAATATGGCTTATACGCCTCACCTTTACTATACACAGAGGTACACGACTCAACCACCTGCAATTCACACACGATTTATAATGGCTCTGCTCCATCACACCAGGGTCAATCGACCACCCTATTTCTGAGCCTCTGACACGCACACACTGCAGCCTCACAAATTACCCCTAAGTGCCTATAATATAATAACCTGTTATTTGTTTCTGTTTCATTTAAAAAAATGTGCAACTCTTTCAAATGTCATGTCAAAGTCTAAAGTTATAGTGCCTGTTACAGCTGTTGTGGCCGCACAGGCTGAAATGTAATTTATGCCCGACAAAAATAAAGAATTATAAAAGATCATTTAAAAAAAATTATGTAGGCCCATGTGTGAATGCAGGTGTGTATTTTTGCAGAGTCACATGCTCACAGTCCCAGGCACATAGTCACACATACAGTTAAGCAGTTGAAGTACCAGAATCCCAACAGGAGACATAGAAAACAATACCACAAACACATTAAAACAATAAGAAAATGGTAAGGAGAACAGAAACATCTAAGTACCTACAGTGAGTCAGACTGGTCCTGAAATTCCAGCTCAAAGGCAAGAACAAGATCCATGCAGTCAATATGATAAATGCTATCAGGAACCCAGATGAGAAATAACCTTGGCCAAGAAAAGAGCTGGTAAAAATGCTAAGAGAATGTCTTAGACAACAGATAGAAAAATCTGGCAACCAGGCGTTTCCATAAAAAGACGAACTCCTCCATAGGATGCAAATACAAAAACATAAATTCTGCGCTTACTCCCATCACTCCTGGGCGGGAGCAACAACCACAGTACACATCAGCCACCATACATACAGTAAAAACCAAAGAAAAAGTTGCCTGCGCTCTCTCCTGAATACCTATGTATATTTAAACAAATGGAGGTCATTTAATACTCCAATGGCCATTGGAAGTAATGCCCGCCTGCCAACGTCAAGGCAGACCCCCTTAGGCGGGTCCTACACTGACCTTTCACCTTGCTTCCTTGAGCTTCTGGCAAAGATATCTCTAATGAATACATATGGATTCAGGAGAGAGCACAGGTAACTTTGGAGTTACGGGAGTGATGGGAGTGAGCGCAGGACTTATCTTTTTGTATTTGTATTTACTTTGTATCACACAGCCTTGTTACAATGCTGCCGCCCATCCCATGTGTTCCCTATTAAGGGTTCATAAGTATATAGGGGTGTATATAAAAAATACCCCTCTCTGTCTCATTAGAGATATTTTTGCCAGAAGCAGAGTACCTCAAGTACAATATCTCTGGGTAACCTAGATGTGAGCTCCCAACATATCTCAAAAGCATTCAGAATGCACAAAAGTAGCCGAATCAAGCTGTTGGGGTACTGGCGGTTCACCTCGTCCTACCTGCTCCTAATGGAGCTATAATCACTGCTTTCCCCTCCTGGGAGTTGCAAGGCCAGGCTTGTAGCTGCCCAAGGAGCACTCTCCCTGGGGCTGTCTAAGTGGAGGCAGCCACCGGAGAGAGGTGCGAACCCCACCGGAGACCCTGGGGCTGTGAATTGGCTTCACAGCCGCAGAGCCACCTGGAAATCTGTGCTGACCAATCAGGAGAAGGAGCTCCCATTCAAACTGGGTTTGCACCATTCTTCTGATGGGTTGGCACGTGTGAGCGCTGATTGGTCACTGCAAGGCACAGGCGACCAATCAGAGAAGGATCACCCATTCAAACAGGGTTTTGCGACCTTTCTCCTGATTGGGCAATGAAACCCTTCTCCTCCCTGAGCGCTGATTGGCGCAAATTGGTTTCACGCCTTTCAGTTACTGGGGGGAAGAAAGAGTTAATCCCTGTGCCAGCTTGTTGCAGCTGGTGGAGAATGCATTGGGGAAAGTCCTTATAAGGACTAAAGCTCATGGGTCTGTGTGCTGTCCAGCCCCTGGGAGTAAACAGAGCTAGTTTCCCTATCCAGCCACAGCTAGGAAGCGGACCTTTGGCAGAGGTACCCAGCTAGGTTACAGGGAGCTCTGTCACAGTTTTCTTTCCAGGAAACATTAGACATCAAACTGCCTGTTTCTGCTGATTACAAATCCCTTGCCTATATGATGTTGATGAAGTGACATTTCAGCTGTAATAATAGACTGTCATGCATCCAGCACCTGCTGCATTAGGATATCTGTGGCATCTGTGTAGGGAACACCGATATACCCATCAGGAGGAGTAAAGATAGGATTCACTGACCCAGGTATTCATACTGATCATCCTGCTGCTTTCAGAACTTGCTGCATTGAGCATCTTTACAGCTGTGACTAGGATACTAACACCCAGGAGAAAAGAAGAAAGGATGTCATCTCTACAGTTTCCAAAAGTCATAAATATATATTGCCTCCTTATCACAGATGTCAACAACAAAAAAATCCCACCATCACGACATGATAACCGTTAAAGTGGGCCTCTGTGGCCATTAAATACCTAGGAGTTTTGCTGCCTAAAACTCTGTCAAAATAGTTTGAGCTCAAGTTTCCGCCACTTCTACAGGAGGTGACCCGAGATCCAAAGCAATGGCACAAGTCACATTTTGGCTGGCTATGCAAGTAAATATCTTTAAAAAATTAACGTTCTTTCACGCTTCCTCTACCCAATACAGGTCCTTCCGATCAACCTCCCTAAATCATTCTTTACAGAGGCTAGAAAACTTAGAAAAAAAAGTGCATCTATTCCTTGCTGTCAATGTTATTTTTTACACGACCTATTGCTTGAACTAATTACATGTTTTCTGCTGTTCATGCCTTTTATACTTGCACTGCAAAAATAAAGAATTGTAAAAAAAAATCAACAATTATACAATGCACTAATATGGTAGTTGGGTACACATGAGATACCTGGGGATGGAAAGTTTTGGGGATTTGAGAACTGTTTTATTATATTTTCCATTGTTACAAATATGTTTTGTGAACTCCTAAAGTTAAATACACTTGAAGGACTAGGCAATTCTAATAGTGGGATCTGTATCACCAGTCAAATAATTAGAAGTTGTTACTGAAAAAGTACTATCAAAATGCATACATGTGAGAATTGCTTGTACCTTTTTGACATGCTCATGTGTTTGGTTGTACAGCTACTTTCTAACATTTTTAAAGGCCCTACTGGTTTAAATTGAAATAATTTAAAAATTTATGTATGCTGCTTTTATGGCCATTACATTGACTGGCCTGGACTGCATGTGGCTGAAGAGGATGAATTCAAGAAGTCCCAGTACAGAGATTTGAGGAACTCCAACCAAGTGGGATACAGAAGAAGTGGAGGAAATTGAGAAAGAGACACTAAAGGAGTGTTCAGAGATATAGGAAGAGAACCAGGAAAGAGTGACGTCACTGAGGCCAAGGTTGAGGATGACAAGTGGATGGTCAAAGGTGTCAAAATGGGCGGAAAGATTCTGAAGAATAAGTAGCAAATAACAGCCTTTATACATAGCTGTCACTAAGTCATTAGTCACCTTGGTCAGGGCAATCTCTAAGGAATGTTGGGAGCCCAAGCCAGACTGTAGAGGGTCTAGTAAAGAACTACAGTTCAGATATTCCATGAGTAAAGAATAAACAAGTCTTTCAAGGAGCTTGGAGGCCAAACGAATGAGAGAGATAGGGTCAAGAGAAGGCTTTTTTTTTTAGTATAGGTATGATCCATTTGAAGGATGAGTCGAAAACACAAGAGGCACAAGAGAGAGTGGCGTTTTTAGTCAAAGATGGGACAGTTGCAGATGAAAGAAATTGAGTAAGGTTAGTGGGCATGGGATCAAGGAGGTAAGTGCAGAAACCTCCTCTTTAGAAACAAGAGCAAATACACTAAGTGTGGGGGTGTTGGGGAGGACCAGAAAAAAGGCCCCATTGGCCTGGAGCTGAAAGTTTTGATTGACCAAATTACATGAGTATATTAAAGGAACACTCAAAAGCTTTATAACTATTATAAATTTCTATGATGGTTATAGTGCAAGTAGTGCCCTAGCACCTCCAAGTGTAAGCAGTCAACCTGCTTTAGAATTATTTGATTTCTTATGTTGGGTCAACAACTGCCAAACCCCAACTCCACTACCTCAGAATCTGCAAGAATCTGTTGCAGGGTTGGCTCATTTCCTGAGAGTATCAGCTGGAACTTCAGTGGTTATGGTGCTTGGAGTGTTCCTTTAACTGGAGGATGCAGACATATTTAAAATTATGAATAATTAAGAGTGTTCTGATAAGAGTACAACAATAATTACTTTAAATCACCCTTGTATAAATCATTTTAATATACACCCCCAGACTGTGCTTACAGAAAAATTTAGTGTGTATAAGCTTACTCACACAATTATATTCTGGCTCACATGTTTTGTCTCAACCAGGTTCCCCCAAACGAACAAGCTGCTCATACATATAGTATAACATAATTAAGGTAAATAATACACTCACATGGATTCGAGCCTAAAACAACGACTCATGAAAAATCACCTTGCGGCGGATGCCAGTCTGCCTTTCATAGAACTCCCAGTCAGTGTGGTGTTCAGACAGATGCTAGCCATTGCACTAAGGAGCCCATTTATAGCTCCACCTCCACCTCCGCTAATGAAAATGTTAATGTGACTGTGTGTGTTTTAGATTTTTGTAATTTCAGTGCTTTTCATAAGCCCTACATTCACTGGATATGCCTCTGAATTCTCCTAATTAATTATATAAAGCATGTTGCGATTGCACCAAAAAAATAAATTAAAAGGTAAAAATAAGTCTTACAAACTTTACTATTTAAGGACACCAATAAAAAATAGTATTAGTCTAGTTTAAACAATTCATGTTTAAGCTTTAACATCATGAAAACAAATATTATTTGTGCAGTTCATACCATTAGTGGCTAATCTTTAATATTATATTATAGTTTACATTACAGAATGGGTCATTATTAAATAACTGTTTATTAAGCCTGTGAGTTTCTGTTTTGATTGGCAATGTCAGTAGGTAATTTTTATAGTTCCCAATAGTCCTGTCAGTTGTGATTTTTAAGGAACAGAAAACCACTTCTTGAAAAGCAGCAATACACAGCAACTCTTCAATGCATATACCTTGACTAAAAATTCAATAAGGTTCGTAATCCCTAGTGATAGATTCTAAGTATTCTGGTGATGGTTAGGAATCTAACATAATAAACAAAAGAAAATATACTATACTACTATTGGATTCATATTATTAAGAAACTACAATGTTAAAACACAAGGCAGTTTTGTGTGATCTTAATACACTTATACAAAATAATAATTAATATAAAAATGAACAAATGTAGAGTGAAACTGTAATCAATAAATGTTTGTAGCACTCAATACAAGCGTACAAAAAAAAAAAGAGGGCACAGCAGCAGGCATCAATAGGATACAACTATCAATAAACCAAACATCCCAAAAAAAACAAGAGAGCTGGGTTGTGGCACACTCACAACACAAATTCACATAAATAAAAATATGGTGCACAAATACTCATAAGCAGTACAGTCCTCTCAGGGCAGCTTGTATTTACCATTTACCAACATTTTTAGAGTAGTATATATCAAGTATGTTTATTTGAAACCCAGCCCCCTCATGTTTATGTAGAAGAGGTGTCCTAGATAAAGACTGATTGACAAAGCCTCATAGTGAGGCAAAACCTTTTTGGTTTGTGTATTTAAATAAATGAAAGGTCTGCTAAAATGTCACCCACTGTCCCACAAGTGAAATTATATCTTCATGAAGATTCAGCTACCAATATGGAAGTTCAACTAAGTGAAGTGAAGGGGAAGCATGCCTTTGACTAGGTGTTACTAGTAGTGATGTCCCGAACTGTTCGCCGAACGGTTCGCGAACGGTTCGCCACGAACGGTTCACTGTGGACTCATCATTGAGTAAACTTTGACCCTGTACCTCACAGTCAGCAGACACATTCCAGCCAATCAGCAGCAGACCCTCCCTCCCAGACCCTCCCACCTCCTGGACAGCATCCATTTTACATTCAATGTGAAGCTGCATTCTTAGTGAGCTGTCCAGGAGGTGGGAGGGTCTGGGAGGGAGGGTCTGCTGCTGATTGGCTGGAATGTGTCTGCTGACTGTGAGGTACAGGGTCAAAGTTTACTCAATGATGAGTTTGTGGCGAACCGTTCGTGGCGAACCATGGCGAACCGTTCGGCGAACAGTTCGGGACATCACTAGTTACTAGTAATATGATTGTCATATATTAAATGCGAGAGTACGTTTTGGATATTACTAATACATTTAGATTTCTTATTGAAATTGTGGGGCCTTGTGAAAGGAGTCATCATCTGGCTGCTAGAGCAGTTGAAAGGACTATATTGATGAGTGGAGATTTTTTAGAAATCCTCTTTTGTATAAACATGAGGGAGCCAGGTTTCAAATAAATACTACTCTAAAAATGTTGGTGAACGAGACATACAAGCTGCTCGATACAAGCTGCCCTAACAGTTTGAAGATTGTTCTGTTTATGAGTATTTGTGCATCTTATACGGTTTTTTTATGTGTGAATTTGTGACATGAGTGTAATGTAAAATATATGTTTTATAATTATAGTTTTAAAAATTCACCATATTCAGCTTTTCACAAGCTGTTGCTTAGACAAAGTGAGACACAAAATCTGAATTAAAGCAAAAGGGTAAATTAGGCACTGCATTATGTTAATCATATGTTATTGATGATTGGAAAACGTGAAAAGAAAAATAATCCTGGTTTAATGAATACTGGGTTGCATGAATAAAAAATAATCGATAGGAAAATGATCTAACTTAGTCAATAGTAGCCTCAATCCATTTTGGTAAGAGCTCTCTCCCAGGAAGGGCAACATTGTTGCACTCTGCCTGTAAAAATGATTAATGTTTGAGGTGGAGATGGTTATTGTAGAACAATGAATGATTTGTTGTTTTTTTAATCCTTGCCTTAAATGGCTGTTCCTTACCCATATGTCAATAAAAACTGTATATTTTTAGAAGTATTTATCAATGAGTCCACGCAGGATTTTTTTCTGTGACAAAACATACATTTTACATTTTCTTTTTGTGTAAATTATGAAGAAGAAGAAAAATGATCTTTTTAGTGAGCAATCTTGAGAGTGTTTGTGTTTGATGCAGCTGCACTGTGTATGTTTGGACTTGATGCAACTCTGTACATCTGGACAATCTAAACAATGCATTGAGAGACTACTAATGCATTAAAGTTACATGGATGAATGGGTACACACTCTGACAAATTTGCCAAAGCGCCTTGTTTTGTCATATAATTCCTGGCTACACTAAATGTACAATTTAATTTTTTTGTTTGTTTGTTGAAACGATCCAATTCTTGATACCACTCAAGTGCAGGAGCTCCCGGATCAAATATTATTTAATACAGAAAATAAAAAACGAGCGATACCCAGTTTCCTTGTCCATAGGGTGTAAACTCCCATTGTGACTTCGCCACAGATGCCCATGGCAACATATAGCAACACTACCCAACAGCACGGCCTGTCAATTGATAGATACTATTATTAGAAATAAAATAATTTCCACCTTACTAAAACTTTAAAGGTATGCCTTTTTTTGTTTGTAAGTTTTTATTCAGTTTTTATGGAGTTAGAAAGAATCGCATCAGTTGGTTAATCTGGATCGACAAATACACATTTAGTAGGTTTCAATGTATATGCAATCACTCCAGTGCAAGGTTGTTTGCATAGTTATATAGTGGGAAGTGGGATTTATTGCATTGTCCACTGGAGTCGTATAATTATTTAGCAGTGTTCAGTAAATGAGGAAAGAGAGAAAATTTATATTTAGTGGTGGAAGTGGAATAGGAAAGACTCTGGGGTAAACAGTAACTTATTGCCTATTATAGAGGTAATAAGTGATGACATTTTAGACCAGAAACCTCTAATTTTGTAACATGCATGTGCTGCAGTACCAATGCCTCCACGACACCTGCAATGTCAGAATTGTCACATGAAAGGCAGTGCAGATTGTGTGGGGTGTAGTGCCATCTACTCATAAGGTTTACAGTTAAGCAATTGCATGTTAGCCTTGGCAGAGGATGCAAACGTCATGGACAACTTTTCTTTCCATGTTGCCACTGAGTAGGACATGTTAAATGCACCTGACTTGGCCATTACAAACAGGGGTAGCCTCTAAATGGAAACCTCTTGTAACACTTCATAAAACTATGAAATTTGCTTGGTCAAGAACATAGGTAAGGCACACATCTCTTCAAACTTTTTTTCGATTCACAGTGGAAGGCATAGATGCCATAATAGGCTTGAGGAAATAGATTGGTAGTATTAAAAGCATTCCAAAGGGGTTGGAGTTTATGTCCCTATTAAGTCCATCAGTGAGATTATCCCACAGTCTCTCACCACATCTCCCAATTTTAAGTACCTGTCTGAATGTGGGGGCTGGCTGGAAACTGTGTGTTGTGCAATGTGGGATTGGATGATCAGTCACTGTTTAGGTTTGTTGGACCTGGACCAGTGCTACAGTCTAGTTAGCATGCTTGCTACATACTAGTGGTAAATGTCAGGGAGGTTGAGACCCCCATTATGTCTAGAGTGTGTAAGAAGATTGTACCAAAGTTAGGGATGTTTACCAGCCCATTTTTGTGGTTGTTACATGCATCGAGCTTGAAAAGAGGTTTTTAAATGTGGATATGGCTTAATTAATTGAAGTAAGGAAGGTTCCATCTATGCAGGTCTTGTTGAATAGAGGCTACTGTGATGGGTGAACATTGAAGGTAGGGATGGGGCTTCTCTGATCCCTAAGTATTTCACAGATTTCTCCAGCCACTTGAAAGGATTGAATGACTTAAGAGTATCCAAGTTTGTATAAGTTAAGGATCTCACTTTTAGTCTGAGAAGGTGCTATAGGATTGGATTTCCTGGAGTAACTCCAGGAGCAAAGTCAGGAGAGAGGATAGAGTAAATAAGAGGTTGGCGGCAAACACCAAGACCTTGTATCCGAGTCTCTTATAGGTAGTCTTATAGATAGTCCTCTTATCTTGGTATTATATCTAATGGCCTGGAGGAAAGGTTCCATGCTGAGGATGAACAAGAAGGGTGAGAACGGGCATACCTGGCATGTTCCATTGTCTGTAGTAAAAGATGCTGATGCTTGTCCATTTATGAGCAATCGAGACTGAGTGACTGGAATGAAGGGATTGTATCCAGTTTAGCCAGGGAATTTTGAATCCCAAATGCTCCAGTGTGTGAAATTGGAAGGAGTAGTTCAAAATGTCAAAAGTACTTTCTGTGTCTATACCCAGTATGAGTGAGGCCAAGATCTTGATCAACGTTGATCAAAATATTGGTCTAAAGCTCCTTCAAAGAAAAGTGTCCTTACCCAGCTTTGGGAGCAATGTTATAGTTGCTTCTGATGAGCACAAGGGCAGGTGAAAGGTAATTAAATGCTTCTAGAAAAATGTACCCCAACTCCCGTATGAATAATAATATTTTATAGTGTTTGGGTGAGTATCCATTAGAGCCTGGACTTTTACACAGTGTAGGCTTTACAGCAGCCCAAAATTTGTCTAGAGAGATTGATTCCTCCAATCTATCCCTATTAAATGTATGACTCACTGTAACACATTGTATAAATGTATAAGTCATAGCTAAGATAATCCAGGGCATGGCACACCAGTCTGGCTTTTACCAGGGTTGTTTTTAGAGCAGGCAAATCTGTTATTCACTGGCTTAGTGTAATGACCAAGTAATATTGAGAATAAAAAGCTAGCAATACGATGTTGCTCGCTAGTTTATTCACAGTTCTATATTGGCTTTTCAATCTTTATCAAGGAGACAAAATGGAATTATTTCATATACATTTCTTTTAAGCAGACATTGACCACCACAATGGGAATCTTGACTCAGACTGCCTAGGACCAGTGTTGGAGGAGGACTGTATGTGACTAGAATGGAACTTAGAACAAGTCAGGACTGGTGAGGGACCAGAATTGGATTGTCTAGTATTGTATTTAAACTAACATGTTCATTCATATTTTCCATCTCAGTGCTTGGAAGATGTGTATCTATGTTGCCTGGCACTCAGGGCAACAATGTAAATTTGCACCCCCTCTGAACTGTAGATTTTATTTTTGTTGTCTCTCTACAATGCCTAATGCACCCTTTTGTTAGGGGAATTACAAACACACACATTCAAATTCAAATACACTCACATGCATAAACAAAACTATATACATATACACACACACTCACATTCATACTGTCAGGGGAGGCGGGCCGGTGACCGGGACCCAGTATGCCTGATCTTAATAGTAGGAGTCACAGTGTGGAAATTGATTATCAGGGCCTGGTGCAGGGTAACCACACGCCCCCTGGTGTTGAGCACCAGTGTTTGTGCGGACACATACCAGGGTCTTGATGCAACTTCTGCAGATCCAAGGTGCCAGATGACAATATGCAGACCTCCCAGGATCTGAATAGGGAGGCTCTGCCACAGATATGTATCCAGTACAGAAACAAAAAAGTGGCAAAAAAGTATGAAGTGAGAATATAGACTGATTCCAGCAGTACCCCTGCTGCTCTGTGCACCTCCTCCCACCTGTCACCCCAAAGCGGACTGCCCCACCCCACCCTTGGATAAGTGAAGGTGAAGTAAAGTGAAGGAGTAAAAATGTAAACAATGTTTCTGTTTCTTCTCATGTAATACAATGCGTGCCTCAACTGTGCCAGGACTGAACTGGATTATGATATTAGTCTCTACAATTTTGATAAACATAAAAAGGACAATGGAGCAAAAACAAAGGTTAATAGAAGATATAGGTGAGTTTTAATGTTATATTCAATGGTGGAATTTCCAGGCAAGACATTGTTCCTATTCATTGTTCTTTTTTTTTTTTCTTGCATATTATATGAATGCATGAAAAATTATTATTCACACACTAGACTTAAATGAAAACAAACACATTTTGTTTTGATTAGATATACCTATTTGCTTATAATTTTAGTGTTAACCATATCTCCCTTAAGCCTGCTCTTTCAGATTTACAGATTGTATCAAACAGTCAATAGCAATGGACATATTTTTTTTTTTTGTATCTCATCCAAACCACAATGTATATATTCATCAAATAAGCAAGAATTGAAAAAAAATATCACAAATTAAACCCATGGGTCAGAGAAGGGTTAATATATGCATAGATCGTTTGTGCTCTAGTGATACAATGGCAATCTTTGAATTATGTTTTGTTCGACAGAATCATCGCGTGCAAATTTCTGATGGCTTTAAGACTATCTTTGTACTAGCAAAAAACATTGACTAGCTAAAAAGATTAGAAGTAATTCTGGTTATTGGATTTTCAAGCAAATACCAATGCAACTCCTCCTCTTAATAAAATAATAATATAAACTAATATAAAATACAGTAAAAACAATAATAAAAGGCTGCGCCAATAAGAGAGTAAAAATAGAGTGACTAAGAAAAAATGTCCAACGTAATAGATAAAAATAAAAAATAAAAGTTCAACTTAAGTGTCCTTGCGGATAGTCTTTATAGTAAGTGTTGCAGCAGTGAAGTCTTCATAAGCTGTATAGGTTCCACTCATATAAAAGACAAAAGGGGAGAGAGAAGGACGACCAGTAGTGCAGTATTGTATAATTCCAAAAGTGACGTATGGAAAGATAATATTAAACAACTCACATTTAATAGAGCTTATGTCCAGCTCTAGGATAGAAGCGCATACAGCGGTATAATCCCCGCTTGTGGGATATGCTGTGGGTTTCTCTCCGTCAGTGGTGTCCAATTCTCAAACAAGGAAAAAGAGAGACAACCGATAGTGCTCACTATTTAAGTAGTCTTAATATAAGTAGATGAAAACGTACTTACAAATGAGGAGCAGACCAACTGCTCTTGTGTATCAGCATAGGTGGATTGATCCCCACCTTTAGGATTTCTTGGAGTGCAGGAGACTTCCGAAGTCAGTGTTGGTATATAGTAGTAAAATGCTAAAAATATACTAAAATATACTAAAAAGCCAGGTATAAAAAGAGTAATGTGTATATAAAACTATAAAAAAGAATAGTTGGCACAAATAAATTACCAAAAATTGCTTTAATATTACAATACACAGTATAAAATATCCATAACGCGTTTCGTCAACAGACTTTATCAAATGGAATAGCAAACATTACCTGGCTAGTTGTATTATATAGGAGTTTAAATTTGGCGCCAAAAATGGTCCATCCAATCAAAATTAAGTTACATTTGGTAGTATAAAAACTTTAAAATACAGCAATAAAACCAAAGTATAGGGTCTAAGAACACTCATAATTGACTTTGATGACCAAAACGAAGGTTTTAAAAGCATAAATTAAATGATTAAAAATGCGCACGTGACGCGCGGCACTTCCGGTTTTCGGACTATATGCCGCTATGCTTTATGGGAGATGTAGTTGGTAAGCCGCGAATGGCGGCTAGGAGTGTAATATAGGTGCTGCCAAATATTGGGGGACATAGAAGCAAAAGCCCACAGAGAGGGCAAAAACTAAAATACATTAGACACTCTGCTAGTAGAAATGAAAGTATTAAAAGCATAAATTCAGCAAATGAAATAAAGCACGTGACTTACGGCACTTCCGGTATTCGGACAAAATGCCGCTATGCTTAGTGGGAAATGTAGTCGGCTGAAGATAAGCTCGATCAAATTAAAGGGACATGAAAACAAAAGTTCCCAAAAAGGGAGCTCTATATAAGAAAGAGATGGCAAAATTAAAAGGGACATATAATTGGTGGGGCCATATACTAAAGGGGCACATGTATATGAAATATAAATAAAATAAATTAAGAAATAATAAAACAATTTTGTAAATGCAGAAAATCATAAATAAAAAATACAAAATACAGTTTGAGCAAGGTAAAAGGCATTGGTGTAAAACAGACATGTAAAATACTTTTGTGTTACAAAAAATTATATAGGTCAAAGTCTGCATTAAGGCCATGGGGTATAAGGGTCTTAAGGTTATACACCCATTCCATTTCTATTTTCCCAAGTAGTTTTTTTATGTCTCCTCCTCGCCAGGGGGTAGAACATTTTTTTTATACCAATACATTTTAGAAGTTTAGGATCTTTGTTATGCATAATAAAATGTTTGGATACTGTATGATTTAAGTATCCATTTTTGATATTTCTGCAATGTTCGCTCAATCTTGTTTTTAAGCACCTTGTGGTCATCCCCACATATTGGAGACCACATGGGCATTCGAGCAGATAAATAACATTTTTAGTATTGCAGCCGATAAAATCATAAATATTATACATTTTTTTAGTCTTATTGGACATAAACTGAGTAATTTTAGATGGGGTAGATGGATCTGTGGTTCTACACACTATGCATTGTTTGCATTTATAAAAGCCTTTTGTTTGTGGGAAGAAAGAAATTATCACAATTTTACCACACGCAAATCTCACTACCAATCTCCATCTATGATGAGATCCACTAAAACCTCAGCTCAATACCATCATGCCGCTTCCAAAGCACCATATCAAACTACCTACCAACACCCGTCATATAAACAAAAGAAATCTTTTCACTATGCTCATAATCCTGTAACACAATCCCCCAAATATCACTATTCTTCTGGTCCTAAATTCTCACCCAAACCACAAAGATCACGATACACTAACAATTACCATGAATATTCAAACTATTCAAAATCACCTCCTATTCCTAATCACCCCAACAGATATCAATTGTTGTCAATAGACTCTGATTTTGACAACGAGGACCATTTTTTAGAAATACGCACTCATCCATCCACACTAGTTCAGACACCACATCCGTCACGCTCCCAAAAACGAATTTTAAGTTTAGAGGAAGACGAAGTGGAAGACGGGAACAAAAGGGAAAGACTAGAAAGACAATAATATCCCCCCAAAACTCCTGTAGTGGTATTTTTAACCTTTCTCAAAAAGTTTTATCTGCTGCTCAATTGTCAGTTCTTAGCAAAGGTCTCAAATTCGCTCCTACCTCCTCTTTTAATCCATTTCAGGCTTTCCTTGACGTAAATAAATTTGTCAGAAAAGCTACATTAAAAAGATTTTTCAATAATAAAACAGATGTACCACCAACTCCCACCCCCTCTCCACAAGATCATGGTTTTATCAATACACACCTAAGAGAAAAATCAAAGTTTTATCCATCACACTATAAATCTGCCCCTCTTATTTTATTTGAAAAATTTGTCCAAAAAGATCTGGAAAAAATCAAATATAATAAATATGATGCAAATAACCTAACAAACGCTGAGAGGAAGGCAATTAAAGAACTTCAAGAAGCTAAAGATATCGTTATAAAATCAGCCGACAAAGGTGGAGGAGTAGTTATTCAATCTAGTGAAATGTATATTAAAGAAGCTTTAAGACAACTAGATGATAAAAATGTATACGAAAAACTCCCATCTGATCCTACAAATAATATCCAAATTACATTATCTACTTTTTTAAATAAAGGGTCTAATTTAAACATTTTAAACAAACAAGAATTTCACTTTTTAAACAAAGAATTTCCTAAACAAAGAATTTCCTATTACTCCTGTTATTTATTTCCTTCCCAAAATTCATAAAGATGAAAAGCAACCCCCAGGAAGACCTATTGTCTCAGGAATAGGGTCTCTTCTATGCAACCTTTCTCAATACATCGATACCCTTCTCCAGCCTTCAGTAAAATTAATGAAATCTTACTTGAAAGACTCAATGTCACTTTTAAATTTTTTAAACAAATTTAGCTGGAAACCCAATTTTATACTAGTTACATGTGACGTTCAGTCACTTTACACAATCATCCCGCATGATATTGGATGTCAGGCCATAAAAAGGACCCTTACTCTAGAAGACAATATTCCTTCCATCCAGATCGATTTTATAATAGAAGGTATTAATATAATTTTAAAAAACAATTACTTCTGGTTTTTAGATTCATTTTATCTCCAAAAGAGGGGCACCGCTATGGGTACTAGGTTTGCCCCAAGCTACGCTAATCTGTTCATGGCAGACTGGGAATCCGAAGCTATCTGGGGCAACCATGCTTGGCGGGCAAACCTGGTCTCATATTTTAGATACATAGATGATCTTTTTTTTATTTGGGAAGGACCAGAAGATGACCTAATTGTTTTTATAAATTATCTTAATACTAATGATAGGGGCATTATTCTAACACATGAATATAGCAAAGAATCTATTAATTTTTTGGACATTAATATTTTTATTAAAGAAGGCCAACTCCACACAAAAACTTTTTTCAAAAAGGTGTGTGTTAATACAGCCATCGACAAAACTAGTTGTCACTACAAGCCTTGGCTTGAGAGTGCTCCAAAGAGCCAGTTCCTACGTCTCCGTAGGAACTGTTCAGAAATAACAGATTTTAATGAACAAGCTAATATCCTAAAAAATAAATTTATGGAAAAAAGATATTTAGAATCAGAGCTCAATAACACAATTAATACAGTTAAACAAAAAGAACTAAAAGATCTTCTGACTTATAAGAATAAAGAAAAGGATGAATCAATATCTCTTCCTATTATTTTTAACTTCAATAGCAAAAGTAATAATGTCAAAAAAATTATAAAAAAACATTGGCATATACTTAAAGAAGACGATATTTTAAACTCAATTTTACCCAACCAACCAAATATCGTGTTTAGAGGGGCACCAAATTTTAAATCCATTTTAACCACCAATTTTACTCGAGAATCGCCAGTTAGGGGTTTCTCTTTCTTCCCACAAACAAAAGGCTTTTATAAATGCAAACAATGCATAGTGTGTAGAACCACAGATCCATCTACCCCATCTAAAATTACTCAGTTTATGTCCAATAAGACTAAAAAAAATGTATAATATTTATGATTTTATCGGCTGCAATACTAAAAATGTTATTTATCTGCTCGAATGCCCATGTGGTCTCCAATATGTGGGGATGACCACAAGGTGCTTAAAAACAAGATTGAGCGAACATTGCAGAAATATCAAAAATGGATACTTAAATCATACAGTATCCAAACATTTTATTATGCATAACAAAGATCCTAAACTTCTAAAATGTATTGGTATAAAAAAATGTTCTACCCCCTGGCGAGGAGGAGACATAAAAAAACTACTTGGGAAAATAGAAATGGAATGGGTGTATAACCTTAAGACCCTTATACCCCATGGCCTTAATGCAGACTTTGACCTATATAATTTTTTGTAACACAAAAGTATTTTACATGTCTGTTTTACACCAATGCCTTTTACCTTGCTCAAACTGTATTTTGTATTTTTTATTTATGATTTTCTGCATTTACAAAATTGTTTTATTATTTCTTAATTTATTTTATTTATATTTCATATACATGTGCCCCTTTAGTATATGGCCCCACCAATTATATGTCCCTTTTAATTTTGCCATCTCTTTCTTATATAGAGCTCCCTTTTTGGGAACTTTTGTTTTCATGTCCCTTTAATTTGATCGAGCTTATCTTCAGCCGACTACATTTCCCACTAAGCATAGCGGCATTTTGTCCGAATACCGGAAGTGCCGTAAGTCACGTGCTTTATTTCATTTGCTGAATTTATGCTTTTAATACTTTCATTTCTACTAGCAGAGTGTCTAATGTATTTTAGTTTTTGCCCTCTCTGTGGGCTTTTGCTTCTATGTCCCCCAATATTTGGCAGCACCTATATTACACTCCTAGCCGCCATTCGCGGCTTACCAACTACATCTCCCATAAAGCATAGCGGCATATAGTCCGAAAACCGGAAGTGCCGCGCGTCACGTGCGCATTTTTAATCATTTAATTTATGCTTTTAAAACCTTCGTTTTGGTCATCAAAGTCAATTATGAGTGTTCTTAGACCCTATACTTTGGTTTTATTGCTGTATTTTAAAGTTTTTATACTACCAAATGTAACTTAATTTTGATTGGATGGACCATTTTTGGCGCCAAATTTAAACTCCTATATAATACAACTAGCCAGGTAATGTTTGCTATTCCATTTGATAAAGTCTGTTGACGAAACGCGTTATGGATATTTTATACTGTGTATTGTAATATTAAAGCAATTTTTGGTAATTTATTTGTGCCAACTATTCTTTTTTATAGTTTTATATACACATTACTCTTTTTATACCTGGCTTTTTAGTATATTTTAGTATATTTTTAGCATTTTACTACTATATACCAACACTGACTTCGGAAGTCTCCTGCACTCCAAGAAATCCTAAAGGTGGGGATCAATCCACCTATGCTGATACACAAGAGCAGTTGGTCTGCTCCTCATTTGTAAGTACGTTTTCATCTACTTATATTAAGACTACTTAAATAGTGAGCACTATCGGTTGTCTCTCTTTTTCCTTGTTTGAGAATTGGACACCACTGACGGAGAGAAACCCACAGCATATCCCACAAGCGGGGATTATACCGCTGTATGCGCTTCTATCCTAGAGCTGGACATAAGCTCTATTAAATGTGAGTTGTTTAATATTATCTTTCCATACGTCACTTTTGGAATTATACAATACTGCACTACTGGTCGTCCTTCTCTCTCCCCTTTTGTCTTTTATATGAGTGGAACCTATACAGCTTATGAAGACTTCACTGCTGCAACACTTACTATAAAGACTATCCGCAAGGACACTTAAGTTGAACTTTTATTTTTTATTTTTTATTTATCTATTACGTTGGACATTTTTTCTTAGTCACTCTATTTTTACTCTCTTATTGGCGCAGCCTTTTATTATTGTTTTTACTGTCTTGTTTTAAAAGGGCTTGGAGGGTTTCCCTTTTTAAGGTTGCTGCCTGTTTATTAATTAGCGCTGTCTCTCCTTTCCATATACTCCTTACCACTTAATATAAAATACAATCTGTAGACATTCACCAATGCCGATGAAAGAATTTATTGTAGCCCTGTCTTCTAAGAAAATGTTGTTTGTTGAATTATTATGACTTCTTTTGTCCCAATGCATCTGATCATTGTGCTCAGAGTTCTTTTTGTTTGTTGGTAGGTCTTTGTAGATGTTGTGTTTTTGTGTGTTTCGGTCACCATGTTTAATTTTTCACCGGTGAAACAAACAAATTCAGAAGAGTAATTCCATTAGTACCACTAAAATATAACATTTATTGCCTATTTTCCATTTACAAATGTTTATATAGCAGACAGCCTGATTTGTCACATAAAACTAACGTTGTATATAAACTATAGTCCTCTGAACATCTCTGGATACAGTGCCATGGGAAATAATAGGGTTCAGTCTTGCAGCAATATATACTGTCAGAACCTAATATTGAGTCTGGCCTGTTTGATCACTTGACAGCAACCAGCAAGCAACAGGAAATCTCGAACTTTGAAGGAGAAGATAACAAGCAAAAACCAATACATTAGAAAATGACAGCTAGACTGCTAATTCCCTTGCTTCTGTCATAACTGGAACTCGACAGGGTTACCTCTGCTGAACATCCCAACACATGAAAGCAATTACTAATTATTTAAATATACATTGCAAAACCAGACACAAGATAACATTTAAAAAGTTTATTTCATACACTAACACATCTTCTGTCAGAGCCTTGTGAAGGCTTGTCCTACATCATGAGATCGCTACCTTTCTCTTCAGAATCCATGAAGCTACATGTTTGGAGTTTATTTGTGCTATGCCTTCACTCGTTAATTCTCCAGAGTATCAAATCCACAAATAGTAAAATCCATTTATAAAGTAATACATATATTGGGGTATAAAATCATATTAAAAAACAAACAAACAGCAATGGTATAAACATGGCAACTATAGTAAGACCATGTTTCTGTCTTACATAAGAAATTGTATACATTATTGTGCAAATGCCCAGTATCTTTCTAACTGAAGCAGGGAACACATGAACATTTTTTTATTTTGCTCTTTAATCTCTATAGTTACTATAATATCCCACAGAGCTAGATGATGCTCAGTTCACTAGTCCAGAACAAATAACAGCTCAAAATATGTTAAGGCCCATGGGATGTTCTTTAATATTATTGGTCATCTCCAAGAATTATTGGATTATAATAATATCCCCCCCCCCCAAGTAGCTCTAAGTCTTCAAGTCCCTCACCACCCCCAAATATATATATAACCTGAGACATATATATATATATATATATATATATATATATATATATATATATACTCAGGTTATAGGGGATTTTCAATGTTTCATTCCATGGCATAATGTCTAAAAATGGACATTTTCACTTTAAGGAGAGAATTAATTATATTTATTTTTGCGCAAGTATGTTGTAAGCCTATGCACAGATACATTACACACCATGTGATGCAATTTAGAATGAAATTGAGTTGTTTTTACAGTAGTGTGAGCACTAGCCACTGAGACAAACTGTTTCCTACCTCATATCTGGTGTAATGTGTAATATTACCCAAGAACACATGGACCCATTAAACAATAACAATATTTGCAGCTTCTTGTTAAATGGGAAATAAATATTGAACAGTCAGATCAAATACAATAAGGCAATAGAAATTCCCATAACCTTATATAGTCCATTTTAAAGCTGTCACAAACTGCAGCTGGGATTGTAATAATTAGGTAAGCATGGATTCCAGGAGCAGGCATGATTTTATCTCAGGTGTCAAAAATGTCTTGAAATGACATGAAGAAATACAGCTTTAAACTACAGTGTTCACTGACAGTTGGCAGCCATTAAATAAAAATACCATGGATATGTTTTCTGAATTAAATTGTCTTTTGAAAAATATAGACACATTCCATGTGTGAGAAAAATGTATGTGCAGGATATATATATATATATATATATATATATATATATGATACATTGCTAAACTCAAATTCACACACCAGTCAAGCCATAACACTTGCTTTTCCCACAGAAATCTCACTTTAACAGTGCTCTCACTACTGCAAGGGATTCTGGTTAGGCATACATATGCAAATGAGCTCAACAAAGAATCACATTTTTGCCTCACAATTCCACTTCATACATGGATTCCTTGAAGTATGTGTCTG
Organism: Pelobates cultripes; assembly: GCA_933207985.1. NCBI lineage: Eukaryota > Metazoa > Chordata > Amphibia > Anura > Pelobatidae > Pelobates > Pelobates cultripes. The sequence goes on along the minus strand of OW240917.1, from coordinate 70,131,957 downwards.
CTGTATACAACAGCTTTGAAACACTACTCAGGAAGAGGAGCAAAGCCAGTGAACCACTCATGGACAGCTGTTTCATTGTTAATGCAACTCATCAGCATGAGGTTGGTTACTGGCTTGCTATGGAGGCTTGGCATTATTTGATATATGTTTATTTATATTTATTTTATATATATTTTTTCTATAGAAAGATAGATAGATATAGATATAGATTGTTTTTATGTGTGAAACTGCATTTTAAACATGTTTTATAAGTATATACATTGAACAAAATTATAATTGCAACACTTTTGTTTTTGCCCCTATTTTTCATGAGCTGAACTCAAAGATCTAAGACTTTTTCTATGTTCACAAAAGGCCTATTTCTCTCAAAATGTGTTAACAAATCTGTCTAAATCTGTGATCTTTGCTGGGATAGTCCATCCACCTCACAGGTGTGGCATATCAAGATGCTAATTAGACAGCATGATTGCAAAGGTGTGCCTTAGGTTGGCCACAATAAAAGGCCACTCTAAAATGTGCAGTTTTACTGTATTGGGGGAGTCTGGGGGAGGTCCAAAAACCAGTCAGTATCTGGTGTGAAAAAAAGGTGGAGGTGGCGCCACAGGTGAAAATAAAATGGTTATAAACTATACAGGCATATATACAAGACACTAAATAAGAGAGAATACTTTTAATAAAATACCGCAATTAAAATACCACAATGCGTTTCTCCCCTTAGGGCTTTCTCAAGTGGATAAAAAAATCTATGAGATCCGTGCGAAAAAAATAAAAAGACAGCAAATAATGGTGCAGTATATCTCAACAGCTAAATTGTTACAATCTAAGTGGCATCTAAAGGGCAATAAGCCAGAAGCACTAATGTCCAATAAACTAAAAAAAGAAAAACACAGAAGAGTAATATGCAAAATAAAGGATAAAAAAAACTTATTTAATGGACTGAGAAATAATAGAAAAAGCATTTGGAACATTTTATCGGGATCTATATAATTTACCAGAAGAAATATAAGGCAGGAAAGAAGAGACTGAGAAATTCTTCCAAAACATACATATGCCAAAAATTCTACCCGACCAATAAAAATAAATAAATCAATCCATAGAAGAAGTAGAGGTCAGCAAATCAACAGATACGCTTAGAATAAAGACTGCTCCAGGCCCAGTTGGTTTTATAAACTAATGAAAGAGCAACTAAAAGAACTCTCTAATATTTTTAATTATATAATGAGAACAGGACGATGTCCTGGAGAGTTGTTGAGAGCGAACATTTTCCCCATCCCAAAGTAGATAAAGATCCAGAACTGATTGGTAACTATAGACCTATTTCGCTTATCAATACCGATATTCAAATTCTGTCTTCTATTCTTGCTGAAAGGTTAAAAATAGTCATACCACAATTAACTAACAACGATCAAGTATGATTAATACCAGGGAGGTCCTCAATTAACAATCTTAGAAAAATAATAAATATATTACAAGAAACAGACAACAACAAAACCCCTCTAATTTTACTATCAATAGACGCAGGAAAAGCGTTTTACAGTGTTGGTTGGGGTTTCATGTTTGCTACCTTAAAAAAATGTGGAATTACTGGTTTAATTCTACAAGCTATATCCGTGCTCTATACCGACCCATCAAGGTCATAGGGTCAGGATTTACATCACAAAACTTCAATATAAAAATGGGACAAGACAAGGATGCCCTCCTTCCCCTTTATTGTACATGATGGTGTTAGAACCTTTAGCGATTTCAATAAGACAAAATAAAAACATTAAAGGCTTTACCAACAGTTTAGGACAAATAAAACTAAATATCTATGCAGATGAAATCTTACTAACATTAGAAGAACTAAAAATCTCGGTCCCACAGTTACTGGAGGAGATAAATAAATATTCTAAAGTCTCATGATATAAAATGAACGAAAAGAGAAATCAATATTCATCGCTAAAAATATGAATAAAAGATTAACTAACTTTCTTGTACAAAATATAGGGTTCCCTGAAAAGAAGGGCAGGCTTAACTATTTAGGTATAATCATAACCCCAGATAAAAACCTAAATGACTGGAAAGGATTAGGCTTCTCTTGATCGGGTAGAATCAATATTCTATAAACATATATTCTACCAAAATGGCTGTATTTATGGAGAATGATCCTTCTCAGCTTCCCAGAAAACTGGTTATCTTTACTACACTCATCCTTTTTTAATTTTGTATGGGGCGGCAAGAAAGCAAGGGTTAAAATGAAAAACCTGGCTAGGTCAAGGCAGGATGGAGGATTGGGGTGCCCAGAAATTTTGCAATGTTACCTGGGTAGCAGGCTTTTCCACATCTTGCTCTCCCAAAGCAATGTGGCAACTCAAGAAACATGGTACAAAATAGAAAAAACCACAAGTGGGGTAAGCAATCTATCCTCACTTTTTTGGGTCTTATACTTGAATAAAAAATCTATTCAAGAGGCACGGAGCAAATCACAGATAGTTAAATAATTAACAAGCTGGTGGACTCACAATCAATATATGACACAGAAATAGAATAATAGAGGTGCTTCCATTTTCAACCATTTCCGATATGCTGTAAATATAAAAATAGATACCTGGAAGACCAGGGGGATAAGGGAATTAAAAAATATATCAGTGGAACATAAAATTAAGTCCTTCAACCAAGTTATGAAGAAATTTAATATTTCCACTAAAAAAAACTTTTAATTATCTGAGAATCAAAGGTTTTATTTCAGAATATCTTCTTAAAAATAAGGGGGAGAAAATCACAATTCTCAGACACCTTCTTGAACTAAAGAACTATAAAAACCTATTGGCAAAATGCGCCAAAGTTATATATATATGGAGACATGATAAACCTATAGGACTGATCAACAAATGGGAAAAATAGCTACAAGTACACATAGAAGAAGAGTGGACAAGCTCCCTAAATAAACTATACAAACATACACATTGCCTAAACCTTACGGAAACACAATTCAAACTCTCTAATAGATGGTATCCAACATCGAAACGTTTAAAAAAAATTCTTCCCAGAGTCATCAAATAGGAGTTGGAAATGCAGTGCTAATGAAGGTAATTTGATCCACAGTTGGTGGCAAGGCACACCATAAATACATTTTGGAAAGAGGTAATCAAAATAATATATCAAATAACAGAAATTAAACTAGACTTCAAGCCTGAAGTGGCCCTGTTAAACCTGAATTGGCCTAAAATGCCCCCAAAAGTACTAATGGTAACATTACATATCATCACGGCAGTTAAATTACTCTTAGCACGAAATTGAAAAACAGGGAAAATCTCATATACTCAAGAATTAATAGCACAGGTTATATGGCAGGCAAAAATGGAGAGGGGCATATTGGTGCACCTAGGAAATAGATACATCCAAATAGAAGACAGGCACACATGGATAAAAAAATGGAAGCTATAATTTAACAACTATTACAACTGAGCATAAGGTTCTCCTGTGTCCTCTCTCTCTTGCTAGCCCTCTTCTTTTTTCTTTCTGTTTGTTTTTTATTTTATCTTCTCTTTGGTTAAATGATAACAAACCAAAACAAGTATTAATACTATTACTCCTCTGCACTTTCCACTCAAGATGCCCATATTAATCACAGCTTGTTATAGAGAGGGGAGGTGATAGGGGGGGGAGAAGGGAAAGGGAAAAAGAAGCAGATCCTAAGAAACGGGCAGGCAAACAGAACTGTAAAATTACCTACATTACATTAGGCATAAGGTGTGCTATCTCTCTCCAAAAATAGGCAGGAAATAAAGATTTAAAACAAGAATTTACAAAATGATTTAAGAATTAGAATGGGTGGGATTTGGCTGGGAAGGATTGGGGAGTTAATAGTACAGAAATAACTAAGTAAATTCCTTCTGTTTACTTTTCCCTCTTACCATTTATAAATTTAAGAATTAAAGAACGGAGCATATTAAGAAAAGATAGGAGAGCTAAGGGCTAGGAGGAGATGGAGATAGGGAGGAGATATTTATGATGACAAGAGTACCAAGGCCTGGAATACAGAACCACCAGTTAAAACATACAAGGCAGGTACACGTCTGAAATATAAAAAAAAGAAAGAAAGAAAAAAAAAATACAACCCCCAAATTATCACAGAACTGGTACTACTCCTCCTCACACATAATTGTTTCAGTTTTAACAATAAGGTTTACCTACAAACCATGGGCACTGCTACGGGCATTAAGATGGCACCTCAATATGCTAATATGTTTATGTCAGATCTTGAACAGAGATTCCTAGAAATACAGCACACTAAACCACACAAATATTATCACTATATCGATGATATCTTCATAATTTGGACTGAAAGCGAAGAAAAACCGATACAGTTCCATGACAGGGCATCATCTACAGCCAAGCCACTAGGTACCATTGCAAATGCTCTGATCCTAATGACTGTAATTCCCATCTAAATGCACTCTCTCAATCTATAAGACAGAAAGACTACAAACCAAAGACTATTACCAAATAAATCAACTCTGTTGTAAAAACCCCACGCACGCGCCTACTACAACCCAAATATTGAGGAAATACGGAAAATCATTAAAGACCTACAACCAATGTTAACAGAAGATGAGACTCTGAAAAACATTTTCTCTGAAACACCCATTTTGGCCTTCAGACAACCACCAAACCTCCAACAAAAATTAATCATCAGGAAGCTACCCACTGATGGGAAGACTATAGAAAACAGGTCCAGTCAATGCAAAGAAACCTCACTGCAAACTGTGTCAGCACATATGCACAGATAACACAGCTACACACAACAATAAAACCTACAGCATTAAAGGTTCATACTCCTGCATATCTAGAAATGTGGTATACATGATTCAATGCACCAAATGCCACCAGGATGCTACATTGGGTAAACCACCCAACAATTCAATGGCAGAATGAATATGCACAGACAATCCATTAAACACCACAAAGAAGAATCTTACTGCACTCCTGTGGGACACAACTTTACCCAGCCTGGCCACCCAATGAAGGACCTAAAAATCTAATTACTGAAAGGGGGTTTTAAAAATACCCAAGAATGAAAAACTTTTGAAGCGAGAATGATCAAAATGTTTAACAGCAAGAATAGAGGACTAAATATTGATTTGAGTGTCCTGTCCCACTACCAACACTTTACATGAACAACATTATCTTACTATCCTGTCATATGTATCAACATTTTAAAATGCATTCCAAAATGTTTATTCTATCAATATACAAAGAACTATGTGTAGTCCTATGCTTTCCCATACTCTTGTGCATGTATGCTTATGTATGTGACTGTGCATTTATATTTATATATAAGAGTTCATGTGCATGTATATATGTGTTTGTGTGTATGTATATGTATTCATGTGTTTATATGTGTGCGTATACACACATATATATATATATATATATATTTATTTGTGTGTGTGTATGTATACGTGTGTATATAAATGCATACAAGTATGTATATGTGAATAAGTGTATGTGTAAATATATATATATATATATATATATATATATATGGGTCTATGTATGTGTATGCACATTGGTATATGTGTAGGTACATGTATTGGTGCTTGTGTGTGGATGTATGTGTAGGTGTGCATGTATATATATTCCAGCATTTGGTTGTATTTATACGTATATTGTTGTATGTACTTGTGTATAGTGTGTATGTACTTGTGTATACTTGTACATATACACTACTTGTTTATAAGTATATGTACATGTGTGTGCGTGTGAGTGTGTGCGTGTGTCTGTGTATGCTGGATGTAGGCCCTCATGCATATCCTGTAACTCTTGGATGGAAATTCATGCATTCTTAATATAAGTTATTATTATTATTATTATTATTATTATTATTATTTATTTTTACTCTCCCCATCTAGCACCATCTAGCACCATCTTCTGCACTGTTTGCTTGTTTTTTTTCTCTTTCTCTCCCCTTACTCTGTGATCTTCACACAAGATATTTACAACCCTCTGCAAGAATGGTGTCTAACAAACCTGTGTCTTATCTGCACTCCTGTCCCTTTAGCCCCTATATCACAACTCAACTTTGAATTCTATGTGTCGTCTTGCTTAAGACTTGAGAAAGGGAGGTTCTACTGAAATATTGTCATTAAAAAGTTCTGTTAGTCCAATACAAAAGGTATTACAAGATACAAATTTTATCTGTTTTTACATCTATATAGATATATATATTGTGACAGAGTGTTGGGGATGGTGGTCAGGGGTGTATATCTGGCACCCAGACGTTTGAGCAGCCACTATCCTGACATGTGGATTAGCACGTGCAGCCCCAGGGAAAGTTAAGTTTAAATGTAGTTTTTTTTTCTATGTTGTTATTTGGGTCAGTGGGGTGGAGTATTTGGGAGAGCAAGGTGGGTCTCCACCCTACTGTCAGAGTGGCTGTGCATGAGTCCAGCCCAGGTTTTCTGAGGAGTTCTGGCTCACTGTCTAACACGGTCATTAGCCTTACCTGTAGGGGCTGTGAGCAGCTTTATAACTGCTATTAAAGCATGATGAAGGGAGGAAGTGTTTTGTAGAGAAAGAAGGTTGTCTCCTATTTGTAAGTATTGCTGCTTTGTATATCCTGTTATATCCTGATGTACCTGGCTACTTACTACCAACAGAAAATAAACAGGCCAGAGGCCCCTTAAACTGGACTTTGTCTTGACCTGGCTTCCATACCCTAGAGGGCTGTGCAGTTGCCAAAATATCCTGGACAAACACACACAGGGAAGTAAGTTTGTCACAATATATATATATATATATATATATATCAGATTCACATATACAAAAAATCAGAAGTTAGTTGATGGCATGGTAACTATTTTAGAATGTCAGTGAGCAACCTAATGCTGCAATTAAATTGTAGGATGTAGATGCCTTATTTTAAAGCAATATGCCCCTTACTAAAAAAATAAAAGGTTGTGTGATTTTTAGCATCTTTTTAGTTTATAACTTTGGTGTGCATAATGCATTCATCCTTCTTTTGTAGTCTGGACCAGTGGTTGGAGGTGATGTTCAACATATGGTGGTTCCGTAAACCGATATATAAGCGCGGTGAACTTTTGAAACTCCTTCAATGTCTCTGCCTGACCCTGCTGTGATCAGAGATGTCTGCAACACATTTTGGGGGTTATCCACTGGGAGTGCTCTAGGACTGTGCCATGAGGCAGTGTTGCCTTAGGTATCTTAGATTCTGCAAGTTGGGGGCAAGGTGACCCATAGTTCAGCTGCTCCCTGGGAGGATTAGGGGCCGCACAATCTTATACCTTCTACTCAGCATGACACTTGTGTGCTGTATTCATATTCTCCTAACATTGCAAAATGTAAATGCTCCATGAATGCACATACCTGATTGTGTTATTGATGCACTCCACTTTTGGTTTCAAACATTTATTGCATAAGTTTTACACTTTTCCTGGTTCAGAGCCAAATGTACTCCCATTTTATTTCCTTGTACTGTTGTTGTATTTTTTTTTCTCTTCTTTCAAAATGACAAAATATATAAACTGATTGGGGGGGGGGGGGAATTACTTTTTTTTTTTTCCAACATTTCTCAGATGTATTCCGTTTGTAAACAAATTTGTTTTTCAATAATATTCTACAATTTGACAAAAATAATAACATATCATATTCACTTAAAATGGGCGTGTCTATGGAACTTAAATTCTAGAAAATACACTGTATTAAAACTATTTTTTTTTTTTGTCCGTGTATTTTTTTTTTAAATTAAGTGTGTGTGTGTGTATATATATATATAATGTTGTTTTATGTTGAGTGAGAAACGATAAAAGAAAAGTGCAGTGTTTACACAATGCTGGGCGTGTCAGACATAGGAATGCTGGGTTAATTTTCCATAATTTTTAAGGCTTTCATGTCAATCTATTTTCTGTTTTGCTTTTTTACTGCAGAACATGATGTCCTATCCTCCAATTATATTTAATTCATATATTATTTTTCCACAACAGAAAGGTACATCTGTCTCTCAAAACCTCTATTGTGTCAATAAAGCAATGTATGCAGGCATTCCTCATAATTATCTTATCTCTGTATCCCATAGCATTTTTTTATGCTTTTGTCGATGCATTTTATGCATTTTAAAAGTCTGTTTTTTTTTTGTTTGTTTTTTTACAATTACACCAATCTGGAATAAGCCCTGTATAGTTTTATATTCCTTGTCTCGTTGAGAGTCCTCTATATATATTTGCTTGGTATATCTTTAGAGGCTTTTCAGATTCAGAGATTGTCTGATTGCTTGAAAGAAATGTGTGCCTGCTTCTCCACACACAAGATCTGCAAGTGTGTTCATATTTGTTTTTTTTTGTTTTTTTTCTTTCTCTTCATCCCTTGTTGTTCATCATATTTTATTTATAGTCATATAATATTATGTATACATTTTGCAGTACACTTGGAGCATTTTCACACCATTTTATCTATATATATAGTGAAAAAAGTAACCAATAGAGGATAAAACAGGTGGAGCAGTAAAATGTAAACATTTAATTTTTATTAAATATTTAATATATATACTTTTTTAACATTTTAAAAGTTTAATCAAAAATATAAAATTATTTGGAAAGCCTATCCAACAACATAAATCAAGTCCTTAATCTGTGAATAAAATCAACATTTAGTGACTGTCCTATAGGTATAAACCTCTTCTTTTTTTTTTTTTTTTAACCACTAGTCATCTCTTTTATTTTTCATTGACCTGCTTGTAGGGTTTGTGATACATGTACATTTCTACCCTTCTGGAATTTGAACGATAACAGTCAGCCTATATTTACACAAATTGGAGTTCAGACCAAAATGAAGCTCCAACTCTACTAGTAGCCCAACACACTTCAACATCGCAACATTTTATAAAATATTTTGATATGATAGGCCCCTAATCCCATTCAATGTTTAACATTTAGCGCTAGTCAACATTTTTAAAGATGGGTATATTGGGGATATTATTTTACTTAATTTATATATTTTAGGTAGGTGTGGGACACAGTGTCAGAAAACATTACAGACAGATAGAAAAGTCTTGTAAATAGATTATGTTCAAGAGCCATGATAAGGATAGAGAAGAAAGAAAGCTGATAACAGCGAGACAAAGCCTCAATGTTGGTGAAAAAAATAGGGTGAACTCATACAGACCTATTAACTAAAGTGTGAACTATCAGAATTCAAAGTGAATTCACAGTAAATTTGAAAATTCAGTAAGGGTAGCTGAATCTAAGACAGAAACATTTTCTATTTGTTTGTTTTCTCCAACAGTTCTGAAGTTCACATTAAAGGCACAACATATCACACTTTAGTGAATAACCTGAAAAATAAATAAAATAAAGGTTGCATGTGGCTTTAAAATCCACAAAAAAATGGTGTTTCAACCACTAATTCACAGAGAGAGAAACTATTTAATTTAACAAAAACATCAGTATGTATAACATGTATACATATAATGAAATTAACAATGACTTAGATGTTCATTGCTGTCATTTTTTTTCTCTCTCTCCAGGGTATCACAAGCAACATTAACATTTTATGATAATTAATTTTCTCTATGGCTGTACTTACTGTGCATAGAACTCTCTTTAATGCATGCACTCGTGCCTTTCTGCCATTCTAGTATACATCTGTCCCTTTCTGTTGACTCTTTCCATTCAATTCAACTTTTAAATGTGCTAGGAATTTTAATAGCACAAACCAGTGATGACATGCTGCCCCATATAATTAAATACACAAGGCTTTTAATAGTTGTATAATATCATATAATGTCATAAATGTGAATCTATGTAAGCAAAGAAACAATATAAAAGATGACTACATGCATGTTTTAAGGTGAGAATGACATTTGTATCAAATCCTTTTACACATATGGGTTATTCCCAAAACATTGAATTTTGTCCGGATGCACAAAATCTGGAGAGAATAACAGAATTCCAACCATATCGGCATTTTTCAGATTTACTAATGCCAATTCTGGTCATAATTCAGTTGGTCTGACCGTATTTGAGTTAATTGCCTGGAGGCATTTGTTTTCCAGATTAAAATCAGTGCTTTCAAATCCAAATCCTAATTTTTACAAAATGTGGAACTAAATGCACCCAATGGGATGCACATTTGAAAATGATAATTCACTTGCTTTTTGCAAGTGAATTGACAATTTGAAGATCTATTTACCCACTGGCAGGGTAGGTGAATAGTTGAAAAAAAACTCCAGCAGCATGAGGGTCTCTGGTGGAACTACCGCGGTCGCTAGAGTTGCAGCTGGGACCGGGCCCATCACTCCAGGGGGCCCGGCCACCCTGCAACTCCTGCGATCAAGATGCCCCACCGCAGCCGTGGCAATGGATTTCCAGGGGCCCAGACGCGATCTTAAAGCGTCGCAGCACAGTTTTTATGACATCAAAACTGGGAGGAAGCTGTCACTTCCTTCCAGCTAACAGAGCACCCCGGGGGAGAAGACTGCTGGGGAGGGGAAGAGGGAGTGGCAATGGATTTCCAGGGGCCCAGACGCGATCTTAAAGCGCCACAGCACAGTTTTTATGACATCAAAACTGGGAGGAAGCCGTCACTTCCTTCCAGCTAACAGAGCGCCCCACGGGACAAAACTGCTGGGGAGGGGAAGACTCCCATTAGCATGAATCAACTACAGGGAACCAGGTAAGTCACCCTTCTGCACATATAAGGTAGGAAACAGGAGGGTGACCAATTTTTTTTTTTTTTTAAGTTTGTGTGTGTGTGTGTGTGAGAGAATGTCTGTATCAATAAATCTGTGTATGTGTATCTCTTTGTCTGCATGGGTATCTGTATGTGTATCTGAATGTTTGTCATTAAGTGTGTCTGTGTATCTGCATGCATGTCTATAGTTCTTTCATATATTTATGCCTCGTAGCATGCTCCTACACCTACTTTGTGCCCCAATTTGGGATACAAATACCGGGTTGGGATTAATTTTATCCTATACTTGTAAGTTGGACTCTTGCCAATTTGGACGAGAGGCCTCACTATTCTAGTATGATAGGAATTACTTATTATTTACGTCTAGTATGTATGTTTGTATGTTTAATTCTGAATGTCGTTATGTTTTGTTGTCTCACTGTAAACATACTGCTGAAGGGGCTTGGGGGATTTCTTGTTCTTTCCTTTAAACATGGTTAAAATGATAAAGAGAATGTTACCTGCGCTCTGGCCTAAATCCTCATGTACATTTAAACAAAATGGAGGCTCTTTATTTTTATTCCAATGGCCATTTGAATATATAAGTTCACCTGCCACATCAAGGCAAGCCTCAATAGGTGAGTCCTACTCTAGCCATTAGATTTGCTGATATCAGTCAAGAATCTCCAATAAGACAGGAAGGGGTATTTTATAAACCCTTTCACACATTGGTCATATACTGTTGTGTATTTAGGAGTTATATCCTTCAGTAAACTCAGGGAGTTATACGTGCTGATTAAATTGTACTTGTATCCTTCGTGATACCACTGATATAGATACTGATACACTATTAGCAACTCTTTGAGGCTTTTTGTGGTTATCTGTATTTACTCCTATTATGAGACATTTAGTGGACATACCACTCTACAAATACCCTAGCAACTAAATAAAGGAATTTCCTTAGCACTGGCTATATGTGAGGGTACTGTCTTTTAGTTCTTTCTCTATTATGTTGCTCCTACATTTTTAACTGTTATTTTTGGTTTTTCTTTATCTGATATTTATCTTTAAGCTCTTTGACTTAACAAGGCTATCCAACACCCCTTTTGGGTTCCTTTTTAGAGGAACTGTTTTCGGTTAAAATTATATTAGTTAATATCCAGGGTCTGAATTCCCCTTAATTAAATAGATAATGGGGGGACCTAATGTCCTCCCCAGGCCCCCACCTATGAGCGGCGGGTGGGAAACCTTAATAAATAAAAAATGGGGGAACCTAATGTCCCTCCCAGGTCCTCACCTATGAGCGAAGGGTGGGGACCACAAATAATAAAGTGATTAGTGGTTCCCAAGCCCCTAGTCACTCCCCCCCAATAAAATTACTCTACCTACCCTCCGCACCCTAATAATAGTTAGGGGGGCCAATAAACTAACACCCTGTAAAATAACATTTCATACTTACCATTTGGATGTCTTCTTTCTTCTTATTTTTTTTCAGCCCCAAAATAGACTTAATAAAAATTCATAATTGTCCCGTCAAACTTAAAATAAAAAACAAGCCTGAGTGCAAAAAATAAATAAGCCGAAAAAGAAAAATGCCAGACGGAAAAATAATACATCTTCACCCAGTGAGGGCATCGCGCAGACTAACCTCCGCACGACGGTGAAAGGCTTATAAAGCCTTCCCATATCCTGCAATTTGACTTAGCGCACTCTGGTTGATTAGAGCACTCTGGTTGACTTAGAGCACTCTGGTTGATTCCAAGCCAACCAATCAGAGTGCTCTGACAGGTAAATCTCTACATTTACCTGTCACAGCACTCTGATTGGTTGATTGAAAGCAACCAGAGTGTTATAAGTCAAATTACACATCATTTTAATTTTAGTGTTTTTTCAGAAGATGATGAAATGGTTATAAAACTGGGAATAAGGGAGGAGAAATATTATTAAAACCTATAGGAGCCTACATGCATGAACCGGTTAAACTAACTGATGATAAGACATACGAGAAACTGATAATGAATCCCACATTGGAAACAACAGTGAAGTTTATTTAAAAAAGATTAAAAAGGTAAACTAAAATTGGTATTTTAAATAAAATTAGTATAACTATTTAAACACTCTTTATCCTAAACCACCTGCTTTTTTTATTTACCAAAGGTCTACAAACATTCAATAAATCCTCCAGGAAGACCGATACTATCTGGCATATATTCTGATACATCCAGCAGGTTATCAGAATATATCCTTCACATTTTAGAAAATAAAATATGGAAAGGAAGATATTAATAACAATAGATGTATCTTCACTTTACTCAATAATAGTTTATGATAGAAGCTGTAAAGTCATAGATTTTTTTCCTACAGAGTAGTCAATGATAGACCCGATTCAAATAGAGTTTATTTTAGAGACTACTTTATTAATTTTACCAAATAATTACTTCTGGTTTAATAAAGAGTTTTATGTATGGATAAAGGGTATTGTAATGGAGACCAGGTTTACACCCAGTTATGCCAACCTGTTTATGTCTTACTTGGAACATCTTTATGGCAGTCACTGCTTAATAAACCTAATTTCCCTTCAAAAGACTAAGTCATTAACTTGGAATTTCCCTACCAAACCCTCCCTCTGATACCGGGAAACGCTCTACCCCACTGTACCTACAGACAATGCAGTGGAGTCACAGTATGCTGCAAGGGCTCCAGCGAGACCCGGCTGTATTTTCCTGGAACTCCTACTTGGCTGCGAGGAACACCATCACCCAGTCAAGGTTCATTAGTGATTACACTCACTTCCCCACCATCTAGGAGAGTGTTAATTGGAGGAAATGTACAGCAGACACTCCTGGACAATCACCCCCTGAAAGTCAGGAGGAACTTCTTTGTTTCACCCCTTGTTTCTCCCTATTGACGAAAAACTCTTAATTATATACTCCTACAACTATTAGTTATAGCAACAATTATTCAAACAGGTTCATCAATTTCCAAAATGTATTTACAAAGCACTATGTTTAAAGACATATTTATGAGCTTCATTACGACTCTGCACTCTTTTATTAGATAAAACCCACCATCATATGTATCCACTAAACTGATAACTTGGGAATTCAAACTGAATTTTAAATTTAAATGCACTCCACAGACTTTCAAAATACTTTAGCTTGCTGAAATGCTTTATGTGTAAAGAGTGTGTCCTCTTTATTCAGTTTACAAAAAGGGCAGATTTAAATAGAATTTGTCACTTACATAAATGTATATACACCACCCTTACACCGCAATTTTTATATAGTGTGACACGAAACTAAAACACTTAAATTATCATACAACTTCCAATTACATCTTTCCTGTAAGTGCAATAATTGTACCTTTATTTTCCATATATGTAACAATATTTCACTGTGTTTCTAATTTCTTTATTGATTTATAGTTGTATCTTAATTTTTATACATATATTTACTTTTATAAATTGACCTTGTTACACCCTTTGGCATTCAAGAAGACAACTGAATATCTGGGCTGGGTTAGACGGGGAGGGCTTGCAAACGTTCCAGACACACGAATTGCAGCTTTTGAAAGCTGTTTTTAGATCATATGACTGAAAAAGCTAAACTATAAAATATATATACTCTGCATTTATGCATTGATTTTCCTTAACCATATGAATATAGAAAGTGTGATCAGCTGGAAATCCACAGCTATTCTGCTCTCTGTGGATATTGTCCTAACATCAGTCTTAAATATGTATTTAATTTGAATCACTTGTGATTTACTTTACAACTTATTGTCACATGTTCATCCTAACCTTGTGGTGTCCATAATGGCAAATGCCTTTCTGGAATTAACGGAGGTGCTACTCAGCAGCTCTGTGCCAGTGTATCTGACTCCTGCGGCATGTGGAAGGACGCCGGCCACTGTGGATCCATTCCTATTTGTAGCCCCACATCCGCCAATGGTATTGACGACGTCGGCATTCGTGTGACGAAACGCAAAGGACACGCATGCACGTTCTGGGGTCAAAGACCGGGTGCGGCCAATCGGATCTCATTGCCCTGCCGTGGTTTCCCTTAGTAGGTTATCCGAGAGTGTGTTCCTGAGCATTCATTTCTGGTTATTGACTTTGGCTTCGTTTGACTTCCCTGTATTTTGGTATCCTTGACTTGTGGCTTTCCATCATCGTTGTGTCTCATTCTGTATCCCCGACCTCTGCAAGTATTCTGACTATTCTCTGGTATGTTAAGTTCGGCCATTCTAAGGCCCACTAAGATGTTACCTTTGGTCCTAGGTGTAATACAGTTCTGCGTGCTGGATCAACTAGTATCCTGACACTTATCACAGGAGTGATGTCTCCTCTAGCTTCATAAAAAATCTTAAAGTAGCAATGCATGCCAATTTCCTTGGCTGAATGTTTCATTTGAGGATATCATTCAACCCAACTCTGTTGGCTATCAAAACATGTTTGTTCCCATGTTGTTTATGTAGCCATTTTTGTATCCTTTCAATATTCTGTTTGTTTTGTCTATGTCATGTCAACAGAATCGATTCTAGCAATTGTAACAACATATACTACATGTAATATCTAAATAGCTGTAAGCATTTTATCATTGTTGTTGTTAAGAATATTGATTCATTGAATAATAATAGAAACATAGACCAAAACTAACTTGGTAACCCATTAAAATTAAACTTAATTTTCTAGAACATTTTAGTACTTTTAAATGACATGTAGAGCTAACAGCATTTTTATTAATGAAATAATTTTCTATTATTATTTTATTAGTAAAATCATGTTAGGACAAATACTTGCAACACATATTTTTGTGTTGTAAATACAGATACAATTGCTGGCAATGTTCAAATGTACTGGCAAAACTAACTATATCGCATCCTGCTCTTTATATCTTCTTGGATTAATGTTTGGCAAGGTACACCAATTAGTGGTTAGAATACGGAACAGATTAATTAAATCTTTTGGCAATAATTTTCCAGGAGATTAATTTTTGTACACTGCCAAAAGCTATGTTAAAACTTTAACAAAAGCATGTGTGATGAGAACCATGTCTGTTAGAACCATCTGGTTTACCGATATGATTGTGTATACTAAGATGCATGTAAGACTGAGCATATTATTTTATATGTTTGAAGTATTTGTATGGTCATGAAATACATACACTTTTTGCTCCATTTATTGTTTGGGTTGAACCTTGTTAAAGCAACATAAAACTGCAAATATATAACATCTACAGGCCTTTATTTATGGCTAGTGGATGCCAGGTGTGTATAGTGAATGCAGTGTGTGTGTGTGTGTGTGTAGTGAATGCAGTGTGTGTGTGTGTAGTGGATGCAGTGTGTGTAGTGGATAGAGTGTGTATGTTTGTATAGTGGATGCAGTGTATGAGTAGGTAATAGTGTGTGTAGTAAATGCAGTGTTTGTGTAGGTTATGCAGCTTGTGTGTATATGTAGGATAGGATGGGAGCTGCATTCTGAGGGCAAAACTTTTTTTATTTTTTTATTTAAAATATATATTTTTTTCAAATTAATTTTATTTCCCCTTACTGCTTCTTACCTGTGGCCAGGAAGGGGGGACATTACACTCCCTGGTCCAGTGGTATTGTGCAGGTTGAAAGCATTCCAGTTGCCTGTATAGTGAAGAAGGGGCCCACAAAATGCAATATTTAGCAACCAGCAACTCCTCTCTCCAATTCTCATGACCCTGGCCTTTGTGCAATGCAGAGCATTGCTATGGTAATACTGAAGGATGGGAGCTTGCAAGAATTTGAGAGAGGAGCTGGCAGAATTTGAATATCATATTTGCTGGGCTCCCTCTCTAATATAAAGGGAGCCAGGAGCCTGCAGGGGCAAATACACTAATATACAATAATTCACATATATTTGTGCACATTGGGAACGTGAGACCTGGACCCGTACAGTCGTATAGACTGTACACCCTCCCACCCCCCCTTAGTATCCCTGGCCCTATATATTGCATAAGTATGTGATATTTTAATTCTACATGGTTTTACTAGTTCCTACATATTTTGTTTAAAAGTGTATAGTATTTAGTTTGACGTTGCATGATTTACCCTCTAGTAAATAGAATAGCTATAAACCGGTTTTATTTTTTGTGTCAGTAAGGTGACTCATGCATAGACTTTATCTATGATTAACATCAAATTAATGCATCCTCCACTGCCTACTGAATATATCTTCATGAGTTATTGTTTATACAAATTCAAATAATTATGATATTTTTCCGTTTACTTTTTTATGGTTTTTATTTTTAGAAATTGCTGTTGATAAAACGTTCTGATTTCACAAGGCTGATGTCCAAATTATTTTGGAACCACGCATTGCTTTTCTGGAACACACAGTATGTTTCTACAAGGTTGAAGGGTTTTGGAATTGAGAAACCAGGCTTACGGTAACAGAAACACGCAGGCATAGCTAAATTATCTTCAAGGTATGACTTTACATGGATTTAAGAGTATCCTAGGGGTAGTGTCAAAATAAATTTAGGTTTAACAGAAGTTTCTCAGCAAGTGACTGTATTTAATACAGACAGTACCTTTTTACTTACTTGTACTATACAGGTGCTTATTTATAATGCAAATCAAAGTGATTAAATTAGCCCAACTTTATACAGTTCCATAGCCTGAATTACTAGAGCATGGTCAGTAAACATTGACAGGATGAGATTTTCTCAAAGCTTAAAGCTAAATTATACTGCATGTAACCAATCAGCACTCTATGCTTGGAACATGTTTATTAAATATATATTTCATCACAATCTAATGTTACTTTGTGTGTTCAGACTTTTGCACAGGTTATTCAATTTTTCCAAATTTGTTTGTGCTTCAGGCTTTGGTAAAATATTGCTATACTTTAAGTTAACATACAAGATCCAGCGCACTCGCTCATTCACTAAACAGCAATTTCAAGTCTCACAGACTGTATTAGTTTATTTCAAAACACCTCACCTAAGAAAAAAATAATGGTGGGTTAGTTACACTATATGATCATACATTGCATAAATCTGCACAACATCAATGTACCCCATTTTGGACAGGTCCTACTCTAGCAACCTAATGCTTGCTCTTATGAGATTAATCCACATACTTGGGGAATGCTTCCTCCTGGGACTCTCTACAGGTAAAGTTTAAATAGAGCCCTTGAATGAGGCACCTGTGACAGGGAGGGGTGCAAAACCTATTTAATATATATATATGAAACGGAAAGACGGCACTCACCTGAATATGCATACATTGTCGGGTTCTGCTGGGGCCAATTCATAATACACATAAAAGATCCAGTGCACTCACTTATTCACTAAACTGCAATTTCAAGTCTCACAGAATGTAATAGTTATTAACCTAATATACTTTAAGTTAGCATAAATGAACATAATTTGTGTCACACCAGATCACAAGGGAAAGTGCCCTGTGGTGTCTACACCCACTGGAGATAAGCACCATGCACCCCCATGCAGTATGTTGGGTCACTCTGGGCCAGCTAGTGAGATCCTTTGATGTCCCCATCTGGTCTATTTGGGTAGGTATCTTTGCATGCCATGGAAAGACACTCCACATTCCATGCATGGAACGTGTGCCATAGGTTGCTGACCTTTGGATTGGGTTGTTGAGTTGGCTTTTTCAGTCCAACAATCAAATACATTTACCAAGAAATAACAAGGAACAATATGCACTTCTGCATCCCATCATACATCCCAAATGGTTGCAAACTATAATTTTTCAAGAAATATTTTGCTAAAATTAGGAAACACTATTTATTCTTCCTATTTTAAACTTGCTGGGAAATATTAGCTCATATCTAAATAGAGCACACAATCAGCAGCAGGCTGCTATGAGACTAAGTTGACATTATTACTAAAGGAAATTACTTTCCTAGCTTGCAGAAAAGCTGGACCTGTAATTGTAGAGATCTTAAACGCAGATGACCATAGTTTCCTTATCCTATTTATGAAGCATTACACTGTGACCCTCTATAGGAAACAAATGTATGTTTAGCTCATAGCTCACCTTTAATTTAGAACAGAATTTGGTAGAATTGAGTTGCTGTTGCAAGTGTAAATTTACATGAACTTGTAATCACAACTTCAGTGTACATATTCACGCACTCCTTCCATTCATATTTACCAGTGATCAAATATAAATTAAGCACCACGTCAAGAAGTTCTGTATGCTAATTGTTCTACACTAGCTCAGAGTGATAAAGGTATTTTAAAATGTCAAAACCTTTGCTCTGAAGCTCACTGTACATTTGTCACAGTGAGAAAGGAAAAGCTTTATGTAAAAAAAAACTACTACAAAAGACACAAATGAGACTTGAGCAAAAAAAAGGACTTATTTTTATCCTATTTACAATATGTTGATTTCCTTTACATTATCTAAATAATTTATCTACAATTCATTCACTAAACCTGGAATTGCAGATTTAAAAACAAAATAACAAAATGAGGCGCATTCAAAATATATATCAGTTGCAAGAAGTGAATAAAAATATACTGTACCAGTTTAAGTATAGCAATGCTCTCTTAAAAAATAGCAGCACTGCACATAAGAGATTGCATCAAATAGAATGGAAAATCTTAACATCACTGCATCCCAAGAGCATCATATACTTATTATGGAATTCTTACAAAACTTGAAGTATCGGTTTGGCTGTAATCTGTCCGTATGTAGACCTCGGCATGTACTCCCCAAATGTCAGATAGTGTCATTGTCTAGGAGTTCTGGTCCTCAGAAACCAGGGATGCTTCTGAGAACATATGTCCACTAATTGTATATATTGCAGGCTACAACAACATTCCTTAGTGGGATATTATACCCACATACAAATATTAGTTTAACTTGCTTTGCAATTTCTTCTGAGAATATCGCTTAATACAAATGTCATTGATTGTGGATTTTTCATGATGCTGCATTCTAAAAAATGCCACCAGGTTCCTTAAATTTATCGGCATATAAGGTATTTGTCAATTTTCTTTATTTTAGTTACAACTACTTTATGTGTCAAGTATGTTTTTTGTGCTACTGTCTTAATATTTCAAAATAAGGTATACTAAACAATCTCTAAAAATGGCACATCTTTTCTTTTCTATGAATAATGTATTAATACATTTTAAAAAAATACAATTTTACTTAAATATGTGCCATATTGCAAATAAACATTATGCTATTTTTGTGTAAAGAAAAATCTTGACAATTAAATATTTAAATTAGCCAGGAAGTGTATTGTATCATCTCCTCTTGTTGATATGTTCAAATGTTGTTTTGTGCCTTTGTTTATGATATTAAAAATTTCTGGCTGATTCCTAACTTATAAAAGAAGTATTCTACACATACACACATAAGCAACTGACGAGCAAATGCTAATACCCACAGATATTTATGATATATATGTATATGTAAATATTTCTGCTCTCTGCAGTTATTTTATTGATTACATGGCTGTCTATTTTAAAGGGCAATTAAAAGATTATTAAAGGGGGCTATACTCAACCCAGCCATTAATGTTTTGGTTTATATTCAACTGTTTGCAAATGTTTATTAAGTGTTTACTAGTGTGATTGGGTAGTGTCCATTCTTCAATTTAATGAGGTTGTCATGGTTTTCTTTATCACTATTTTTTGTTAATTTGGATTCGATGTGAAAGACTTTCTAGATCATGCGGAGTAAAAACCCGATCTGGTAAATCTCCAGATATTGTGAAATTGCAAATCATCACGCGTTGCCTTTTCAAAAAACCCTTTTGCCTAACGCTGTTTTAGATGGTTTTCTTGGTGGTGTGTAATTCAACTGAGTGAAAGTTTTCCATTTGTAGCAAGGAGATAATAAAGCCCATTTCAATTTAGTTCCACCATTTCAATCACTTGGTATGAAAATGTTTTACTTGTTTTTTATTAGTACACATTTCTCTGTGTTCACATGGAATAGAAAGACATCATATTACCAGTGATCACTACAAACAACATTGTTATTCCTTAAAAAAAACTGTTAAATCGTTGACTTGCTGACTTTATCTACTGTTATTTATCTACAATCCCAATGGTATCTAAGAAGCTTATCCTATCCAATTGGCAGGACATGGTAGTCCTAGGAGAGATGATCTTCACAGGTAGAAGTGAGGTTACAGTAAAATCCTAGCAATTGAAATAAATTGTATTGTATTGTTTAGGGCTTTAACAGTAAGTCCCAGCAAGATACCATTTAACAGGAGGTAATGTATCACAGTTTTACACTTTATATGTAATTATAGGATACCCATGGTCCTTAACACACAGTAGAGGGGATTACATTATTTAAAAGTAATATTGCAAACTTATTGTCCCGGCCATCAAAAATATTAAAATGTTTAAGCATCGCATTAGCATTTATCACAGTTAGCTATGAGATATGTTTAGTAGAATATGAGTTTGTTTTTTTTTAAAAAAGTTTAAAATTTTTAACAAACTTTTAAAGGAACACTAATGGCAAATAAAATAATTTTACAGAGCATTTATAATAACAGAACCCATACACAAACATTTCTTGAAACTATTTCATAAACGTTTTCTTAGCTTCACCTGCTGTCATTTTACAAGTCTTAGCCATAATGTATGTTTGTAGATTTATATTTTGAGTGCAACTGCAGGAATACCCCACAAGACTTATTGTTTTGGAGATGCTCTTAACTAGTTGTCTAGCTATCACTGTCTGGCCCTTGCCAAAGTCATTCAGATCTTTTTACTTGCCCTTTATTACTGCTTACAACACATGAAATTCAAGAACCGATTGTTCACTTGCTGCCTAATATATCCCATCACGTGACAGGTGCCATTGTAACAATATAAACATGTTATTCACTTCACCTGTCAGTGGTTTTAATGTTGTGGCTGCTTAGTGTATATTGCTGTTCAAATTCATTGTTATTAAGTATTTGAGTTATGTTTATTCACTCTGCTATTCATAGCTCATCTCCTCGCTTTCTTTTTTTACTCCACCTACTTGTACCATATATATTTGCTGTTTTTCAATCTCCAAACTCGTCTTTTTACTCTATACCTTACTAAGGCCAGCTCATCTCCCTTTCTCATTCCATCTTCCTCTCCCCTCAAAACGTAATCTTCCCTTTCCACTCCCCCTTCAAATTCCAATGCCCCCTCTCCTAAATCCATGAAGCCTTTTTCATCTCTCCATTGCATTTTTCTTTACATATACTACACATGTCCATTTAATTTCATTTATTCCATCTTCCATATTTTGGTTTAATTAAATAGTATTACTTTTTTTAGGATTTGTACCCATAAAGCCTTTCACTGATCCATCCTGTGGCAGCACTGCAAGAGTAGGGTCTGCAGTTGGGTAGCAGAGATGATATCACACTCCCTTCAAGTCATTTTTATTTCCCTCTCACAGAGTGATTGTGGCATGAAAGGAGAATCATGTGCAAATAAGTACCTGACAGATCTCACAAGGTTAGTATAATCTGGAAAGGTTTAAGTATGTGCATTGGATATATTGGATGTCACATGATTTGCTTGTAAGAAAATGTTATATTGCTTACAGTCTGTTCCTTATAACCAAGGAGCAATATTTTATAAAATAACTCATGTACACACTCTGCACATATTTACTATTTTTACTGAAATTAGGTATTTTTAGAAATAGTTATACTGAGTGTAATTCATAAAATGTAAATGATATAACACATCCCTATGCTCATACAATCAATTTGGCAATTATTACTTTAGAATCCCAGTCCAGTGGCGTATTAAAGAAACTATTTAATGCAGAAACAGATAATTTATAGGAACGCAGGTTAACTTAAAGCTTCTCTTTAAGCAGTACCAAGCCAGATGACCTACGGTATGGTTTCACAATCGCTATCAGCTTTATTAAATCTTGAGTAAAATCAGATGAGAATAAGTTGAAAAGGTAGAATGAGTGTTGTTCTACTAACCTACAATAATGTACAATGTCTATCTCGATAAACCATGCTTAAAAGGACACTCGACAGCCTGAATAAAAAAACAATTAAAATCACTGTTTGGAAGATATACCCCCATTGAAAACATGCATGCATTTATTTATGTATTTGTTTCATTGGATTTATATCCAAAAACAGCTTGCCAAAGTTGCAGCTCTTAGTTCTGAAGCCTTTTCAAGCTCTTCCCTTCTTCTCCAGGTCAGACTTTTCTCTGGCTGTCCAATCACAGACTTCCCAATGCAGCGCAATGAGAAGGCCTTGCAAGGCAGGTGCTCTGGGCAATTGCCTGACTCTTGAGTTTAGCGCTACTGAGACTAACAACCAGGAAGTAACACCCCATGATTGATTCCCTGATTGACAACCACATCAGTATTTATTTATTTATAAAATATT
The DNA here is from genome assembly GCA_933207985.1 of Pelobates cultripes. Taxonomy (NCBI): domain Eukaryota; kingdom Metazoa; phylum Chordata; class Amphibia; order Anura; family Pelobatidae; genus Pelobates; species Pelobates cultripes. Next base: position 70,108,916 of record OW240917.1, on the reverse strand, counting down.
TTACCAGGAAGTAAACAATGAGATTTCTCTCATTTTCAGGTATGTCCTGGGCCTACAAAGACTGCATGGTTACAAGAAGGTAAAATATAATATAATATAAAAAAATACAATATATATATAAACAAGGTTAATTCATAAAGTGTCAATTTCTATTGAAATCTGCACTTTTTGTAAAATGTAAAAAGCAGTAGTGTTTTAGGGGTCTGGAATATCCTTGTAAAAAATATTTGAAAAATAAGAATAAACCCCAATTGGGAGCATTGTGCATAGAAGCAACAAAAAAACATATGCCACTTGAAACTTGATATGTGTATCTTACAACATACTCCTAGAAGTGAGTATAAGTGAACAAAAACACATATGAACAAAAATGTTTCATGGATTAATTATACTGAGAACAGATTAAGGGCTTGTATTACAACTGTAATAAAAATGTTGTCTACTTGTGTTTGTGTGTGTATTATTGTTAATTTAATTTCCAGGTATCATTATAGCATTGACTTTATTATAATTATAATTCACGGATATGTCTAGTAAACATACTTTGACAACTAGATCCATGTAAATATTTTTTTGAAATGGGAAAATATCTAGATGCTAAAAATACCCAAAGCTTTTAGTCTAAGGCTAAACCTAATGATTCTAGAATTCATTCGTACAGTACTCCACCTTTTTACCCTTTAGCTATCTCCCCAACTGCTCCTCCCAATTTAGAATTAAAGTTGATAGCCATTCCCAAATTAAGCCCCTTAAATATATAATCACTGACTAGTAAACGTTGTCTATATGTGAATGGTAATGGAGTTAAGAAACATTATAAGGAATTCAGCATTAAGAAGACACACATCTTGGGATTTAGCTATCGACGGGCCCCTTTATCAATGCCAATAATTTAGAACCTTAAGAATTATGGCATAAAGCCATTTTGAAATCAGGTTTGGCGTAGAATTTTTAGTAGTTCTTCATGTAATTCTAACAAAAAAAAACAATAATTTTAAAGTGGATATTTAAACAAATTGAGGTAATTTAGTTACTCCAATGGCCAATGGAGGGAATGCCCACCTGCCAACGTCAAGGCAGACCCCCCTAGACGGGTCCTACTCTGCCCTTTACCTTGCTTCCTTGAGCTTCTGGCAAAAATACCTCTAATGAGACAGAAAGGGGTATTTTTTATATACACCCCTATATACTTGTTAACCCTTAATATGGAACACATGGGATAGGCGGCAGCATTGTAACCTAGCTGTGTGATTAAAATACAAAAAGAAAAGCCCTGCACTCACTCCCATCACTCCTGGGTGGCAGCAATAACTACAGTACACATCAGCTAATACATATAGTAAAAACCAAAGGAAAAACGGTTACCTGTGCTCTCTCCTTAATCCCTATGTATATTTAAACAAATGGAGGTCAGTTAGTTACTCCAGTGACCACTGGAGGGAATGCCCACCTGCCAACGTCAACTTTTTTTCTTTGGTTTTTACTATATGTATTAGCTGTGTACTGTAGTCATTGCTGTCGCCCAGGAGTGATGGGAGTGAGCGCAGGACTTTTCTTTTTTGTATTTGTTAAAGTGGATATTATTTAATTCTGCTGTTACTTAAAATTAATTTCCTGTTGCAACACCTGATTGTATTTTCCATGAAGTATTGATTGAAGATCCAAACTCTCCAGTGAGCACATCATGCTTATCAAAGGCAGAAAACTGTGAAATAAAATAGTTCTTCACGCAATGCTGAATTTCTCCTTTAACCATCTCAAAGTAAGAGCATTATCTTTATGATATTTTTTGTTGTAGTTTGTCATGAGCACTTCTCAACCACTTCTGTTATAAATTCTATGTCTATATACGTCTGCATGATGTTATAAATGCAATGTATATTTATGTCTACATGAATATGTCCTTAAAGCTATAGAATTGCATTTTTATTAAATTAAACAATAAAAAATAAACATAGTTCAAAAATATATGCAAAATATACACATAATGTCCACAAACTGCATCCAGACGACTTTTAAAAATCAAACTAGCAGCTTTATTATCTCAACATTTCCGTTTTTCATAAAATATTCATTAGGAAAAACAAACATTTACAAAGTAGGGAAAATTCCCTTTATTATACTATCTATTGCCACTAAAAATCGTATGAAATACAAAATGCACATTAGGGAACCATTACAGAATGTTAATAAGCTACACACTATGGCACACAAAGATTTAAAAAAAAAAAAATACATATGTACATTATACATGTTCTGTAGTGACATTTGCATTACCACATTTCTTAATTTCTTAAGATCCATTATTTCAGTAGAAAAATAAGTTACATATGGTCAACAAAATAAAGGTCAAAGAAAACCTTAGGTATCAGGCTCAACTATATTTATTTATCTGCCCAATGTAAATCATGAAAAGTATAGTTTTTCACTATACAAATCTGTCACTTAAAAGAAGCAAATAAATGGAAAGTCTTAGTAAACAAGAAATACTAACATATTATTCATAAGATGGGAGATAGATTGAATTCTCTATTCATACCTCATGGTTTCAAATAATTTAATTCTTTAATCTAATACAACCCTTTATTCCTCAGTCATTTCAGTCTATCACCTCTTCATGTTAAATAAGGCATATGATCAATCACTTGTAATGTTAACAATGCAACAAATTAAGTATAAATGTGCAGAATGTACGTGGAATATGAATGTACAGTTTATTAATTCATGTAGTGTGTTTGCATTTGGCAAATCTGTATTTCATATTTTACTCTCTCCAATATAGATTTTGCTGCACAAGCATTTTATCAGGTAAATATCGATGAGAGAATTACACATACACTAGCCTACTCTAGACTAGAGTAGGCTTTAACTCTGTACCTTCATCATCATTTTCATATTAAAACATATCTTAACACAAGATTAAAAACATTAAAAACACAAGATGATCATTAAAAACACAAGATGCATACTGTTCATTCATTGAACATTAATACCAGATAATATAGTAGTGTGTATATATATATACTGCTGATTTTGAACATTTGCCAACTGACAAAGAAATGATCAGTCCATAATTTTAATGGTAGGTGTAGTTTAACAGTGAGAGACAGAATAACAAAGAAAAACCAGAAAAACGCATGTCAGAAAAAATATAAATTGATTTGCATGTCAATGAGTGAAATAAGTATTTGATCCCCTATAAATCAGCAAGATTTCTGTCTCCCAGGTGTCTTTTATACAGGTAACGAGCTGAGATTAGTAGCACTCTCTTAAAGATTTGAGGTACGGCAGAATCAAAGGAAAAAAATCAGACAATATTTCACGCACAAAAAGTTTCTAGCTAAGACAATCGAGATACTGCTGGAAGCCCCCATCATGGAGGAGGAGCTTGGGCATTAAATCCAGCCCAACAGAAAAACCTCCTGGCTGCGTGTGCTTCCTCTCCAGTATTATAAGTCACCCAGATACAACTCCCTAGACTGGAAAGGGGCTTTAAATGCAAACGCTCCAGTTCACAGCAGCTAATATTACACTTATCCCAAAGAAAATGTTTTCTTAAATTCTGATGATGCCCATATCGTCATACCTCACAGTCATAGTAGACCCGGATCAGTCAGGGTTTATCATTGGTAGGGAAATGTTATTAATTAAATGTTAGTAATTAAATTTTATCGATAGGACGCGAGGGAAGGGAGTCCCAGTCCTTTGCCTGTCGATGGACAAAGTGAAAGTTTTCAACAGGCTGGACTAGGATTTTCTTTTTAAACACTGGAGGTTCATACAGGGAATACGGGCCCTATGCGCAAATCTAGTGGCAAGTCTCAGAATCAATGGAGTCTTATTGGACCTATTAAACATACATAATGGATGGGACATGACAGGGGTGTAAACTGTCCCCCATGCTGTTTATGCTTACTTTGGAATCCCTGTTGAACAAAGTAAAGGCCAACATTGATACCCAGGGGTTTCAACCTCAAATAGAAGGTCACAAGGTCATAGTCTACATGGTCAACCTCCTCTTTGTGGTCTCCAAGCTGGAGACTACATTTCCAGTTATTAATCGGAATTCAGCGAATATGGACAGATATCCAATTTACAGATAAATAATGCAGAATCAGAGATACTCAAAATCTCCCCCCCGAGACCGATACGCAACAGGTTTCCTTTTAGATGGTGCTTCTGGAGTATGAAATACCTCGTCATATGGTTGCATGACACATTAACCACATTTATGGAGTTACTTTTCTACCTCTTTTATCTAAATTGTCAGTGGATGTTCAATAGTGCGACTAACCACACTTATCTTTGTATAGGGAGAATAAACATGGTGAAAATTCCCCCCTTTACCCCAATCAAATGCTGCCAATTAGAATACCACGAAGCATACAAGTAACAGATATATGTGAAAAGAGGAGCACAAAGCAGTATACAATTCATTGCAAATATTCAGAAAATGCTATGAACCATAGATAATTATATCCCCCCAACCCTGTTATTTCACAGGCCGCATCCCCATTTTCTAGTGACTGGGCAGTAATGGCTGCCTATTTGCTTATTATAACACATTAGTAGACAAGGAGGTTATAACATAGCTTAACCTAATTACATAACCTAACATAATTAACCTTTGTGCCATCAAGTGTTTTGAACTATTCGTCTGATGGCTGCTAGTGCTTCCAGCAGGAATATAGTTTAAATCTGGGCCATGATTTTAAGCCTCTGGGCCCAGATTTAGTGAAGACATTTGGGGCCTGAATGACAAAATCTGGTCATTGGTAAATTACATGAACCATCCGTACACAGCTGGATGGTTTTGCATTTAGGTACAGAGCCATTTAGACTTTGCTGAATAACCCTGGTAAACTAAACAGAAAATGGCATTGCAGTTTCTATTCTTTCTTATAAAGCACTAGAGCTCCAGGAAGAATCTTCACTCATTGCATTGCAGCAAAGTTATTCCAGTTAGAAGATAGATGATTTGGCATAACTCTGCTGCTACAAAAAAAAAAATTATTTTAAAATATTGTCAGTTTTTTACATTTTAAATTCACTAAATAGTGATTATCAGTGCAACTCATATCAAATGAGACCACATTTTCACAGTTTTATACACATTGACTGAATTGAAATTAATATTCATTTCAGATTGATGGCACTTTCGCTGACTGAATATTTCATTCCTTAGAGATCTTTGTAGTAAAACCGCAATTTAAATAGTAAAATAACTGTATTGCTTTAGCACAATTTGATCTTTTATGAAAGAATATTATAGGAGAAGTAAAATAATATACATTGAAAAAGTTATGAAATTATTTTATTTTTACTTTTATTGCACCTAGAATTCTGCATTTTACAGCAGAAAAATTGTCATTAAATTAGTTTCTCACTGTCTCACTGACAGATACAGACACATCAATATCCCTTTCCTCTGTAACATTTAGTAAAACATGATATTCATTTACTTTCAGATAATATTAAATGTAAACATTTTAGTCTTTGAATGACAAAATGTACTCAAAAATAGTTGTTCTTTTACAACCAGAATCTTCCAATTCAAAGTTTAATTTAAATAATTCTGAGTTTACATGTAACTCTGTGACTAGGAAATCATACATTTTTATTCTTCTTATTATCATAGATCTTTATATAAAATGTAATCACAGTCATTCATTTTTACTAAGTGAAAATCCTTTAAATGTTCATAGCACCCCAAAATATGCATTTGTTATTTCAAAAAGTATTCTGCTCACACATCTGAAAAGAGTATTGTAGAACATTGTTAAATAATAGATCAAATTATTTTTAGGTAAAAATGTAATTCTCTGGCCATATTTTATATTGTGACACATATATAATTTACAGGAAAAAAAAAAGTTTTACTTCAAAATGTTATAAATGATATAATTTACATCAACCATGAAAAATATGTTTTTGTATAATCCTTGCATTTTTTTGCTTCTTTATTAAATAACACATTAAATGCCAAAAATGAGTTTTGCAACAGTACACAAGAAACTTATTACTACCAACTTAAATGTATTGTCATATGTTTTTATATATTTATATAGTATAAAGATAAGAATGTATAACACACATTTTTATATAGCCATTAACATTGTAAAAATTTCAGGAATCAGAACCTTTATCAAGAGTGTTTTTTTATATGTGTACTTATGCTGAGCTGAAGTAGCATTTGGTAATTTTTCTTTACTGACAGGAGATTATGTTTGAGTAGAGGACACTAAATTCAATATAAATATATATGATATTGTGTAATGTCATAATAATTAAGTCAGCTGTGAGACATTTTAGCCTTTATATTTGACCAGCTAAATGTTTAGGTTGATTGTGCTATTAGCACTTGCCTCTAAATTATTATTTTTAAAGAATCCTAAATTCCTCTCTACAAATCTTCATTCTTTTTTGGGGGGGAATTAGATCTAGCATATCATTTTTTTTATCGGAAATAGTTTTAAGATTGACATATGTTTACCTAACGTCTAAATAGTTAATAATTTATATATAACTCTGTACAGCAGTGGTTTCCAAACCACTCATGACCCATCAACAGTCCAGGTTTTCTCAGTATCTCCATTGGAATAAAAAAAGGATAATAGGTAAATCATGGATTGCTGGTGGGTCAAGAAGAAGGTTTGCTGAAGAGAAATGACAATAAACACATACCTACCAACACAAGGAGGTTTGCAATCAGGATAGGACCTGAGGTGGGTTTCACTCATGACAACATGCAACACAGTTGATGCTCATAAGGAGAGGGTCTGCCCGGGAAATGTTTGGACCTTCCAAACTTGAAGGGGAGTGACAGCCTGCATTGTAACATTTATTACCTGTTATTTGTTAAATTTATATATTTGTGTATGTGTGTGTGAATATATATATATATATATATATATATACAGTTGTCCTCAGCACTCTTCCTTAAATATATATTGCCTCGGTGCTACCAGCGTTCAGAAGGGTCTAAACGTTGGGACAATTGGATTATATTGAGTGAATAAACTATACTTTTCTTTGCAAAGACCTGTGAGTGCACCTCTCTTAATGGATATATATATATATATATATATATATATATATATATATATATATACATACATACATATACATATACATACACACATATAAATTGTATTTTTGTTTGTAATATTATATTGTTCCATTTTGTAACAATACAGTTTTTGTGGGCCCGGGACATATTGAAAACAAAATAAATCTCAATGTATCCTTCCTGCTAAAATATTTTATCAATAAAAAAATGCATAAATAATATTCTTGAGTAAAGTACTTTTTTAATTAAATTTAGTTCTTATTAAGTATTACAATATTTATACAAATCATCAAGTCAAAGCTTAAAAGGCAACTGTCATCAAATTTTCCCTTTTCATTTTTAAAAGTGTTGTACATTTAATGAAACTTAATAATATATTTTTTAAGCGATGTATACTGATTTTTGAGAAAATGTCATATTTTTATCTGCCTGAGCAGTCATGCTGGGACAGACTCTACGGTTATCTGACCTACTGCTGATCAACCTAACTTGCCTGTTGCTGAGTGCTCTGTGTGAAATTGCCACAGCAGGCAAGTTAGGTTAAGTAGCTGTTGATCAGCTAAAAATAGAGTCTGACCAAACATGGCTGCTCAACCAGATAAAAAAGTGAAATTTGGGGGAATCAGCTCTTGACATAAATGGTCGCATACTTACTGCTCTCCACCAATCGAATCTCCAAACAGCCCAAATTCAGCCCTACAAGGCAACTTACTGTACTGCTGACAATCTGCAAATGCCCCTACACCTATAGGGAGAAAAACCAAAAAGTCTTGCCCGGATCGGCTGCGATATACCACGTATATAGGCGATTTGTTGCGTAGGCCGCATGGCGCAACGGGGCCTAACATGGCGGCCGACTTCGAGGAACACTCGGACAGCTTGGACGACATTCCTCTCCACTGCCCTGAAAATCTGGGATATCAAGGGCCTTTTAAACCTACACAGACGACAGCAGGTCTCCCGGTCACCACGGAGATACTTACCTCTCTCCTCTCAGACCTACGACAGTCGCTCTCCATGGAGATCTCCCAGGTAAGGGAGGATGTTAAGGAGTTTACCGATCACCTCATGGCCGTGGAGCAAATCACACAAACACAAACATCACAGATGACAGAGCTCCAGAAGCAGGTCGGGGACCTTACCACAGCTCACACTACACTTACCCACCAACTAGCAGCTATGGAGAACAAACAGAGGTTGAAGGATGTTAAAATTAGAGGCCTCTCTGGCATCGTGCCCCCAGCTGAGCTGCCCCATCTCCTGAGAAGGCTCCCTAAGCAAGCTAATGGGATGCAGCTAGACTATGTATTTTGGTGCCCAAGCCACCACAATTAGCAAGCTCTGCAACAGTCGACGTCCTGGTCAAATTTTAAAATGGGCCCTTTCTCCTACACTGCCTTAAAAACCTCCACATGGCCTATAAATTTAGTTTCCATAGATCTATACGTTAACGGTATACTGGTTTTCTCACTTAGGGGGCATGGTTCCCGCTAGATATCACTACACATGCCACACTGATGCCTCCATCTGAGAGCTCAATCTAGATCTACTACACTTAGGCCAATCCTAACTTCCTGTTGAAGCAGAAACTATTCTCTTTTCTTCACACTTTAATTCTCTATTATTTTAATCTGCAATCTACTCTTTACATATAAAATTTGTGTTGCCTTCATATATGCCATGCTGATGTTATTGGTTGTTGCCATTGGGCTTGTTATAGCTGTTGTGGCTATTCAAGCATGTTGTTCATGCCTGCACAACAAAAATAAATATATATTTTTTTAAAGTGAAATTTGCTAAAAGAATCTTTATACATAATAATACAAAAGTATAATTAAGTTTCATCAATCTAAAAAAATATATTAAAAAGTAATTTAAGGAACATCATAACAAAAGAAACCTTAAATGAAAAATATTACAGTAAGATATATTACTAATGTAATATTGACACTTAGAAGAACATGCTTAGAAAAGCTGTTGTAGAAAGATTTCTGAGCCCTCTGCTGAGGTTAAAAGAAATGCAGTCTCATCCTGTAGGACTATGAGGGATCACATTGCTCCCCAATTGATACATGTCTCTTTGATCTCGCACTCATTTTAATAGTTGTCTCCCTTTCAAGAAAATTGAGAAAGGAAGTTCATAGATTAGTATGTGGATGTTCTCAAATAGGATTTTGTTTAAGAATGTGGAATAAGTCAATACAGCATTCCTGACCCCAACTTGCACCCACCATCCATTCTCCAGTACCTGAATACCACAGTAATCCCCCCAATAACTTGACAACACATTCCAAACAACATGACAAGACTATGTGTACATTCTAGTAGTGTCTCTTTATGGGCCTTCCTTTTAGAGAGACCGCAATGTCTCTTTAAGCAACGACTTTTGCTTAATGAAGCCATTTTGGTGTACAGATCATGTCCCTGCTGCTACTTAAGTGCTTTAAGTGTCTGGAGTGTCCCTTTAAGTGGATACAGACTATGTAGGATAATGTTACTTAGAAAAAAAAGACACCAACTCAACCATTCAACCATGACAATCAAGTGATGCTTTTACACAACACTTCTGTTTATCTAATTTTTTTAATTCATTCTAAAAATCTTGTTTTATGTTTTATAACTTGTTAAATGCTCCTATGCTCCATTATAAACCACACAGTTTAGCAGGTTAATCCATCACTAGTGTTAATGTTTAAGCAATTACCACTACTACTGACTTCCGAATACACACTACATAACAATAATTGATTCTAAACAACAAAAAATGAGTTAGTTTTTGAATCAGTAGCATAATGTCCAAACAAACACACATAAGTATATTTTACATACTCATAAGCAACATTAACAAAACATCTGGTAACTAAAAAAAAAAATGCTGATATATATACCAGCATTTCTGAAATGCAAGTGTCATTCAGCATTGTACAAGAGCATCGTCTTATTTCATTTATCTTGCTCACATTGCAGGAGACAATATTCTGCTACTTTAAAAATAGCTACATAGTCCATGCATTTGTTAGCATCTAAATGCAGCAATGCCAACTATCTGCTTTGGAAAAAAGGTCCAATGAAAGAACTTCAACAGCAACGTCATTGCCAATACATGTTTCTCTGGATAGATAGATATCAACTAGTTAATTATTGTTATAAGACACCTAACCATTCTGCCATGTACAAGAAAACTCAAGGACATAATGACATGTCAAGGAAATTCACTGATTGGAATGAAGTGTAATTGGAGTCTTTAATTTTAAATTAGCAAACAGTAGGTCGCAACTTTGGACTTTTTATAATTAGTGATATAAGCTTTAGGGTTTTAAAATCACTTGAAGCTGTCGTGTTTTGGTGCATTTTCAAGTGGATGTCTATAATAACCAGAACATATTGATATTACAATTAGAAATTGTATATGACTTGTGTTGTGTTCTGATGATTGTATTATTATTGTATTATGTTATGCTTATTTTTACGTGACTGCATCAAATGCTTACTAATATTTCTTTGAAATGTTGACAGGAAAAATAATTTAAAAAAATAATGTTTTTTTAAAAAAAAATCAATTATGACTATACCATCTCAAAATATAATACATGAAATATATTCTCTAAACAGTTATAGGAAATTTAAAGGTAAATTGCACCTATCTTTTCTGAATACATATATTATTTATATGTATACACTGCTTATATAGGATTTTAGTGCTTGCTTATACTTATAGTTTAAATGCATGTATATTTATAATTACAAACCAATGCAACATGTATTTGTACTATAATGTATATTTTTTCAAATGATGTATGGCATGTTTGCATTTGTTAAAGGGACACTATAGTAACCAGAACAACTACATCTTATTGTATTTGTTCTGGTGAGTATAATCATTCCATTCAGTTACAGTTCGGTTTCGAAGGGTGGTTTTTGAATGCGGTGGGAGCTATATATTCGAATCCCTCTGCCCGTATAGTAGCCCGTGATTTATGCTCAGATTGGTTTTATAGTAATAATGGGACGAGACAGGGGTGTCCTCTCTCGCCTTTATTATATGTCTTATCAATTGAACCACTAGCAAATAATATTAGACAAAATGCTGGGATTAAAGGATTAGGAACTCAACTTGATGAATGGAAGATATGTTTATATGCTGACGATATCTTAATTTCTATTACGGATCCACTGGTCTCTCTTCCTTATTTAATGCAAGAATTTAACAACTATAGTAGTGTTTCAAATTATAATCTGAACACGAATAAAACAATAGCTATGCCGATTAATATACATAAAGATAATTTAATTTCCCTAAAGAAAGATTTTGACTTTAAATGGACAAAAAAAGAGTTTATATATTTAGGGGTGATTATAACTGCAGGTATAAGACGGACTATGGAAATTAATTTTTTGAAATTGTTAAAAGAAACTAATATGTTATTAAAAGAATGAAATCTCCTGGTGGGGAAGGATAAATACTATCAAAACCTATATAATTCCTAAATGGGCATACCTATTCAGTATGCTCCCTCTCTCTTTCAAGCTATTGGTTGAATATGCTGCAAAATAGCATTACAGCTTATGTTTGGAGAGGGAAGAGACCAAGAATTAGTACATATACTCTATCAAGGAAGGCCCACCAGGGGGGGTTGGGTTACCCCCTAGTTAATCAAATCTATCAGGCTAATATGCTTGTTCATGCCAGTAATTTACAATTAAGTGATTCTATAGACCAAGCTTGGTATAAAATTGAGGCAGCCAGACTTGGTTTAGATAATCTTGAATTCCTCTTATGGAGAGAGGCAAGTCAAAATAAGCATTTGTGCGAGATTAGTTCTCATTTTCCTTTGTCTCTATCACAGACATTAAAAGACTGTGGACTTATATAAAGAAGTTGAATATTAATCAAAAACTATATGAGAACCTCAGTCTAAGGTCGTTGGAACGTTTTATGCTAGAGATAAATCTGACGAACTGGTTTAAAGATCCTAATTATAAGATAAAATATCTTTATAATGATCACCAATTGAAAAGCTTTGAAGTTCTGAAAAACTGGTTAGTTTTACCCTCTAGAGAATTATTTAATTTTCCTCGTATTAAGAGCTATTTGAAAGATAACATATTGGTATTAGACGGCCTTTTTGGAAAATTGTTTAGGAAAATTTTTTCAGGGTGTAAGGTTAAAAAGATATTCTCTATTGCAGTTGAACTAATAAAAATGAAGGGGACTCCATTTATCCCCAAAGCTTTAACCAAATGGGAAACTGACCTAGCAATATCCATTCCATTTAATAGTTGGTGTAAATCCTTTATGAGGACTAAAAAAAACATTAATTGCTTGAATATTTTAGAGACTTTCACTAAAATATTGTATAGATGGTACTTGGTACCGACTAGACTTGCTAAAATATCTATTACTAATCCATCTAATTGTTGGCGGTGTCTACACCCAGTTGGTTCTATGTTTCATATATGGTGGACCTGCCATCGAACTAAGTCTCTCTGGAGTATTACATTTGAATTTATATATAGAATTGGAGGTATACATCTGGAACACAAACCGGAAATTGCCCTACTCCATCTTATGGGCTTAGAAATAAAGGATAATCTCGATATTGTGATTATACATTGTTTAATGGCTACCAAAATATTAATTGCTAGATTTTGGAAAAGCACTGATATTCCTACTAGAGATCAAGTTAAAGCCCAACTCTTATTCCAAGTCGAGATGGAAAAGGGGTTAATTTACATGAGAGAATATCCAAATTTTACTATTTTGACGTTTTATTACAGTCTTGTTGAAAAAATTAAAGGGCTTTAATGAGTTTGAGGAGGTGGGGTTACTCTCCATGATCACCTTATGTCTAATTGAAAATTTCGTAGCGGGCACTACTTTGGGGCTCCTTGACCACATATTTGATATTAGCTAATGTAATATTGGATCTGCAATATATCTGACCAGTTTTGTCTTTGTTACTGTCTGTCTTATTTACATAGGTTTTAAGGCCGCTTTTGGACTATGATATCCCTTCTCTGGGATATTAATGTTAGTATATTATTGTGTACTAGACGGCTTATTTCTGATGTAATTTGAAATAGATTAATATACCTTTGTATGTCTAATGGGGATAGGAGTCCTTATTTTTTCTGTAAGGTTCCTTTCCCCAGATGTTGTTATGTCTATCAATATTTCCATAAAAAAAAAAAAAAAAAAAGAAATGAACAAAAAATAATCATTCCATTCAGACTTTTTGCAGTAAACATTGTGTTTTCAGAGAAAAGGCAGTGTTTACATTACTTTCCTCATAGAGATGTACTGATTCAATGCATCTCTATGAAGAGATGCTAATTGGTCAGGGCTGAGTTTGACTTATGCTGGCTCTGCCCCTGATCTGCTTCCTTGACAGTCTCAGCTAATCCTATTGGGAAGCATTGTGATTGGCTCACATAATCACTTCTGATTATGTCAGCCAATCAGGCAGATCAGGGGCAGAGCCAGCAGCTGCAGATCTGAATACAAGTAAGATTTTACTATATTTATGGAGGACCAAAGGGGTTAGATGATAGTTTAAACACTATAGGGTCAGGAATATATTTGTTTATGTTCCTGGCCTTATAGTGTTCATTTAACTTGAATTATTCTCTTAAAACCAGTCAATAAGTAGAGGTTAAGAAGTGTAGAAACATGTTATGGTTTGCAAATGGTCACTATAATCTATCATTGCAATAACCATTTAATGGATTAGTGGCTTGTTGATAAAACGTGCCAAAAGCTTTGAATATGTAACCTTAATTATTTTGGGTTTTTACAATTTATTTTTTAATTCATCTCAATTCACTGCTTACTGAATAAGCTTAGTAAATCAATAATATCTAATTACACTGTAATTATCCTCGTTTAATACGGTAGTTACAAAAATAAACTAAAGTACATAGTAAGCAGAAAATATGCAAAGAGAAGCAGAACAAAAATCACAATACACTTAAGTAATCTAAGAAAAATTTTATTTAATAAAAGAAAATGTGTTAATTGGAACACGGATCCAAAAAACCCCAAAAAACTTTTATTTTCATTTGTGGTATTTGTTAGCTGAGAAAACAGTGATATTTGTTAGCAGATACTTGTTAGCAAGTAAAGCTAAATCTAGTATCGGACTCAGGTTGTGGCTATCTAATATTTGCCAATTTTTTTTACACTTACCACAACATCCAAATTTTACATTACTTTATTTAGCAAATGTTCATCCTAACTTTCAACAACCATTCAAATTTGATGGAGAGAAAAGAACAAATAAGGGTGCGCCTAAGACAAGTAGAATGAATATATAAAAATATATATCAGAGAGTCCGAGCAGCGATACCTAGAAAGTCCGAATATAAATAATCCACATATGCAGGAGGTAGTCCTAGTGCTACATAAAATGGTATGTGAAGTCCCAGATGTATATCCGCAGAATATTCAGAGCTTAAATCCAGCTCTGGTGTAAATGGCACGTAGCTGGATTTAAGCTCTGAATATTCTGCGGATATACATCTGGGACTTCACATACCATTTTATGTAGCACTAGGACTACCTCCTGCATATGTGGATTATTTATATTCGGACTTTATAGGTATCGCAGCTCGGACTCTCTGATAAATATTTTTATACATTCATTCTACTTGTCTTAGGCGCACCCTTATTTGTTCTTTTCTATCCATTGTATTCCAAGGGGCTTAGAGGGGATTCCCCTTTTCCATAGGTGTGCTGCCTTGCTGCCATATTCTCTGTTTTCCTATCAGCGCTGAACCTCCTTCCTGATCTCGATTACATTTCAACCATTCAAATTTCATTAAAATTACAACACAATGAGATTATAGATCAAATCATCTGGAAAGATATTCAGCAAATTTCTGTTGCTCACCTAGTAACTAAGGAGGAATCAATGTATAAATGCCTCTTCTCCCATGTGTTATGTGCAATGCCCATTAAACTCCCCTCCACCACGAGTGTGTTTGATGGATTAGTAATTATAACGCCATTCTTTAAGGGATCTTGAAATTGTGAAATTGTGAGTTTGCCATTTGTACCATCTCCTGTTATTTAAATACATATACAGATTGCACTATGGTTTTTCATTTTTTTGTATCTATTTTATTTAGTGTCCTCTCATTTGAATATATGTTACAAGACACTTCTTATTAATTTTAAAAAGGTAAATAATTTTTAATCATTGTGTGCACTTTAACACTTTTTTGTTTTGGGTTCAGATACAGGAGAGTGTCAGAGCAGGCACCTGTCATGCAGCAGCAATATACCACTACATTGAGGTGTGGATGCAATGTGCATTCCTTGTTGGTTGAGAAAGTTATTTTCTTTCAGGAATCCTACCAGAGGATTATAGAAAAGTAGATGTAGTGTCTATATTTAAAAATGGTTCAAAACATCTGCGAGATTAACATCTGTGGCTGGGAAATTATTTGAAGGGCTGTTTAGGGATATTATGTGAGAATTCATTTTGAACAATATTAGTAGAAATTAACATGGTTTTATGAAAGGCAGATCATGACTAACTAAAAGGAACACTATATTGTCAGGAATACATATATGTATTCCTGACACTAAAGTGCTGGTGTTGCTATTTAGGTCCCCAACCCACCTGTCAGAGCAGTGAAAATTTGATTTTGCAGGTTAAATCCCTGCTAAGACGAGGGGGACCGATACCTCGAGCTCCCCTCATTCAGGGGAGAGGCCACAATTAGGGACTCCTGCTGACTAATGAAAGGTACACAGTGCTCAAAATGAGCTCTACATACAGCCCTTTAAATCAATTTAGAACACCTCAGCTGAGTGATCACACTCAGCCATGGTGATTCTCTGTGTGCAGCTGGTCTCTGGGAGACCCCTAGTTTCGGAACAGTCTCCTTGCATTTCCCCATGTCCTTTTGATCGTTCTGGGCTTTGTCAGTTTACATACACCAATCACAATGTATTCAGCATGCAGCTGAAGTTTTCATTATGACCATCTCATGCTAAAATCAGCCAATAAATAGTGGCAACATACCATTCTCTACTGTTTAAGCTTAGAATTCCATTAGCTAATACTAGTACTGATACTAGCAGAGGGAAATCATTGGTATTAAATTAGATTAATATTATGTTTAGGGTGCATTTTAGAATTATGTTTAGGATTAAGATTAGGCATTAGCCATTGATGATTGTGACGAAGTGCCCTTCGCCACTTGTGCCTGGAGAGGACTGCTTGCCCGCCTCTTGCCCTGTGACTATGGCCCCTGGGATATATTGCCCTTTAAAGACATGATTTGGGCATAATGGATTTGTGTTGTGCTGCTGCTGGCCCTTTAAGAACCATCTGGGGACATACTGTGGAGTTACTGGGTGGACACCATTTCCTGTATCAGAAGCACATGGTGAGAACAATGGATGGCGGCCATTTTAACTCACAGACACTGTTTGGACTTTTCAACATGGTGCCATCTCGCCAGTATTTGGTGCACAGAGCAGTGGTTTTGGACTATACAGCAGGGGACACATTATACAGTGATTGTTTTTCATTTAGCCTGTATATGTTCTGCAGAATCTGCATTAAACTGTATTTTCCAAAGTACTGAACGGATCTGGGTGAATTTTGGATATGTGGTTCACCCAGATCCCCCGGTTCCAAGGATATACTTTTTATGGGGCATATTTTGGGGTCCCTGTGTGGTTTATGAAACTGTATTAGTTCTGGCCAGCAGATAATTGAGCTGTGTGTATTGTAGAAACTCAATTATCTAGCCTGGCCCAGAGGAGGAGTTTTGTGTTGCATAAATTGTGAGTTCTGTGTGCCAGTAAATCAGTCTTGTTCCAGCATTAAGCCTTGGCTCATGTTTGGGGATTGGAGAAATACACTCTGCGGATTGCTATAATCACTATACTCCCCAGGGTATGATCACTAAGTTCTGCTAAGAGCTTGTTCCTGCTCTCTGGGGAAAGAGAGGTTCACCCACTGGAAGCTGGATCCTGGCCTTGGGTCCAGGGTGGGTGGAGACAGCAGAGACCCCGGCGCAGTTGCATCGCTGGAAGTGGGGTCTGCAGTGCTGATGGTGTCGGTTGGAGTGCTTGGAGTCCTCAGTGAGCACTAGGAGCATCGATTGGCGGAGGTACTCAGTCGGAGTGCCAGCGTTCCGTCACAATGATGTTCACGTAACGTGACGTTACAACGTGATCGCAGGTGTGGTTAATCATGGTCAGGTGAAACCTAGCAGGTACCAAGGAACGCTAAGCTGCTTTTACTTACACGCTGCCCGTCTGAATCTGAAAGTGGATTGATGCATATTCCATGAGGGAAGCTGAACTTATACACATCCATGGATACTTATTTTTATTACCTTTTGCTGTGGCCGCAGTGGATTTATGGTACCATCTGGATATTGAATCCAGGCAGCTGAATATTGAACCTTGGAGGAAAGTAACAACAGTGTCTAGCAGATACAGGTGCATGCTTACTGTTTGATTCCGCAGACCCTCTGCTACCCGAGAATCAGCCGGGCGGTGAACTGTGAGTGAGACCGATATATATGACGGTCTCACTCACAGTTCACAGTTCACTTCGGATATATGACGTTTGCACTCTGGTTTGGGGCTCCGTTCAAGTGAACATGGGCTGCCTCTGGTGAGATAACTGAGACTTTTCTGCTGTGAGTTTGGTGCTGTAGGTTTGGGAAGTTTAAGCTGTCACCTGAGAGCCAGCTGAGACCTGTGCTGCGAGTGAAATTGTTAATGTCTACTTTTTACCTGCATACTATTGCTGAGAATCCAGTAAAACAGGCGTTCAAACAACAAACCTCATTACTTTGCGGAAAGCAACTTTGTTACCTCCCTAAGTTACTTTAGCCAGAACAACTTGCAAAGGCTCCACAAAGCAGCTATCAAGTATGGAAATTCTTATATCTAATCTATATTGAAATTTATCTTGGCTTAGTCTGCTCTGCTATAACAGATTAAGATATCCAGAGACTCTTTCTTAAAAGCACTTACCTAGGCTGTGCACTCCGCCCGCCTGCTCTGCGGTCCTGGGCTTGGATGACGCTGAATGGTCACAAGTGAAACAGAGGCTTTAATGTTCTCTCAGAGACGCTTGCTGGCCACATGTCTTGCAGAGCGTTTTTGCTGTCAGATGCTGTGAGCTGCAGACTTGCGACTTCAGTGGTTTCTTTAGATCCTTTTGCCGGTTTCCAGCTGATTAAAGAGAGAGGGTCTGAAGATGGCTCTTCCTAGTGATATCCACGTGCTATGTACAACTTATTGAACATCTGATGCCTGTTGCAGAGGACCTGTGCTGAGACCTGCTGCAGAGTTAGGCAAGCCGGGTGATTGACTGGGAGCAGGCAGTGTGCGGTGGGTGTACCTGGTCACCATGAGTACTCTTTGTTACTGAACTGCCGAAAAGAACTATATCACTAATTGAGTGCATTTTGAGAATCCTCTGCTGTGAGTGAAACCAGATTAATAACATGATCTTTTGAGTCTCCACAGTATATAGATCTATAAATAGAGTTGAAACATTTTGATGACTAAGTGCTGTACAACTCAAACCAAATTTTGATACAAACTTTCAAGTAAACAGACTCTGGCATGGAGATAACTTCTGTGTAAAGTATTTCCTGCTTCAAAGCTACATGTATCTTACAGTTCTTTGGCTGTTAAAGTGATATAGATACAATCGTTTCTTGTCTAAAATACAATATTCCCTTAGACTAACTGACATAAAAAAGTGTGTGGGGGGGGGGGGCGGACCATTTACTGTTATAATTGTATTTATTTACCCAATTTGGCTGCTTAATAACTTTGGAAATTGGGCTTATTTTGTATTTATTTATTTTTTCTTTTAGTTCTACACTGCTACTAATACTGTTATAAATATGCCTCCAAAAAAATCCTCTTCAGCAGATAAGATAGAAAAGAGAAAACCTATTAGTACATTTTATTCCCCAAAATCAGATTCAAATAAATCCCAAAGGAGATCTTTATCTCCTCCTCCCATGTCAGAGTTGGGTTCAAAAACAACTATTCCAGAAAACCATATTGTCCCCTCAGAAAATATATCAAATCAAAGCCTCATTAAAATGATGGATGACTTATATGAGAAAATTAAAAGGGATATTAACCAAAACATCTCTGACGTGATCAAAGAGATTTCTACTCTTAATGTAAAAATTGTTGAACAAAGTCGAGAAATTGAAATCATTTTCCATAATAATGCAAGTATATCTATTAAAGATCCAACCGAAGAAATCCCTAAATTAAGAAACCTAGGAATAATAGATTAAATTCACTAATTTCATCTAAATAAGGAAGGGAATAAAAATTCACACAAGAGGAACAAAATAGTAATAACGGAGAATTCCTGAGAGGGAAGGGAATGAAAAAAAGGGAGGAAAATAAGAGTAAATATTACTATACATTGAAATATGCTGTTTTTTTTTTTTGTTTTCCTTCTCTCAAACTGGATGGGTGTGTATATATTTTCTTTTTAGACTATATTAACCATTAGAGAATTTAATTCACATAGTGAAAAACTTATATTATTTGCACATATATTAAATTTAAATAGAAGGAGAAATAATATAATAGTGGGGAAACCATACATAAAATTATTTTACTAATCTCACAGATAATTTTTCCTTAGCAATAAATGAGAGCACAAATTGTTATTTACACATAGGGAATTGGGAGGGTAGGCGGATAAAGAAGGGAAAAGGAAAGAAGGAAGGGTAAAATAAATAAATAAATAAAAATTTAAAAAAGTAATTTTCATAGAAGTGCAATTTTAAGAGTAAATCTAAGTAGGTTGTTTATACACTAATTAACACAAATTTATATTAAATAATATGACTTAATTCATAGCACGCTATATTTAGTGTATATATATATATATATATGTAGATATATATATATATATATATATATATACACCCACCCTTGATAATTATCTCAGTATTTTCTGAGATGATTTGTCCTTGTCCTCTTTTGACTTTCAATGTATAGTTCCTACCTGATTATTGAATTTTGTTCCCCCTCCATATCTTTCGTTTCATATATCCTCTTGGATATATGAAACCTAAGTTAAGGTGTCAATAATCCATGTGCGAGATCTAGAGGTTTTATGATTCTATGAGTGAGTTCCATCACTAATTACCTGGCCATAAAAGACCACCAGCGATCGATTTTCCCCTGAGTCTTTTATGCCAGTATGTTTGAGTTCTCTCAGGATAATCACCTATATGATATATATTATCTAATTATGGTGGTATATTGTTTGTGCGTTATATTGTTTGATGTTTTGTATTGTAATAATTAAATTGATTGTCTTGTATGTGAAGGATTGGCTATTGGGAATGGGGAAGGACAAGATCTATCTGGAATTTTAGAGCCAACTTTCGGAAGGGAATTCATGAATACGAGTAAATATGTCAATTAAAATTGCATCCATAAATGCACAGGGTTTGAATTCTCCAGTAAAAAGAGGCCTTTTGTGTACAATGTTGATAGAAGACAAGATCGATGTGTGTTTTGTTCAAGAAACTCACTGGAAAGATAGGGAAAAAATCCTCTGGAATTGCTCTAAATATATTATGTACGCTAATATGTTAGATAGAAAAAAAAGAGGAGTTGCTAATATCTGTTCCTCTAAACTTAAATTTGAACAGATTTACCTGGAAAAAGACCCATTAGGCAGATTTTTAATTATCATATGTAAACTAACTGATAAAACTTATACTTTGGTTAATTTGTATGCTCGTAATGTATTTCTCAAGCATTTTATAGGAAACTTTTTGGAAACATCTGTAAAATTAAAAAAGGTATTTTGTTAATTAGGGGGGATTGGAATACTATCCAAGATCCAAAACTGGATAGAATATCCAAAGATTTTAAACAATTGAACTATCCCCATGAAAAGCAATATTTTTGGTTCCAGGACTTCCTAGCTAAATTTGGTTTATTCGATATTTGGACGGTACAACATCTGATGGAAAAGGACTTCACGTTCTTATTTAAAGTTCATCTCAGTTACTCAAGGATAGACTTTTTTGTAACAGATTTGGCTAACCTGAGAAAATTTGGAAGTTCAGAAATTGGTCCTATTGTTTGGTCCGACCATGCCCCTATTAGCGTAATATTAGAAAATAATTCAAAATACAATACTAGACCTCAGTGAAGCTTAAACGAATCAGTTTTAACATCTGAAAAAAATAGGAAACATCTTGAGAATATGGCAAAAGAATTTATAAAAATTAATGATAACGGACAAGTTTTTAATGAAACCTTATGGTTAACCTTTAAATGTGTTATGAGGGGTAACTTAATTAAGCTGAGTGCTAGAACTAAAGTAACTAGAGGTCAAACTTTAGCAGACCTTTATATACAACTGTCCATACTTGAACATAGTAATAAACTAAATCCAAATTTCCTCTTAGCTTCACAAATTAACACTCTTCAAAATCAAATAAAAATAACTTTGGAAAATAAAATAAAAAATTCAGTGATTTCCCTGAATCAAGGATGGTACAGTAGTAATAATAAGGTAGGGAAATATATGACAAATAAACTTAAACCAGAGCAGATACAATTTACAATAAAAAAAAAAATATAGATGGAGATAAAACTATACAACTTAAAAGATAATAGTTTCTCTGAGAACTTTCTCTCAAAACTTAATCTTTCAAAATTAAACTTTGACAAATTATTACATTTGAATAAACCTATTGAAGCAGAGGAAATAAAGAAAACAATAGCTAAGCTTAGCAATGGGAAAGCACCTGGTCCCGATGGATTCTCTGCGTATTTTTACAAATCCTTTGAGACAATAATAACCCCTCTATTGTTAAAAACCTTTTCAGATATATCAATTTCCAATAGTTTTTCCTCTAGAATGCTGGAAGCAACAATTTCCCCAATCCCGAAGCCTGAAAAAGATCCACACTACATATCCAATTACCGTCCGATTTCCCTCATGAATCTTGATATTAAAATATTTTCAAAAATCCTAGCAGACAGATTGTCGCAGATAATTTCAGACCTAATTCATTTAGATCAATTAGGCTTTATAAAAGAAAGATCAGCTAGTGATAATATTAGTAAAATCTTGAATATGATGATCGAAGTCGGTAAAAAATCTTTATCTACAGTTTTTATAGCAGTCGATGCCGAAAAGGCATTCGACAGAGTAAATTGGACATTTTTATCAGCTACACTTTCAGCATTTGAGATTGAGGGATCCTTTAAGAATCTTACCATGTCCTTATACTCTGTTCCTATAGAGAAAATTTATGGTAATGGTTTAGATTCTGATTGGTTTCCTATTAAAAACAGAACCAGACAGGGATGGCCTTTGGCACCCCTCCTATATATTCTCTCTATTGAACCATTGGCAGTATATATAAGGCAGAACCATAACATAACTGGGGTGAACTTAGGAAGGCAGGAACAAAAAATAACAATGTTCGCTGACTATATAATTCTGACCATAACAAACCCAGAATCTTCCATACCATGTATATTTCGCTGTATTGAAGAATATAGTAGCTTTTCTAACTATAAGATTAATGTGCAAAAAACTCAAGCTTTCCATGATAGCCTAACAAGAGTATTAATAAATAACCTGAACAAGAACTATAAGTTTAAAGGGTTCAATTCTGTACGTTATTTGGGAATAAATATAAACTTTAATATTGAAGAATGGATCACTGACAACTACACCATACTTCTGAGAGAATTTAGAAATACAATCCTAAAATGGGCTAAATTATAAATATCTTGGCTTGGAAGGATAAACATTATTAGAGCATATTTACTTCCAAAACTAGAATATCTTTTTCGTACTATTGCACTTAGGGTCCCTAGGAAAATACTTCAACTGTTCCATGTTTTATTTGTGTCTTACGTTTGGGGCAACAAAAAACCTAGGATTGCTCTTAAAGTTATGTCATCTAGATTAGCAGTAGGAGGCTTATCATTTCCGAATATATTTTACATCCATGACACAGTTATGTTTTCACACTATCTAGAATGGGGTAATACTAATTCTAAGTTGAAAGCTTGGTATATTTATGAAAAAACATTATGTAATACCTTTGATCCTTTTGATCTATTTTGGATTGATAAAAAACTTTTTAAAAATCTACATATTGACAATTTGATTATCACCCATATGTTTCAATCTATATCACCAATCTATATCACCAATAAAATCTAAAGAAATCTTTTTTCGCTCAAAATCATTTTTCCTCAAATGCTCCTCTGGCGATCTTAAAATTTTTGATCCAATATCTTGATTTATCTGGATGGCTGTCTAGACAAGAGTTAAAAATTCAAGATTGATATGATCTTTCTGAAATTAGTACCTTTCCAAATATTAAAGATAAAATTGGACTGGCAAATAAAGAATATTTTTCTTATCTAAGAATAAAAAACATTCTTTATAAAACAACAGTAATTAAAGATTCGTCCTTCGACAAGATCCTTTTTGGCGAGGCTAAAAAAAAGTCTTCAGTTGTTAGAAGAGCTCTAGAGTTTTTAAACCAAGAGTGGAAGTTTAATACGCTCTCCAGATGGGAAACCGATCTTTTTTATATTAAGATTGGTTAAAAACATTTGAAGCCTTAAGAAAATCAGTTAATTGTATAAATTTACAGGAAACATACCTTAAACTGATTTATAGGTGGTATATGGTCCCTATGAAATTATGTAAATTCCAAGCTAACTCTTCAAATATCTCTTGGCGCTGTAATAGGGATTGTGGTTAATTTAAACATGTATGGTGGAAGTGTATGGGGCTGGATGCTCTTAAACTGGCACTATCTCAACCTTTTACCGATTTGAAATACAATTTTAGGATATCTGGTTATACAGATCTTGATGGCTGTCAAACTCTGTATTGCTAGAAAATGGAAACAGAATATATCCCCTTCAATTATAGAGATTAAATCTCAGACTCAGTATCAAGGTCTAATGGAAAAGGCAGTATACTTTAAGGATAACAACATCAGTTTATATAATAAGATCTGGGGAAAATGGTTTGATTATTATAAAGATTAAACTATCTACACTTTGGCACCTTAATAACCATGGCATGGATACCTTTGTAAGATAAACATGGATAATTCCACCCCGAAAGTGGCTCTATCTATATTGATTATTGAATTTTGTATATTCTGTGAGGTGATTTTGTCTCTCCCCTCTCCCCAGCCTACCGATGACCATCCTGATACTTTGTTTTTTTTGTTTTCAGGTTGTATGTTTCTTTTTATGTTGTACATATTGTAATGTAATGTATATATTGTGTCTATTTCTATGATACGATAATCTTTCTTTAATTCTTGTATAAATTGTAAATTTATAATAAATAAATTTTGTAAAGAGGATTAAGATTAGAGTTCAGATTAGAACCAGTAAGGGAAACCCTCCACTGAAATCAGTCCTCATCTGAAACCCTCAGAGGGAATCCTTCTAAAATTAATTCTAGTTGAGGTTAATGTTAGGATTAGGGTTTTTATTAGGTTTCAGAATAGGATTAGGGTTTGAGTTAGACGATGGTAAAATATTGGATTAAGAATATGGTTAAATTTAGGATTAGGAATGGATTTAGGAATGATAAAGTATACATATGGAATATTGTTATACCCAGAAGATGTTGCTGAGTACAGTTAAGAGAATTTAATTACAGTGGCACAAAAGATTAAAAAAAAAAGTAAGCAGCAAAAATACAATGTGCATGTATAAATTAAAAAAAGAATATCACAAACTTTGAAAAAAATGGAACCTTAATAAAGCTCAGAATGTATCCACGGTTCCCACATTTGCAAACAGAATGCATTCAGAGTGAGTTAAACATGTGAACTACTTAAATGCCCCCAAATGTCCTGCAGACCGACCTTCAATTTGCAATTTTTTTTATAAACTGCACTAGGTAGATTATAAATGTTTTCTCACAGTAACAAACATCATCTTTACAAAATAAACTCCTCAATTTGCAATGTGCATGTAAAAATAAAAATCCACAGAAACAAAATTAACATATTCAAGGAAAATTGGTGCTAAAATGGCTGTACAACAAGGCTCAAAAGATACAATATGACATACCCCGTTATGTCTACTTTTCAATCTACTGCAGCTTGAGGCTGTGCTCCAAGACCAGTTTACAGAGGCATAAAAGTGGATCTCAAAAAACAAACTCTTCCTAAACCCTGACAAAACTGTCACAATGATCTTTGGAACAGTACCTAAATTACACAAATTACCCAATTCCCAAGTATCCATCAAAATCAAATCAAATAGCACACTGACCGCAGTCCACTCTTTCAATTACTTGGGTATGTTGTTAGACCCAAATCGATATTTTGGCCTCCACATAGAAAACCTTGCATCTAAACTTTAGCCAAAACTAGGTGCCCTGTACAGAAACAAATCCTACTCAAGCCCTACAGTAAAGGAAAAACAAATTGTACAGCAAATGCTGATGCCAATCATAGATTATGGGGATGTAGTATATGCACCTGCACCGCAAACCCACCTTAATAAACTTAATACATTGTATAACTCGTTCTGCCGCTTTGTGCTACAATGTTATTACATGACCCACCATTGTGACATGCTAACAGAACTAAACTGTCTGTCGCTGGAATCTAGATGCACATTTCAGCTTTCCAGCCTTCTGTTTAAGAGCTTTTCTGGTAAGCTCCCACCCTACCGGAGCATAATGCTCTCACCGCAATTATGGAACGACCTCCTGCACACTTTAAAATTTTCCCCAGGCCTAAAATCCTTTAAGAGATCCCTTGCTACATATCTCAAAACAGAATGAACCTGTCATAGTTGATTATATTTTTTCTACCTGTTCTATGTTACATTTTGTATATATTGTGTATTAATATTGTTTTTGTATTTTATTGTATCCTATTGTAGCAATGCAATTTTTTGTGGACCCAGGACATACTTGAAAACAAGATAAATCTTAATGTATCTTTCCTGGTAAAATATCTGATAAATAAATACCTAAATAAGTGGAATGCATTTATAAGGTAATTTGACATTTTAAACTGCTACAATGCCCCAAAATGGGGAATAGGCTTATGAAATCCATCTATCATTATTCTAATTGTAAAAACTGAAATAGTCAAAATATCTATGGCACTGTAACTGTAAGATAATGGAAAATGCATACAATATGCATATTGTTTTAATTAGAAGCGTTTGCTGAGCATAATTTGTGAGTTTGACCATAGTGGCAAATATCAGATTTGCAAAATGCCCAGCAAAAATTTAACGTGTTTAAACCTATTTTATCACAACTTTACGTGAATTAAGGCACAATATATACCATATGAGATACCCTGGGTTTTCTACTCTCACAAATTATAGGCCTCTGTGGGGGTAATTAGGACAGTCAAGCTACTATAATGCCCCAAATTGAGACATGGGTTAATCAAATCCTTCTATCAAAATTCTAACTATAAAACCTGAAGTGGTCAGGTATATGGTATAAAGTTTCAGAGGATTGTGGGAAAGGCACACAATGGAAGTATTGTTTAACTCATAAAATATAACTGAAAACAATCTGGGGTTTTGTACATGAGTAGCACACATGTTTACGACATACACATAAAAAAATGACTTGTTTTAAGTATGTATATTAAAAATCTGAAAAATACAGTTTTACTACAATATTTAGCAG
Source organism: Pelobates cultripes (assembly GCA_933207985.1). Lineage (NCBI taxonomy): Eukaryota > Metazoa > Chordata > Amphibia > Anura > Pelobatidae > Pelobates > Pelobates cultripes. The sequence goes on along the minus strand of OW240917.1, from coordinate 70,082,147 downwards.
AGCTTGCCAGCAAAATGGTTATATAAAAAGTATCAAAATATCGTTATGTAAGTAATCTGGGATGTCTACTTTACATAAATATATATTACAGTGTGACAGTTTTGTTTATACAATACGACACAAAGAGGGGCTGTGGTGGGCACATGGACACAGAGGGACTGGGGATGCGACAAAAGAGACAGACAGGGGAACATGCAAAAGTGACAGAGAGGGGCTGTGAGGGAGAAACACCAAGAAAGGCTGGGTGGAAACACAAAGAGACATAGAGATGCTGGGGAAAGGGCAAAGAGAGTCAGACCAGGCTTGGAGGAGAGACACCCAGAGGGGTTGGCGGACACACAAAGAGAAACAGAGTGGCTGGGGAAGGGGTAAAAGATACAGATATAGGTTATTGAAGGGGCAAAAAAGACAGACAGGGGCTGGGTGAGACACCCAGGGGGCTATAGGGACATAGAAGGGTTGGGTGAGAAAGAGACCCACAGAGGGGTTGGGAAGGGACACACAAAAGGGCTGGGGTGAATAAGAGGCACACAAAGGGTGGAGTGTAAGAGACACAAAGGGGAAAAATGGGGCATAAGATATTCTAAAGTGGAGTGTAAGACAAAAAAGGGAAAAAAATACATTAAAGAGGGTAAGACATTCAAAAGAGAGGATAAAAAACAAAAGGTTAAGAAATTCAACAGGGATGTTTAGGGACACACAGGTGAAGATGCATTTATTTTGGGGAGGTTGGGTGGCAAAATGCATCTTTGCCTGTGTAGCCAAAAATCATTGCACTGGCCCTGCTCTGATGCAAAGTTCAATGCTGCTATGTCAGCTAACACCAAGAATTCTTAGTGCTATGTAGATAATTTAGGTGCTCTGTTCAATGAAAAAATAATATGTAATATTTGTATCATTATGATCTGAGTATTCATATACAGTATCATTTAGAAAATAGCCTCAGCATGGTTATGTGTCAACAAATGAAATACTGAGCACTAACATTTGTTACATCTGTATGTGTGAATTTATTTATGTTCCCTTCATTTTACTCCTACTGATATTCTATGTTGGATCCAGCCAGTTCACACCTCAGCAGTAATTCCACTGTAGGCTATTAATTCAATGATAGTCACTGTGCTATATAAATAGATTAAATTGCAAAATTTGGAAAAACAGCTATAAAATCACATTTATTTATAATAGAGGGCAAGTTGACTCATGAATTTTCCAAGCGCACAATCTGCTTAATCTAAATGTGTTATTATAAGTTTGAGAGGACATACATAGCATAAAAATGTATATTAAAGATTGATCTTTGTATTAAAGACATACTATAAGCACCAAAACCACTACATGTTAATTTAGTCATTTTGGTATAGACCTTGTCCCGGAAGTCTGAGAAAGTATCGTCATTTCTGAGAAACAGCAATGTTTACATCGTTAAACTAATAATCCGTCTAGTGGTTCTCAGACAGCATCTAGAGGTACTTCCTAATGTTTTGTGTTTTTTATTTCAAATAAACTTAGTTATCCTCTATTAAAATGGATGGTTTTTCAGTCATCAACCACTATATACAAAAGAAATATGTAAGCTGAATAGCATCACTTGACAATTATTTTTTTTTAAATAGTAACCAAACCACTTTAAACAAATATACAAACCAAAATACAGCAACAAAAATTAGGTATGTAATAAACATTTATTAACTCATTCTAAACTTGGTCAGACTGGAATTTTAGGCACACCTCTCATCTAGGTGAATTATGTCAACCTCTCCTCTCCCTTTTACCCATCATCTCAGTTTCAGGCCAGTCCTTAAATTAGAGAAGCAGGGTATTATTGTGGAGAAGAAGGTATGAGACTCTGACAATGGAGCCTGCCCTGCATGATCACATTGATCAGACTCTCTTCTTTCCCTGCCAGCTTGTTGCAAAGTGAACAGACCTTCCAACTGTACATATGTAAATCTGACAGGATTGTCCAATAAACTTTTCCAGTGTTCCTATGGATAGAACACTGGTTGGTTAGATCATTGTTTCCCCTGGAGTAGGTGTGGAAAGCATTAGAAAGTTTTTTCAGGAAGCTTTCTCCTTTATACACCACACTTCTCTGTGCCTCCTTTAACCCCTTAGTGACCCGACCACTTTTAAATTTTCTTACCGTTAAGAACCAAGGATGTTTTTACATTTCTACGGTGTTTGTGTTTAACTGTAATTTTCCTCTTACTCATTTACTATACCCAAACATATTATATACTGTTTTTTTCGCCATTAAATGGTCTTTCTAAAGATACCATTTTCATCATATCATATTATTTACTATAAAAGAAATGATAAAATATGATGAAAAAATGTAAAAAAATGCACTCTTTCTAACTTTGACCTCCAAAATCTGTTACGCATCTACAATTGCCAAAAAAACACCTGTGCTAAATAGTTTCTAAATCTTGTCCTGAGTTTAAAAATACCCAATGTTAACATGTTCTTACCATTTGTTTGCAAGTAATAGGGCCATAAGTATAAGTAGCACTTTGCTATTTCCAAACCATTATTTTTCAAAATTAATGCAAGTTACATTGTAACACTGATCTCAGTCAGGAATCCCTGAATAACCCTTTACATGTAGATCTTTTTTAAAAGAAGACAACCTAAGGTATTAAACTTGGGGTATTTTGACTCTTTTTATGGTCTTTTCATGCAACAATTTCACCACCAATCTATGCCAAATAAAAAAAGAAAAAGACATTGGTGATTTGTTTGACAAACATGGCAATTTAAGAATACATGTACTGAGAACTTTAAGGGTTACTGCCAAAGAACACCCCAATATGTGTTCAGCAACATCTCCTGAGTACAGTGATACCACCCATGTATAGGTGTGTCGGGTTCTCTGGGGGTTAAAAGACCTTATTTGGAGGGTGCGCATTCCAGTTTTCAGACTTGGACTTTTCACAGCTGGTCATCATGCACCCATGTTCTACTTGGGACATTTTTAAAGCTGGTCTATGTAATTTACCCCCATCAAACAATATATTTTTGAAAGGTAGACACCCTAGGGTATTTCAAATGGTGATACTTTAACACTGTCCATGCACTAATTCTACCACCAGTCTTTGTTAAACATTTGGGTAGTAATTTTTTGTGTTATTCTTCTCTCACATTGTACTTTAGGCATGGATTCTCAGTTCCTGATATGTGTTACTGAGAACACCCCAATATAAGTTCAGCAACATCTCCTGAGTACAACAGTGCCCCCAATGTACAGGTTTTATGGGTTTTTGCAAACTTACAGGGGTCAAATGTAGGGCTTTCCCCTTTTCCATGTTTGCACATTGAAATTTGCCAGATTGGTTTGCTGGGCCTATGTTGCCTTTGAGACGGTATGTCAGCCCAGAAATGAAAATTAACCCCACCATGACATACCATTTGAAAAAGTACACAACCCAGGGTATTCAAAATGGGATATGTCCAGTCTTTTGTAGTAGCCACTTCACCACAAACTCTTGCCAAAGTTAGCGTTTTTATTAGTTTTTTGCATTTTTTTTAAACAAAAACTGCACTTTTACTGGTGATATTGTCATGATAAGTTTTACTTTTTACACGAATATGTGTGTTCAGCAAAGTCTCCTGAGTATAACAATACCCCCTATGTAAAGGTTTTATGCTGTTTTGGAAAGTTACGGGGTTAAATATAGTGCTTGCCAATTAATTTCTCTGGACTGACTGCCTGGGTTGTCAGACAGGTCCCTCAAATTATAATTAAAAAAGTAAATAATTATGTAGTTTATAGTTAAATATATATGTAGAATGTGTGTGTGTATGTATATATATGTGTGTGTAAAGGGTTTGCGTGGGCATGTGGGACCTATATAAGGGACATCCCCCTTACCTGCATTACCATAATTGGCCTAACGATCTGCATTGAGTTCCAGCGTTACGGCCAGGGTCACTTCCGGTTCGGGTGTACCTGAACTTCCGGTTCACAGCTGCTGGAGGTCACCGGCTGGTATCACAACACAGAAACCCCTTTTCTGGCTGCCACGAGATCCTTGGCCACCAGGTCCAGTATCTGTCTGGGCCAAGCGTCCCCTCTACCGGACACATCCTCTCGGTCCCACTTTCCCAGGTCCCGGCTTCAAACCGTAAGTTATATGGGTAATGGCTATTGTCACCATGCTGCTGTACCATTCCCCACTCTACAAAGCATGTTATTCATGTCCGGTGTAGGGTACCCACATATATTTACCTTGTTCCCCTGACACCGTGTCACTACTGGCTGTGTGTTGCTAACGGCAGGAATTCCCACGTGGAGCACTCGTTGGTAATTTAAACTTGCCGCGTGTGGCATTCGGTTAGTCAAACTAGTCATTCGTCAGTTTGCTTAATAACGCTATCTAATTTGTGGTTACAGTTTGCATACTTCTCATACGGTGCCACGTTCGGCACATTCATTTCATTCATTTAATACATTCATTCACCTAATTGTGGATTAGACCAGCACTGGCTGAATTTCGGTTAATAACCGCATATTTTGATAATAGCTCTGCCTTGCTTGACACTGGCAGATCAGTTAGTTATTTTGTCGCCACCTTGTGACTTTGGTTGCAATTGCATAATTCTGTGATAACTGATCTATCATATAATTCTGCAAATCGTTGCATGGGTATAGGAATACAGGTCTTTAATACATTGTTTTGTGTGGGTTTTAGAACCACTTATTCATGTGCCCAAATAAAATGCCTTCTAAACCTTATCTGACCTTGGTGAATGTTGGCTCTCTGGCTGGCTCTCTAGCTTCTCACTCTTCCAAACACTTGGTCGATTTCTTGATTAAGGGCTTCACACATGGTTTCCGTACCGGTCTTATTCACATTCCAACAGGCATTGTGGAATTCAATAACCTCCAATCTGCTTTGGCAGATACTGATATGGTTTGTAACGGCACCCCCAGGCATAAAAGGGTTAAACCGCTGTTTAGTAGATCTTCCCTTCCAGAGACATAGGCACAGCTACTGCAGAACACCAATCCGCCGAACAGGAAACCATACGAATGCTGTAAACAGCTGAATAGGAAAAACCGAATAGGTTTACACTCCTAGCAGTCGAACTGGAACAGCATACAATACATCCCCCCAAGAACGAGACAAAGCTCCGTGTTGAGGGTCAAGCAGTGAACAGTCAGAGCTGTGGGTTTATTGTGCTTATGTACACATTTTTACACGTTAGTACCACCCACAGGGTTTTGGAACACAACCAATAAACACATGCAATACACTCAGACACTCCCACACAAATGCCTCCCCTCTGCCTGTAATTCAATTACCTTACACAATGGGTAATGTAATTACAACAAGCAAAGAAATAAATTTTTTCCACATTATTCATAACTTGAAAAGTATGCATCACATTCACATATAACTTACATTTTCAGAATCAGCATACTCCAAATACAAACATACGTCAAAATCATCCAAATTGGTCCAGTGGTTCAAAAGATAGATCGTAGTCCTTTGTGACCAAAGGAAGCATGGCTTTTCTGCCCAAAACCAGTTCCACAGAGTCTTCTATCCTGGAGATAATTGGGAAGTAATCCAATTATCTCCTAGGACAGAGGCAAAACTCCATTGAACACATGGCAGCAAAAGACAATAAAACACATAAAAACATATAACTGTGCAGCCATTGCACAAAACAGGTACATTCAACATATCCCCAGATAGCTCAGATCTGAGCGCACATTATTACTGAATGGCGCTCAGAGCACACACATACAGTTCAATTGCCATGGAGCCAAAGTCTTTCCCATAGTCTTTCATTTTATGAATAGGCTCCATGGCATAGCTATCTGGGGTATTACCGCTCAAACAGGGCAAGCACCAAATGATCCGGCTTTCATGTCTTTGCAGGGGAAAATCAAGCCTTTTAACATGGGGCCATAATCCAAAGGCCACAGGCGAGCAACCAGGCTTCTCCAATGCAATGTGGCGAGATTGGTCTCGTCACATGGTTGATACACTGTTGCAACAGGAACTGGGGGAAGGGTTTTTATTAGGATGGTTCAAGGAGCCTCCGTTCTCCAACTGGAGGACTAACCCAATAGGTTTGGTCACTGGGAAGTCCTCAGCTAAACAGAGATTGATCATAGATCTCTCGGCACCACACTCATCAGGAATCCCTAGCCTTTACTCCTTAACTCCATCAGAGTTTTCACTGCAGAATCCCACAATAGATAATGCAATTGACACTATTATTACAGCAGGGGTTTGAGATTGGCTCAGTAAAACAGATATTATTAACGCCTTCAAATTACTACCCATTCAACTATCTTTATGGCATCTGCATGGTATTAAATGGAAAGGGATGTACTGTTTCTTTACAAGACTCACCTTCGATTCGAAAAGCAGCCCTAAATTGTTCGATACGTTCACTGAGACCTTGTGTTGAATTCTATTGAAAACGTGCAAGTGCCATACAGTTATTCCTCTCCCCCAAGTGATTTGACCAAAGCCATTCAGTTATTTCATTCCTTAGGTGTACCAGTCTCTCCCAAAAAGACAGAAGGTCCTGACACCTTGATAAGTTTCCAGTGTATCCACCAGTCTCCTGTTAATAGATAATATCCTACAGATTATCAACCAATACATACAAGTGGGTGCCTGCAACCGCAAGGAGTTACAATCTCTGTTGAGTTACCTTATTTTTGCCATAAGGATTATCCCGCAAGGTAGACCCTTTATCACTAGACTCCTTAGCCTACTTCCTGAATTTGCCAATGATTATAGTCATATCCCCCTCGATCCTTAGGCTACTGCTGGCCTACTTATTTGGCCCAAATTTCTGTTACACTAGAATGGGAAAAGCATGTTTCTCCCACATTTGTCGATACGTTCCCCCGTCATCTGGACAGATGCAGCAGCTACCACTGGTTTTGCGACCATATTTGGTGACAGATGGCTCTAGGGTAGTTGGTCAGAAGAGGTGCAGGATATTGAAGAGTTCTTCCGCAACTCGGCCTTATTCGAGGTATATCCCATCATTGCGGCAGCTGTAGCATGGGGCCATTTATGGGCTGGTTGCTTAGTATGATGTCTTTCCGACAACCTAGCTCCTTGCAATATTATAAACAAAGGGCGTTCATCCTCGCTGACTGTTATGAGGTTCATTAGGAGACTGACTTGGTCAGCTGCCTGTAATAATTTTTATCTGGTTTGTTGTCATGTTCCTGGTATTTTCAATACAGCAGCTGACCAATTGTCCCACTTTAAATTTCAGGCATTCAGGAGAACTTTACCCACTGCCTCATGGGTAGCCACAGCCTCCCCTCTGTTCCAGGAGCTAGTCATGGATTAAAGCAGTTACTGGATCATAGTCTAGTCTTTACTAGCATGGCCCTTCTCAACTAACACTCGCCGATCCTACAATAGGGCTTTCTCATTATATAAGAAATTCCTCTTAGAACATACACTGGATAAGATGTTTGACATTACATCTTTGGTAGCATTTGCTTCTTTTTGCCACCTCAGGTTAAAACTATCCCACAACACTATCAAGCTATACCTAACCGGCACTCAGCATCATATGTATTTATTATTCCCAGACAACCCCAGTTTTCTTTCTACTTATCCAATTAAGACCATACATAAAGGCATACACAAAGCCAATGGTCCTACCCCACATCAAAGGTTACCCATTCATAAACAATTATTTAAAGATATGTCAGAATTGCTAGAACACATCACTAATTCAGTTATTAAAACGGCAATTTACCTGGCTTATTATGGGTTCCTTATACCATGAGAATTCACCATCCATAATAAACATAACTCCCAAGAATGCCTCAAACACTCCTATCTAGTAAAACACCAAGATCACTATGTCCTTTCATTACCCGTTACTAAATCAAGCCAACTGAGTCAGCCAGTTCAGATCGCATATTACCCTACGCAAAACAAATGGTGCCCTGTGAAGGTTCTGGATTCTTATCTTCTCACACTACCAACGCAATCAGACACACCCTTTTTGTCACTCCACAGAGCCGTCCTGACCACTTAAAAATTCATGCTGTACGTACAAGTGTTACTAACTAGACTGGGTTTGAATTCTAGCAGGTATTCAGGACACTCCTTCAGGATAGGGACTGCTTCAACTGCATTCAGGCAGGACATACCAGTTCATGTTATCAAATCACTGCATGCCCACCCTCCCCCACTCCACTCCCTTTAATTTTAATATATATATTTTTTTTTATTCTACTTGAGTGGGGTACACAGAGAAAAGTGTGGGAATAGGTGGCGCTTATACGTATAATATAAAATAGATTTCAAAAAGCTGCTATAAAACACTCATGAGGGTACTACAAAAAACACTCTCCACATACAAAAGACAAACAAAAACCTCAAATGGGTCAGTGTCACCACCTTCCCACTGTTGGTAAGAGTGTAGCGCTAAATAAGTATATATTCACAGTGCTCAAAAATACAGATATACACTTACCACTCAGGGTAATACCAAAAAAGATAGACATATAAAAGGAAAAAAAAAGAGAGAGAGAACATACATAGGGTAATAACGTTGGATTAATGTGTCAGTGAATTCAATTATATATAAGTAAACTCACATTTGTTAGAGCCTTTTATATGGATATAGGCTCTAAACACTCAGATATCCGTGCCTTTAAGGTCGGCAACAAAACCGTGTTAGCTTTTGCTTCTTTTTTCTTCTTTCCTTCCCTTCTTTCAATTAGGGTAAAGACTCCAAGAGAAAAGAAAAATAGACTTCTGGGTGCAGATTATTTAACTTTTTACATAAAGCAATATCTCTTTAAGGTGAGAAGAAAAACTGCTCACCTTTTTCAGAGCCTTTTAAACTGGCTCTAAGTATAAACAGCATATGTGTCTAATATATAGGGTGACACCCCCTTTAGCCGGATTCAGAGATTCAGGATAGAGGTAAGTATATTCAAACACAAAATTTATAATCAAAAAATGAATAAAATTAAAAGTGGTTAAAATATCAAATGGTAGTAAGAAAATATGGATAAATACAGTATGTGCCGAAGTCCTTCCTCTCCTGTTCCACCAAGACGCGTTTCGCTGTTCCTCAGCTTTTTCAATCGGTAGTATCTCTGTTGCCGGTCTTTGCTTATATTTCCTGGATGGGAGGGGTTGAAACTCGTCATCCGTGTGGCATCCAATCACGGATGGCGTCGTACGTAAAATATCTTAGAATGAAAAGCTTTCACCTATAGTGGCATCATCACGCACTGCGTAACGTGCGCGTGACGTCACTTCCGGATTTCAAGCGTCTCTTAGTAAAAGTCCTTCCCACAATCCCGCATTATTTCTTCCGTTAAAGCCCTCCTTCCGTTGTGATCACATCCACCATATACTCGTAATTCCCTCCATCATTGTGGTTAAGGGCAAAGTACTGGAAAAAGGTCTTACGTGCTTGTTAGGTTGTATTTCATATAAAAACTTTAAATAGTCCTTGATATCACACTCAGAAGTATATACAAATACAAAAAAATCTGATAGAGCTATAATGAAAATTAAATTACATTAAATTGCAAACAAAATAAAGTGCTAAAATATAATGAATATAAATGGAAATAAAAATAAAAATAAAAAATAAAAAATAATAAATAAATAAAAAATAAATAAAAATAAATAAAAATAAAAAATAAAAATAAAAATAAAAATAAATATAAAAATAAATATAAAAATAAAAATATAAAAATAAAATTAATAAATGTGGATAAAAATAAAAATAAATAAAAATCAAGATAAAGTATAAATTGGAAGATATTCTCCTTTCTTTCCCTTTTCTCTTTTCTTCCTATTACAAAAAATGATATAGCTCAAAGTCAGCATTTAGGCCGAATGGAGTGAGAGTATTGAGATTGAAGATCCATTTCATCTCCGTTTTTCCCAATATTTTGGTTTCATCATCTCCTCTCCAGCTTAAAGTGACCCTTTGAATAGCAAAAAATTCTAGCATACTTGGATCACTATTATGTACTGTTTTAAAATGTAAAGATACATAATGCTTTTCATAGCCTTTCTTGATGTTTCTAACATGTTCATTTATTCTTACGTGGAGAGGACGCTTGGTTCTCCCCACATAATACAATTGACATGGACACTTCAGAGCATAAATTACCTTCTTTGAGAAGCACGTTATCATTTGTTTAATTTTGTATTCTTATTTATTTTGGGGATCTATGAATGAAGTAACATGCCTTTTATTAGTATTAGTACTCCTACAGGCCAAACATTGGCCACATCCAAAGAAACCAGACTTTTGGAAAAACGGATTGGATTTTTCCTCTTTTATATAATTGTGTGTTAATATTTGTTTTAAATTAGGTGCTCCCCTATATATAATCTGTGGTTTTTCTGTCAGTATATTATATAATAGAGGGTCACTTCTTAAAATTGGCCAATGTTTATTAATTATTTTTCTTATTTTTTTCTCTTGTTGATTGTAATTACAAATAAAGGGTACTCCTTCACTGTCTTTTTCTTTTTTCAATTTGTATTTTAAAAGAGATTCTCTATCCAGAATTTCTATTTCATTTAAAGTGCTTGACAATATCTTATTATCATAACCCTTTTCCAAGAATTGATCCTTGACCCTATGAGCTTGTTCTTGAAAACTATTAATGTCAGTACAATTCCTGCATATACGCATAAATTGAGACCTTGGGATGTTCTTCAGCCACGGTGAAAAATGGCAACTATCTAAGTTTATATAGTTGTTAACATCTACACTTTTAAAGTAGGTCTTAGTTTTAATACATTTCTCTTCTACATAGATGGTCAAATCCAAAAAATTAACTTGTAGTGGACTGTAGTCAGTAGTAAGCACTATTCCCCATTGATTATCATTTAAAAAATAAAGGAAATTTTTCAAATCATCTTCCGTCCCTCTCCAGATGAAAAATATGTCATCAATGTACCGCTTATAGGTAACAAGGTTCGCACTCCAGCTGGCATTGGAAAACACAAAATTGTGTTCCCAGAATGCCATAAAAAGATTGGCGTAGCTGGGTGCGAACCTTGTTCCCATAGCGCTACCACATTTCTGTAAATAGAAATCATTTTGGAACCAGAAATAATTATTCCGGAGAATCAAATCAATCCCTTGTAGTATAAAGGCTATCTGTTCCTTTGGATAAATTTGGGCTTGTTTTAAAAAGAAGTCTACGGCTTCTATACCTTTCTCATGGGAGATAATGGTATATAATGATCCTACATCTGCCGTAACTAGAATGAAGTGAGATTCCCATTGTATCTCCTTCAAAATTTGGATAACATTTAAAGTGTCCTTCAGGTAACTAGATGTACTCTGAACTGTTGGTTGAAGGCAACTGTTGGTTGAAGGTAACTTTATTTACCGGCCTACTGCATACACGGGTTCCGGCACACATCAATCGACTTTTTCCTCTATACAAGTTATGTCACCCAAGCACAAATATGTATATAAAGAAGAAAGTCTCTTGCACTCACGCTTAAATGTCCCTCAATTGCCGGATGCTAAATAGCCAGGGCTCTGGTATTTATGTATCCAAAGAGGTAGAAGCACTCACAGAGTTAAAAAATCCAATCTTTATTTTAAATTGTTAAAATCACGATCAACCTTTCAGTTCTGTGTCCAGGACTTTCAGCAAGGATCAATACATATATAAATCTTAAAAGCCACCATTTATATAGGTAGAAATAGTGGCTAAATTGACTTACCCCCAGGTGAAGTGAGTCCCAAACCGGCGTCCTAGCGTTGCCAGTGCGCCTGTGCAACCGTGCTCCGCCCCCAAGTGCTGTCATAGAATGGTGACGTCATGTGTGTTTCCATAGCGGAAATGCCACAGCGTCACTATGGGAATAAGCCACAACAAATAATTAAGTGCCGGTTTATAAGTAACGTGCAACTCGATCTAAGATAGAGTAGGGATGTGTGAATGGATGAACACTCAAGTGTTACAGAAAATACTGTATACCAAATAAAAATATTGTAAAGAGGACATGCATGCTACATATTTATGTGTATGTCATGAAAAGTGCTGCGATATTCACAACAGCAATATATTTGCTGTAAGGAAGTGCACACATAAAACAAAGTGCCAATTATAGTGCAAGGTGCTGGTAAAATATGTAAAGTGCTACAGTGAAGTTAAAATACAATGGTGCAAATAAAGTGCCACTTGCCTCATAAAGATCTATTGTTGATACAAAGTGCCTTTTGGTACAACCTGCTGTCTTAATGTAAAGTGTTTCCCAAAAATACTTATTGACACATATCCAAGCTAAAATAAAGTGCTTTGGATATGTTTGCTGTATATATATCACAAATGAAAACGTTATACATTAATAAAGTAAATACATGTTAAAGCATTAAAAGCTCAAATAAAGTTATATTACAGTATATAACCATAAATTCAAGCTGGAGACATGTTTATAAAAAGGAATGAAACAAAATAGTTTAATTTAATCTTTTAGGGGACACTGTGTTGAGTTAATGGATCCAAAAGGCTTCCCTATGAAGTAACATCCTCCCACGATCTCTTGCTCTTCGTGATAGGTGAATATGGTCTATGCCTATACATTTTAACGATGCCAAGGTACGTTTCTGTTCAAGGAAGTGTTTAGCCACTGGATTGTCAGTTGTCCCATCCCTATAGGCCAATCTAACACTAGAGCGATGTCCTCTGATTCTCACACACAAAGCAGTCTGTTTTTCTGACATACATTATTATTATTATGTTATTATTTATATAGCGCCAACAAATTCCGCAGTGCTTTACAGTGGGTGGACGAACAAACATGGAGTTGTAACCAGACAAGTTGGACACACAGGAACAGAGGAGTTGAGGGTCCTGCTCAATGAGCTTACATGCTAGAGGGAGTGGGGTAAAATGACACAAAAGATAAGGCTAGTATTAGACTAATGACAGTTGCAAGAGAGGAATCAGTTGGGAGTTATTAACAGTTTAATTGATACGCTTTGATGAAGTAGTGAGTTTTTAATTATTTTTTGAAGGAGTGGAGACTGGGTGAGCATCTAACGGAGGAGGGAAGTGAGTTCCACAAAAACGGTGCAGCCCTCGAGAAGTCTTAAAGACGAGCATTTGTCTTAAAGACGAGGTTGGAGTACGGACAGAAGATAGACGTAAGTCTTCAGCAGAGCGTAAGGGCCTAGACGGGACATACTTGTGTATTAGGGAGGATAGATAGGTGGGAGCAGCATTATGTAGAGATTTGAAATCAAGAACCAGAGTTTTAAGTTGAGCCCTATATCTTAAAGGAAGCCAATATAGGGACTGACAGAAGGGTGAGGTGTGGGGGGGGTGGGCGGACAGGAAGATAGGCCTCACCGCCACATTCATTATGGACTGTAACTGCTCAAGTTGGGAGCACGTAAGACCACTGAGAAGCGGATTACAGAAGTCAAGGCGAGAAAGGACAGTGGAATGGACCAGCACCTTAGTCATATCTGGCGTAAAGTAGGGTCGGATGCCCGCAATATTTTTGAGATAGAAGCGGCAGTATTAGGTGATAGGCTGAACATAAGGCATGAAGGAGAGGTCGGAGTCAAAGAGAACACCTAGGCAACAAGCCTGCGTGGTGGAGCTGATGGTAGCACCGTTGACACAGGAGTAGCAACACTTGAGGGAGGAAAGAACAGAATTTCAGTTTTGGTTGAGTTTAAGAAAGTGGTCAGTCATCCAGTTATAAATAGCAGAGAGGCAGTCAGAGACACTAGTCAAGAGGGAGGGGGAGAGATCAGGAGAGGCAGATAGATTTGTGGATCATCCGCATAGAAATGATATTGGAAGCCAAATAAGTTAATGAGTTTACCAAGGGACATGTAAGTTTATATATTACGTGTGAGGTTTTGCACGTAATAGTATGTTTTATAAGATATTTTTTGTTGGTGTGTGGGTGGTTATAGGTTTTTAGATGTTGTGATGTGTACACGTCCTAAACATCGGACACAACCACGATTCTGGATTTGACTCTTTTGTGTGTAGCTTTGTACTGGATCCGTTTGGACCAACATGTCTTTTAGATTTGTATTTCTTCTATAATAAATCAGGGGAGCTTCTCTGAAGACCTTGGGGAGGGTGTCATCCGTGGCCATCATTCTCCAATTCTTTCTGATGGCTGAAGAGATCTGTGGGGATGTTTGATGGAAGGTCATAGGAAAGACCAATCTCTGGGTTGAGGTCTCCTCCCTTTGTGCTCGAGTTGCTCTAGCATTCTCTAAAGCATTATCCAGGGCTTGGTATTGATACCCACGGTCCATTAATCTTGTCTAGCAATTGCCTTTCCTTTACACATTCATTGGCGTTATTCCTTATTACTCTCAAGTATTGTGCTTTTGGAAGGGAATTTTTCAAAGTCTCAGAGTGGGCACTTTGTGCATGGAGCAACGTGTTGTGGTCCATGGCTTTTGTATACAAACAATATTCAATTTTGTTCACTCCAATAGATAATTCTAAATCCAGATATTGGACTGTTTCTGGGCTAATGTTGACAATAATCTTAACGGGTGTTGAAAGGTTATTTAACTGTTCCACCATAGCATGTGCCTAAGAGATCGTTCCATTCCATATAATTAGTAAATCATCTAAGTAGCGATAGTATCCCAGGATTAAGTTGCCGTATGTTGCCAAGATGTTTCTTTTCTCGTATACAAATATATGTGCATTTGCAAACATGGGGGCCATGGCCGCCACCATAGAAGTTGCTGAGACTTGTAGGTACCATTTATCCTCAAAACGGACATAGTTATTCTCTGTTTGCTATGGCTCTTGTCACGATTCGGGGAACCAAACACGCCAACACACACACACACACACAAAGTGCCGTACCGGACCTTAGAGTGGCCGGGCTAAGCACACAAAGAATAGTCAGGAACAAGCCGAGTAAGGGGAACCAGAAGACAGAATAACGTGAAACAAGCCGAGGTCAAAGGGTAGGAGAAAGTCACAGAGTCGGATAACAAGCCAGAGAGTACGTAACCAGAAGCACAAGTTCAGAATCAATACTAACAAGCAAAGACCACAACAGGGCAAGGAGGAACAGGAAAGGTAAGTATTTAAACCATCAGGTTAATTCTGATTGGATGATTTCCAATCAGAATTAACAATCACACGTGGGAGATATTTAGACCTCCCACTGTGATTCTGGCACTTTGCCTTTAACGCCGGGTCAGGTGACTGAACCCGGCGTGTATAACCCTGGGCGGTCTCCCAGCGTGCAGCGTCATGCATGCTGCCGCTGGGGGACGTGGAGGGAACGGCGGGCGGCATCCGAGGCTGGAAGGATGCCGCTCGCCGCACCCACGAGGTGGAGGGGACCGCGGACGGCTGGAGGGTGAGTACTGCGAGCGGAGTGCAGCCTCCCCTCGCAGCCGTCCGCGGGAGCCTGACAGCTCTCTAGTGTCTTATCGCTAAGTTCAAGTCAGTACTTTGGGGCTTACTAGGTAGGTTGCCTTAAAGCAGCAGTGTTAGCTGGATGGTGATTATAGGCTGCCTTGAAGCAGCATTGGTATCTAGTTAGTGACTATAGCCTCTAGTTTGCACTCGGCAGGCAGCTGGTCAGTCTACTGTGTGGGGGTTGAGAGCTTGGTATCACCTTGCACAAGTTAGAAACTGTTTCAACACTGACATATTTTTTGTCCATTTATACAAGTTTACCCCCCTTTTTTTCCTTTTTTTTTCTTTGTTTAAGTTTCTCTTAAACTCGTTACAGCGTATCCTCTAAGACATTGCTATTATCATTACCTTTAGTACTATTCATTTCAGCTATCCTTCTTTGCTAACAAGGGCTCTATAGACCACTTTACTGCATGCAGCCAAGACAAGCCACATTTATAGACCAGAGAACTTGTCACTTGGGCACAGCATGTTCAGCGTCTAATTATTATAAGTCACTTTGTCATCTATATTTGAGACAGAAGCAAGGGATGAATGATCCTACTATACTCTGAGCCTGATTTAAAATATATCTATGAGAGATTTGTCTACACATACTGAAATCAACCAATAGTATATTCCACTAGTGTTGCTCTCTATATATATATACACATGTATGATTATTCTTCCCCCTGGCTTTTAAAGGTATATTGCTGTGTTTTTTTGTTTTACACACGGTGGGTAGTGTGCACACCTTTTATACGTGGATTTCTTTGTTTTGTGTATTTGGTTTTCAATAAAGTCTCTTACCATTTATGATATTTTTATAATAGAGGTTATTCTAGCAAGGTGGGTCCCATCTATTTTTCATTTGGAGACCTAACCTCACTTATCATATTTTTCAAGTATTCTCTAATGTTAATAATAAAATTTCCAAAACAAATTTGATTGGTGGACTCTTATATACAGTGGAACTTGATAGAACAGTTCTCATTGTGTCCATTCCATCCTCGTGTGGAATCATGGTATACAAACTCTTTACGTCCATTGTGATTAACATGGGTTTATGTTCCTCAAATTTAACTTCACTGATTTTGAAGTGTCGGGGTATCTTTGATGGGTTCCTTAAAGAGGAAGTCTAACCATTTTGCTAGTGGTTCAAGTAATCCATTGATTGTAGACACTATAGGACATACCGGCGGTCTTTGAGCATCCTTATGTATTTTAGGTATACTGTAAATAATAGAAGTATGTGGATGAATTTTGTTTCAAAAGTGGAATAGTTCCAGGTCTATGTAGCCCACCATTAGACCAATGGACAGTGTTTCTTGAATGATGTTTTGAATGTACCTGGTAGAATCACTTCCCAATAGCTTGTAAGTGTTGCTGTCTTGGGATTGTTGTTTCAATTCATCTGCATAATATTGATAATCCATTAGGACTATTCCTCCTTCCTTTTCCATTGAGCGGATCACTATAGAGGGGTCTTCCGCTAGTTTTTTTTTATCAATTGTATTTATCAATATGATTTCATTCTAAGTGTATTTTGAGGTATATGTGTATATATATCTCAAAGTACACTTATAATGAAATAATATATAAGCATTATATATGTATAATATATAATAAAATGCTTTATTTTCTAATATATTATACATATATAATATGTGGATAATATGTATTTTCTTATTTATTAGCAGCCTGGGTGACTGCCTAACAGCTCAGACAGTCCCCCTGCTGGCAGCTCTATAGACTCCTATTGTGGCGGTGATCATAGTGATCACCTGGCCCTGGATGGCTGGGGTGGTCGGGGCTTCTCCAGGGGGACTGCTGGGGTCTCCGGCAGCCAGCCCCCTCCCCCAACTGCGATTGTCGCGGATCGCTGGTCCAGGAAAGTCCGCGGTCCTTAACTGTTTTTTGTCGGATGTACATAGTACGTCCGCAGTCGTTAAGGGTTTAATATGTACATTAAACATATTAAACAATATTTATATAGTATGAGGTTTAAAATGTATACACACATGTATGGTGGCACTTCACTTTATAGAGTTGTAATCAAAATTATTCGACCCCCATTGAAAATCAAGTTTATTGTCAAAATATACAGACGTTCAGCTGTTTGCAATGAACAAATCAACAAAAGCAATTTAAATAAAGTGGTTTTCCCAAATTCAACTGAAAATGCTACATATAAGGATTTATCCAGTCTCAAAATTATTCAACCCCCTAAATAAAATTAAAGGACCACTCTAGGCACCCAGACCACTTCAGCTTAATGAAGTGGTCTGGGTGCCAGGTCCAGCTAGGGTTAACCCGTTTTTTTCATAAACATAGCAGTTTCAGTGAAACTGCTATGTTTATGAATGGGTTAAGCCTTCCCCCAAAGCCTCTAGCGGCTGTCTCATTGACAGCCACTAGAGGCACTTGCGTGCTTCTGTGATTTTCACAGTGAGAGCACGCAAGCATCCATAGGAAAGCATTATGAATGCTTTCCTATGTGACCAGCTGAATGCGCGCGCAGCTTTTGCCGCGCGTGCGCATTCAGCCCAGTAGGAGGAACGGAGGAGGAGAGGAGGAGGAGAGCTCCCCGCCCAGCGCTGGAAAAAGGTAAGTTTAACCCCTTTTCCCCTTTCCAGAGCCGGGCGGAAGGGGGTCCCTGAGGGTGGGGGCACCCTCAGGGCACTATAGTGCCAGGAAAACGAGTATGTTTTCCTGGTACTATAGTGGTCCTTTACAGAAACAGCTGTCCATAAACTAAAAAGGTCTCAATTAATAAAACTAGAATTGGAATTAAACAGGAAAATCAAAGCCACCCGAATGGTGATAAGGTGATTAATGCTCAAAGTGAAAAATGTTTGTAAGCAAGGAGACTACAAAGTACTTATTCTCAGACAGAAATCACACTCTGCAGAATAAATAACTGTTCATATCAACAAGATCAATTTATGGCATGAACGGGACGTTGTTGCAATAAACTACAACAGTGTTACGCACTCGTATCAATTAGAAAGAGATACAGTGTTTAGTTGTTAACCACAGCTCAAATCTGCAAAACTAGAAATGAGATCTCCATGGTTGAACTGAATGTAAATTGAAAGTCTCTAAATCTAACTTAAAATATGTATTACAACAAGTACACCTTATAAAATATATAAAATCGATCAGAGACATTATAAGCATTCTTCATTTGTAAGGAGTAAATTGTAAAGACTGGTGATAGAGGCACACACAGGAAACATTGCACTCATATTCTCTGTGTGTCTATATCATTGCACTCCTACTCTTGGCTGACTCCTAGACTGCACAAGGAGATCACTAGTGGGTAGGAAGGACATGTAGGGAAAAAGATCCAGAAATATAGGGCCCCAAATTCAGGCTCAAGCCCTACATGCATTACATAGTTACATAGTTACATAATTGAAAAGAGACTTGCGTCCATCAAGTTAAGCCTTCCTCACATTTGTTTTTTGCTGTTGATCCAAAAGAAGGCAAAAAACCCAGTTTGAAGCATAATTTTGCAACAAGCTAGGAAAAAAATTCCTTCTTGACCCCAGAATGGCAGTCAGATTCATCCTTGGATCAAGCAGTTATTACCCTACATTGAAAGACTATATCCTTGAATATTCAGTTTTTGCAAGTATGCATCTAGTAGCTGTTTGAACATCTGTATGGACTCTGATAAAACCACTTCTTCAGGCAGAGAATTCCACATCCTAATTGTTCTTATAGAAAAAAAACCTTTCCTTTGCCTTAGACGAAATCTTCTTTCTTCCACTCTAAACGCATGACCTCGTGACCTATGTAAAGTCCTGATTGTGAATAGATTTCCACACAATGGTTTGTATTGGCCCCGAATATATTTGTATAATGTTATCATATCCCCTCTCAGGCGACGTTTTTCTAAACTAAATGGGTTTAAATTTGTTAACCTTTCTTCATAGCCGATATACATATATACATACGTAGAGAGATATTAAATAAATACAGATTTATTTTTCATTGCTCCTCCATTTTTTTGCTCTGTTGGTCACTTCTCACTTGACCCGTAAATAACATCAACTTTTAGTGGCTGTCCCCAGTCATCAATAATTTTTTACCCATCAATCAGCTCTTTTTTGGTGTCACTGACGGCTCTTCGAGTACTGCAACAAACTAACATGTGCAGCCAATGGCTTGTTGTTTGCTTGGTTACATTCCCAATTAAGGATACAGCAATTGGCCAGACAGCCACTACACCCTAATTTGGCTGAATCATAATATGGCTGAATCGTAATGCAATCTATTGGTTAGCTCCTTACTAAATATGTATCAAATGTTTACAGTGTAAAATGTTACTTTAAATGTGAGAAAAACATGCAATTGTGTACTGGTGTCGCTGTAATTATTAAAAATAACTTTTAATAACTGGAAGATAATATTCAAGATATTTCCTTAACCCCTTAAGGACACATGACATGTGTGATATGTCATGATTCCATTTGATTCCAGAAGTTTGGTCCTTAAGGGGTTAAATAATTGATCTATACATTAACTGTGTATAAAGTATATCTGTCAAAAAGATCAACTGTTATCCTTTGTTCATATTAAAACTAAATTAGAACTTCCAAATAAAGAACTTTTTTCATATTTGAGAATCAAGAACTTTTTAAATCAAGCTCTATTAGGAAATTCATCTGAATTTGAATATTTAATTTTATCAATTTTCAACTATTCTAAAATAAAAAGACTAACCTCCAAAGCAGCCAAGTTAATTACTCTCTCTGAGCAAAAAACGTTACATATTGTGGATAAGTGGAAAATGATTTAGATATAGATATAACTGAATATGAATGGTGTTATACTCTTAATTATATACGAAAACACATTCATTGCTTGAATCTGATAGAGTGTCAATATAAAATAATGTATAAATGGTACTTAACCCTGTATAGGCTTTCAAAAATTTATTCTGCCCAAACTCCACATTGTTGGAGATGCGGAGGTTTAGATGGTTCCTTTTTACATATATGGTGGTATTGCAAACTAGTAAATCCAATATGGCTCTGGGCTTATGACTTACTTAAAAGCAATTTTAAAATAAACGTAAATAAAGAACCTGGGGTTGCCTTAGTACATTTAAAGTGGACCATCCATTCTTCATCATCAAAATGCCTTGTTACACATTGCTTTTTAGCTGTTAAAATAATAATAGCTAGACAATGGAAATCAAGTTTCCATTCCATTAAAAGCACTTATTAAACCAATTATCTTATCAATTGCGTATGGAAAGAGATCTGCATGGATCTATCTTACACTCTGCAATTAAACAAGATAAGGATAATGAATGGTTGGAAACATTACTACTGACCTCAAATTAATTAACGACTCGACCTAAGCCTGTGAACTGACCAAATAAACTAATTCTAGGATGTATCCTTGTTTGTTTGTATTGTAATGTTTTGATCTTTGAATCAATATTTTAGAGAAATTTTGCTAAATGGAATTTGTGATATCTCCTCTGTAGGAGTCTGTACATGTCTGTAAACTGCGAACTGAGCTTGTATATATTTATAATTATTCATTTTTCTAAATTTGCTGTACGATATAAGATGTTTCTGTCTTTAGGTATGTGAAATATTATATTAAAAAAAATTACTTTTAAGATCTTATTTAATTCTATAACTGCTTCACACTTTGTGTTTAATTCCCAACCACATTCAATTTAAAAGTTAAGTGGATTGTCTTTCTTGCATCAGTATATAAAAGCCCAACATGTTACAAACACATATGCCAGTATTATATTTGTAACACTTGAGGGTTTGATGTATATATGTCAAAAAGCTTTCCACTTCACTTTTGGTTGTTACGTTAAATCAATTTATTTATTTAGAATTTGAACTAATTTGTGAATTCATTTGAAATTGAATCAAATTGTGCAATTGTTCATGTCTAGTCAGATTTTGTAGATATGATTTTTATTTGAATCAACCAAAGTTCTTTTGCATTTTATTGTACTTTCTAAAAACTTTAAAATATGTTTAAGATATGATCGGGGCTTTTCTTATGAGCATAATACACTGTGATTTAGTTTAAAAAAATAATTTGTAATTAAAGATATTTATAGCTATAAAACAAAGAAAATACACATTTTCTGTGAACTCCAGACAGTTTTGAAGAATGATGATGTCTGTAAAATTAATAAATGATACACAGTTAGGATCTATTTGTGGTCCACTAGACCTGAAGTAGTGTCTCATGATACTACCATCTGCTATCTTAGAAATAATTTAGTCACCTTGACAGCTCTGTCATGTTGGTCAGCTGTAAAAGCACTGGTATCTGTCTTATGATCTATGTAATATTTCGTATAAAACAAAAAAAAACAGACTTTGAGTTCTGAACAAAAGGTGGATGTTTTTCTTTTGTCTGCTAGAACCATTTAAGATACACTCATTTAATTGGTGTATATTTAAAATAAGTGTACCTGTAGTATCTAGAATTATAGTTATAATAATTATTATGTATTTACTAAATGTTACAGTAATGTATATAAAGGGTAATAATGTTAAAATATCTAAATTATCCAGAATTCAAGGTTACACTCACAGAGTTTTGAATAATTCAGGCTCATCAAATATGTAGATTCCTGCAGATTCAGCAGTGTTCCATTGTTAGATGATTCATGTAAAAGGAAAATTTAAAAAAACACGGTACCTGTGAGGACTCCAGCATTTTACATCACCAAGGGGACTACAGAATTATACTGATGGGCCTTTTATCTACTTATTGTTTGTAAGTGTAACCATTAAAGCGTGTTATAAATTTTATATTTTTGTTGCACTATGTTTTTTTAATTTTCTTTTTACATGAATCATCTAACAATGGAACATTGCTAAATCTGCAGGAATCTACATATTTAATGAGCCTGAATTATTCAAAACTCTGAAAGTAACCTTGAAATCTGAATAATTTTGATATTTTAACATTATTACCCTATAAGGTCTTTTTTTCTGTTTTTGAGTTATTAGGTATATCTCTTTTTTTACTCATTATATTTGAGGATTGAGAGGAAATTATTTTGTTATACCTTGTTGAAAAAGGGTAATTACCTTTTTGTATTGATTTATTATATACTGCACTCTTGGTGGTCTATATCCTTATTCTTTTGAAGTAATGTACAGAACCAGGGTAAAGCATACACATTTTGCTGAATGATTAATAAACACAATACATATGAGAAACTCATTATGTTAATGACTGACAATGGTTGCTAGTTTAACCCCTTTACACTGTTACAACGTTCTATGATATCCTTTTTATAATGGGCTTCATTATCTATTTTTTTATTATTGGTATTTATATAGCGCCAACTAATTCCGCAGCGCTTTACAATATTATGAAAAGGGTGGACATTTTCAATAAATGAGACACTTACACAATAACACAGGAACAATAGGGAGATGAGGGCCCTGCTCAAACGAGCTTACAGTCTAGAGTACGTGGGGTACAAATACACAACAGGGAAGCAAGGGTGACAGCCACCAAACAAGGTGGAAAAGTAGAATAACTGGAGGAGAGAGTGGAGGGTGGCTCTTTAAGATGGCAAGAGACAGATATGGATAAGTATAGATAAGTTACTCTGGGAGTCCATAAGCATATCTGAAAAGATGTGGTTTGAAGGACGTCTTAAACAATTGAGGACTGGGGGAGAGTCTGATGGGGTTAGGCAGGCTGTCCGAAGGAAGGGCGCTACCCACAAGAAGTCCTGCAAGCGCAAGTTAGCATTAAGGGTGCAAGCAGTGGACAGGAGAAGGTCACCGGCAGAGCGGAGAGACCAAGAATGGGCTTATTTGTGAATCAGTGAAGTAATGTAAAAGGAGCTAGAGTTGATTAGAGCTTTATAGGTAAGTGTTAGTGTTTTGAATTGACACCTAGGATACAGGAAGCCAGTGTATGGATCGGCAGAGGGGCGAGGTATGGGAGGAGTGAAGGGGGAGAAAGATCAGCCTGGCGGCAGCATTCATTACAGATTGTAGCTGTTTGAATTCTGGGGAGACCAACTAGGAGAGAATTACAGTAATCCAATGCAAGAGATTACCAGAGCAGGAACAAGCTCCTTGGCATCATCAACAGGTTTTAGCAACAAACCAACTTTAGGATGAAGAGATCAAAAACCGAGGGATTACGAAATGAAAAAGACAATAAAAATGGAGACTTTTTAAACAATAATTCCCTGAATGCGGGGACTAAATATAAGAGTATATTTTATACTCTTTATATGAAGGTGGAACATTCATGGAATGTATGGAGGAGACAGTACAATTCTTAATATCATGGACTGATGCCTTTTATTATGTGTTGTATAATACTATTTGAATTTTATAATAAATGATGATTTTTACCATTTGGGGAGTTTCCCTGCGGGTGTTAGCTATGTACATACAACTTGTACTTCTTAGAGCTAATTGAGGAGGCTCTTTTTCAAGTAAGTGATATTTAAATTATTATGCCGGTTCTCTTTTTATTGTGAGGATTATTGGAGACTGATCAAATTGCTGATATACCTATAAGGAGAGTGGCCACTGGAACCAACACAGAGAATATCAAGTTTGAGCTAACTTGAATAGCGCTTTCATTGTGAGTGCTTCCAAACTGGGTTGGAATGGTTTGTTCTATTACACAGATTGCACTATATATGGTATGTGCATGTAAATTTTTAAGGATTGAGGATTTACACAGTATAAAGGAATCAATACTACTTTATTTAAAGGGTATGTTTTATAGGTTTATTCACATAAGCTCTTTAATTCACATCGGGTTTGCTTTGGAATGTAGACTGGTGTAATTTTGGAAGGTTTGCGCATGAAGTATGGCAGGAGCTGATTTATTAATTATGTGCAAAGTAACACTGTATTTGAAAAATTGTTTCACTATTAAGTGCTGATACTTATGATCTTATTGGGTTCACTTTCAACTCATTTTATAGGATGGTTACCAGGTACTCTCCCTGTGTATATATTCAATATTATAGACCAAGCTTTTCCTTATTTAAAATAAATGCAGATACTATGCTTTTAACCTAGAGGTGTCATTTTGACTGTTACATATCAGTTGTAACTATATTTTTTTTATTCAATGCAACTTTTGAAGTTCATATTTTATAATT
Source organism: Pelobates cultripes (assembly GCA_933207985.1). NCBI lineage: Eukaryota > Metazoa > Chordata > Amphibia > Anura > Pelobatidae > Pelobates > Pelobates cultripes. The sequence continues at coordinate 70,057,602 of OW240917.1, read as the reverse complement.
AACACAACTTGCTTTCAGATTAATCTAATTTTAAAAATCTTTAAAAAAAAAACTAAAAAAAAAAACACATCATCATGCATGAAAGTAGAATTCTGAATGAACTTGCTTGCTTTTTTGTGTGCGTAAACATTCTTAGGGATAGCCAAAATATTAAAAATATATATTTTTAAGGAAGTTTTTCTTAAACAAAAACATGTTACTTGAATTTCAGCTCTTGAATTTCATGAGTTAGAAGCAGGAAATATGGACAAGAGAAAAAATATGAGTGACTTTGAAAAGGCCTAATAGTGATGGTTAGACGACTGGGTCAGAACATCTCCAAAACAATAAGTATTGTGGGGTGTTCCCAGTATACAGTATGATCCAGCACGTAGAATTGTGTAACACAGGACTGATAGGTAACATATACCGGACCTTAGAATGGCCGGACTAACGTACCAAAGAATAGTCAGGAATAGCCGAGGTCAAGGGACACAGAAAGAGACATCTGATTGGTTGTATCCGGCCTTTGACCACAAAGGCAGTTACCAGGTTCCTATTTGCATGATTGCTGCCCAGCACAAACCCTGCTGTGGATTGATTGCTGCTCGGCACAACTTTTCCTGTCAGGACAGCAATGTTGCTCAGCACAACTTTTCCTGTCAGAACAGTAAATGCCATTAATCACATTTCCATGTGCGGATGAATAAGTGACAGCTACCCAATGATCACTGATGCATGTGGGGAGCGAAGACTTGTCTGTCTAGTTCCTTCACACAGAAGAGCTACTGAACTTTGCTGAAAAATGTAATGTTGGCCATGGTAGAAAGGTGTCAGAACACACAGTATTTTACAGTTTATAGCATAAGGAGTTGTGAAGACACAGGCGAGTCAGAGTGCCCACGATGACACCTGTCCAGCACCGTAAGCACCTTTAATGGGAATGTGAGAGTCAGAACTAGACAATGGAGAAATGAGAGAGGTTGCCTGGTCTGATGAATCAAGTTTTCTTTTATATCAGTTGGATGCTCTGGTGCCTGTGCATGGTTTACCTGGGGTAGAGATGACAGCAGGATGCATTAGGACAGAAGGTAGGCTGATAGAGGCAGAGGCACTATTATACTCTGGGCAATGTTCTGCTGGAGAACCTTGAGTCCTGGCTTTAATGTGGATATTATTTTGACATGTACCACCTACATGGAGGCTCCTCAAAACACTGGATTTCCAACCCCACTTGTAGAAGATTATATCATGACTCCAGCATTTGGTCTCCTTATTCTGTTACAGGGTTACTGGGAAAAAAAAATGCAAAGTCCCTTGCTTCTGCTAAGGTTGTACCTGAGCTGTTGATAACTTTATTACCTGAATTGCAACTCCTATATTAGTCAGGTAACAGACTGAAGTGTATTTCCACTTTGCTGATTTCTCCTACATTTACTTCAAGGACACACACTACATCTTTGTTTATTGTGTTTCCATCTCAGTGTCTTCTTCTAATATTGGCTGCTTTGCTTATGAAATTATTGTACTGGACAAGCTTCTTAATTTAATCAAATACCAAGCTGCAGAAAGTTTATCAAACACACAGACAACTAGTGATAGCCTTACTACTTGTTTGCTATGTGTCCTCTTTGTCGGTTGATAAAATGTAAATTTACAGTTGATAAGGAAGTTTTTTCTGCAATGGGGACATAGCTATGCAGGTAGTCTCATGGTGTAAAGCTTTTTTCCCCAAAGACTGTAAATATTTAAGTATGCAAATATTAGAGCATATTATTGAGGCCAAATCTATGAATGCATTAAAGTTATGTTGATGCCCAGAATGTCCATTTAATAAATCTCACTTGTTTTAATTTAAATGTACTCTTTTGTTAAGACGGACCAGGGTTATCCTACACACAGGGGATCTGGTGTTTGCCAGAAGTTTCAATTTTCAAGCAGCCTCGCACCAGAAACTTGATGGAACCAACTCCTGCAAACCCAACAAGTTCATTTTTTAATTTTTGATTCAGTGTGAATTATGGGCACTATAAAAAAGGGGGTGGAATGTAGAAGAGGCTGTTTTGTTTTCGCCTTTTTTTATTTATTTATTTTTAACGGAAAGACCTTGATTTAAGATTCTTGGGTAAGCTTTTCAAAAGATTTAATAGTTTTGGATAAACTTTAAATATACATATTTTTTTCAAATTATTTAAATAAAATAAATATCATATATAAAAGTATAGCAATTTATTAAAATATGTAGATATTTTTCAAACTATTAAATCATTTTAAAAGTTTATCCAAAAAATATAAAAAAACTGAAAAGCTTATACAAAAATATTAAATTGAGGCCCTAGTTTGCAATGATTGCCACAGATCAAGTGACAACTGACTAACAGAGTGAAACATGGAAGAGCAAAAAACAATCTATACTTCCAAAAAGGATTTTTTATGTGACACTTTGACTGCAGCTACTGGGGAAAACAGAGCGGCAGTGATAATATGTATTTTACCTTTGCTGTGCTTTTGTGGGATATAACCTGGGTCATTGATTCTAGTTTGAGACGAGGTTTATCTTGCTGCTGTATCTAAACAACTAGAGCCAGTGAAACAACTTTGAGTAGGGATACCAGATTGCCATTTTGAATTGATTCTAGTAAAAGACTAGGTTACCAATATGCAATTGTTAAAAGTTTTAGTAGTAGAGATAGCATAATTCATCCATCCTAGTGTGACACTATTTAATTTACTGCTGCCCCTTTAAAAAAATATATACATATATTTCACTGTAGTAGTTTAGCCCGGCATGATGGAGTCTTTCATGTTTTCTAGTTCCAAAGACGGAGTTAGAAGAAGCTGATAGGGCATTGATTTTCTCCACACTCAAGGAAGGGCACACACGCTACTTTTATTTTGCTATTTTTATTCCAGTTTAAATTATTCCAAAATTACCATTTTCAGTTGTATAGAAAATTATGAATAATATTTTAACTTTTTTTCAATTTGAAAACTTTTTATTGAGTCTCAGAGAGCATACATGGAAATGTAAACAATGCGTAACGGTAATACAGTTTTAACAAGAATCATATAACGATACATACACCGAAATACTTTATAGGGCATTTCGTTACAGTGTAATTTAGGTAACATAGGATATTATAAACACCAAGTATTCTAACGCAAACTTTCAATGCATATGCGTCCTATACTTTCAGTACTGGTAAAAAAAACTGGTTATATCACATATATTGCTTATAGTGCTAGTGCGTTGTTTTCTGATACACTAAAACCCTATTTTTCATATTTTAATCATTAGCAATGAGTCATTATCTAACAAATAGAAACATTACAAACTAACAATAATGAGAAACTAGTAGGGAGGGGGGAGAGAAAGAGGGGGTAAAAATACTGCAGTGATTGTGAGTATATATGTTGTGTCCAATATATTAATGCATCGTTACTTTGCTTCGCAGGTATCCTTTGAGCACTGGGGAGTGCGCCTGCTCACCTTATCAGGAACACACAACCCAACCTAGATATATGCACCTGAAAGCTTTTTTATTTTTATTTTTAATATTTCTATACACAATATTTTCTTGTCAATTTTCTCAGCAAAGAGCCTATATCATTCATCACACTGTGTAGAGAGGAATCTGTCCCACAACTCACTAGCCTCTCTGGCCAGTTTACTCCACTAAATTTGGCTACCGGTCATGGTCTCATATTGCATGTTCAAAGAGACCTGTGCCAGGAAGTCTGCCCATGTAGGGACTGTATTATATATTCCACTTCCTGGCCACCAAAAATACTGCCGCTACCAGAATCTGGAATGCAAGTTTCTTTACATATTTAGCTTTGTCTTCTGGGAGAAAAAATGGAAGTAAAATTTTTGGAATGAATCAGAATCCCCAAAGTTTTGAAAAGTTTCTTGGACCAGCTGCCATCTGCACAGTATTTTCCTGGTTAACTCTAAGTGAAACGCACAGACCGAAAGACCCCTGTGCACCTGGAATGCTCTTGACCACTGTGGATGATCTATAACAGGGCACAAATTTTTTTCCATGTCTTTATGTATCCGACTCCTGTGTAAGCGTCACAAAGTTCACCAACTTGTAACACAGAGAAGGGACCTTTTTGTGTGGGATCAACCTAAGACACATTTTTTACCATATTGCCAAATCTCCTTCCAGTTTCCCAACACACTTATTGGCCTTGTTGGTTGTCATTAAACACTTAAGTTGAAGGAAGGAGTATACTTATTTCAGTGTTAATGTCAGAATAATAGAATTACGATCTGACCAAGGCATTAATCCTGACAATTTGTTTTGCTTCCGACCCATCCCTATATATATATATTATATGTTTTAAATGCATTCTAGTACCAGAGGAAATCAAACTTAAGATGAACTTATATGTTACTTTCTTGTCCTATGAGCTAAAATAGACAACTTAACCAGTAGGTTAATGTCACCAATTACAGTCTTGAAATGAAAACTATGATACGTTTCCTAATTAAAAGCATTTAAGAAAGTTGCTAGTTAGTTCTTTATTGAAAGTTTCATTAAAGAAATAACTAGCAACTTTCAATTTGAAAGTCTTAAAATAACTCCAATTAAATCACCAAACACCTCTTTAATTTCTTGCAGTTGCTGTAAAACCGCAAAGGGAATTACACCGGACTGCATTTTAATGCCATCCTCTATTTTCCCCCCACTTTAAATGTAAGAAATCTTTGCTAGTTCTTTATATTTCCTTTTATGAATCTACAGTTTATCTCTTTCAACGCAAGACACATGTCGCATGATGTTCTGACAAGTTTTAATGGTAAGATAATAGTACACGTTTGTGGCAATATAATTAGGAATAATCTGTCAATCATAGATTTGAAGTCTGGTTAAATGCTGAACGATTTATGAAAACTCTGATGAATTTAAATCTGTTTGTAGATACAGTAAAAGTGCTTCAGTTCAGAACATTTTGCATGAATGTGAAGCAAAAAAACCTAAAATTATAAAATAAAATGGTATTTTAATGCAACATGTTTTATTTTATCATCTATATTTTTTTCAGATTTTTATCGAGAATGTGCTATTCTAATGAACAGATTAATGTGATGTGAAATATCATTAAAACATCTATTTGTAATTCCTCTTGAAAAATAATGAGATCCATCTGGACTGATTGATACCAAAGATGAAACTAATTGTTCCCTCTAATCTATGACATTTAATAGAACATAAAATACAGACAAGATAATATTGTGCATTCCAGAGTTAATGAAAACTGCCAAACATTAAACGGTGTTAACATTTCAAATCGCCAGTTTATGATGTATAGTGTTCTAAAAATAGCAGGCATATTATATTTCTATATTTCTTCATTGTTTACAACCATACTGTTCAAAGAATTGTGTTGACACAAAATAAATGTGGCAGAACCCCTGCCTGTTCATGGATTCCTTTTTGTATTATGTGTATTTACCCATGTTTTCATGTATTGTGCCCGCTCCCCGTTCGGAAGTGCTTCCACGAAGGGAATCCATTCCCCTCCTGAATGGGGACCACCCCGATATCTCATTTAGAGTGCTAGGTTAGAATGTTCTCACCTCGCAACATAAGTAGCAAACCGCAGGGAAACAATCAATGAGCGCTCTCCTGGGTGGCCGCCCTTTCGTTAGATGAACGCCAACTAGGCGGAGCGTTCATGGGTTGTTTCTCACCCTGTTTGCTCCCCGAATGAGGACCTCCCAAGCGTTCCATTAGAAAGTTCGCTCCAGTTTATCAGAACGTTCACACTTGCAACATAGGTGTGAAACCGAAAGGGAAGTAATTAATGAGTTCTCCCATGTGTAGCCGCCATTCATACCGATGAATGTCAGCCACGGGGAGCATTCATACTCCAAAAGGAGACGCTTCTCTTGTCTGGGTTCCACACTGGGACCTCGCAAACGGAGGTTAGTCAAAAGAGGAGTCTATGTATGGGTCCCTGAGATTGGTGTGGACACTTTTGGGGCACTGGCTTGTTTGCCGGGCTTTACTGTGCCTGAGGGACAAAGAGACTAGCTCGTTTCCTGCGGGCAGGCTTTTCTGTGCCTGGGAGACAAAGGGTCGGTCACTTTTTCCCGCACCTGGACTCCCAAGCACAGAGGCTCCTGGGAAGAAGACCCCCTGGCGTCTGGAGTGGGAAACCCTGTGTTTTGGTGATGGGCTTTGGGAACAAAGGGAGCAAAGTTCTCTTCCCATGCTAGGGCCCTAGGGAGGGGGAGGATCCTGGGATGTGACCCTGTATGGTTGAGTGGGAGACCCCTTGCATGGGGATATGCATAAAAGCTGTTTGTGGCCAATAAAATTGTGTTGTACCTCCAGAACTCGGTCTCATCCAGTTACTGGGGGAAAATGGGTCTCTGTATACTCTAGACTGGTTCCTGTGTGGCTGAAGGAAGGAAATTAGCAGAGGTCGGGTTACCCGGGGTCCGCTACAATAAACATAACTATTGTCCTAATGTGTTTTATACCCCACCTCCTAGACTGTAAGCTCGTTTGAGCAGGGTCCTCTTCAACCTATCGTTCCTGTAAGTTTTCTTGTAATTGTCCTATTTATAGTTAAATCCCCTCTCTCATAATATTGTAAAGCGTTACAGAATCTGTTGGCGCTATATAAATGGCAATAATAATAATAACTATTCTCTGTACATTATTTATACAATTTCTACTAGATCTAGAATATCATATTATTTATAAAACATACATGGTAGTAATAATGTTTTTTTCTCATCTTCTCTGTAAACATTGTAAATTTTTATCTATTGTATTATGAACTTTAAATATTTTAAAGTCATACTTGATGCTGAATATAGTCTTGGTGTTTGAAGGCAAAGTTCAAAATCTTTTAATTTTAGTTTTTCCAGTTTGAATCATTTAAAAAGTATAATTTCAGTTATAAATAAAATGTAATCAATGATTTTCTATATTTCAAATGCATTTTACTTTCAGAGGAAAGATAACTATTGTTGCACACATTACTGGAACATATCTCCCAAATTTTCAAATGGACAAAGGAGGACACTTTAATTTTAGGTGGGTGGCTAGGCATGTGATCAGGGCAGAGACAGTGGTTGACTGTAAACTTTTGGCCAAGGGGGCAAGTGCACCCATAAATGCCCATGGTGCAGCATCTGAGGATAGTGGGTATAGTGGAGTGAGAGGGGTTGTAGTGGGGTGACAGAGGCTGTAGTGTTCTAGCAAAATTACTAGAAAATGTACAACTTGGAATAAAAGCGTATTGAAATATAGTCCTTCCCCAAACCGTCAATCAATTTTCAGCACAGAGTCAGCATATACCTCTATGCCAAATAACTGACAGGGAGAGCAGGTGAACTACAGGAGGATTACTCTGTGTTTGCTATGGTTACTCCCTAGTCAGTGCTCCTGATGCTGGACTGAGAATATAGAAACAGAGTGAGAGGTATCTCTCTGTTCAGACATTGATGTACCAGCAATGAAGCTACCATGTCAGTGCCATAGAGGATGATTGTATCAAAAAGCTTAGTCAATCAAAGCAGAGCGTAGGCGGCACTGAAGGTGGGTGTTAAAATACTCTAACATCCATACAGCTGAGGATATGAAGGAAACTATTAAATATTGTTCATGTCTAAATACTTTATGTGCAATATATAATTTAGCACTTTGATAATATAATCAATATAAGTAGTGCCTATGGGGTGATTTCAGTTAAAGTGAACCTGTCATGACATGTTTACTTTAAATGAATTTCATAAATTAAAGGGACACTATAGTCACCTAAACAACTTTAGCTCAATGAAGCAGTTTTGGTGTATAGAACATGCCCCTGCAGCCTCACTGCTCAATCCTCAGCCATTTAGGAGTTAAATCCCTTTGTTTATGAACCCTAGTCACACCCCCCTGCATGTGACTTGCACAGCCTTCCATAAAAACTTCCTGTAAAGAGAGCCCTATTTAGGCTTTCTTTATTGCAAGTTCTGTTTAATTATGATTTTCTTATTCCCTGCTATGTTAATAGCTTACTAGACCCTGCAAGAGCCTGCTGTATGTGATTCAAATTCAATTTAGAGATTGAGATACAATTATTTAAGGTAAATTACATCTGTTTGAAAGTGAAACCAATTTTTTTTTTCATGCTGGCTCTGTCAATCATAGCCAGAGGAGGTGTATAACAGAAACAAAGTGATTTAACTCCTAAATGGCAGTGAATTGAGCAGTGAAATTGCAGGGGAATGATCTATACACTAAAACTGCTTTATTTAGCTGACTATAGTGTTCCTTTAACCCCTTAAGGACCACACTTCAGGAATAAAAGGGAATAATGACATGTCACATGTCATGTGTCCTTAAGGGGTTAAAGCTCCAAATCTTCAGTCATAGGGTGGTACAATCTCCACCTAAGGATATATCCGCTTTGTAAATTTATATTGTCGTTGGCCTGGGGGCTTCGTGGCCTTTCAGTGTGGTAAATAAAATTAACATTTTCTCCAAAGGATGTTGATAGTTTATAATACTACTGTAAATTTAAATGATTCTATGCATAAACAGAATCCTTTATACCTGGTTGCTGCATTGTCATAGCTACTAATTGCATATAAATCAAATACATATTTTTTTTAACAAAATGATCTCATTGGTGAAAGGGTTAAAGGGAAGTGGGCTGATGAGTGTGGACATAAATGGTAGAGAGCACCATTAAGTCCATAAAATCTTAAAATTGCTTAGCCGTTAAAATATAAATGTTAGCACAACACAGTGTGTATGCTCTGTTGAGTATAATTAAACTGGTCTCTGTGTGAACAGAACAATCTTAATTACAATAACTGATATGTTAGGATAATTTACGCACATACAATACAGTTTTAGAATTAGCACTTTTTGGATATTGAAATAGACACTTTTATATAATTTTCTTCTAGGATTATTGTTATTTTCTACTTTATCTAATCACTAGAAAATGGTACCAGCTGTAATGTAATTGTACCCTTATGTCACAAAGATCATTGGACAGCCATTAAAATTGTGATACGTTTCATTTCATTTTTCTCTGAATTGATTTTGAGACAGCAATTTAAAAGAATATTTTCACAATGTTATTCAAAAATTGCATGCCCTTTGACCTGCAAAAAAAGCAGTTCTTTAACTACTTAACTTCCAAATCAACATCAAGCAAAACTACTGGTTTTGAGATTTATGCTCCGAGAAATGCAAGATATAAATAGACATCTAACACAAAGTCAACATATACAAGTGGCAGAGCGGAGCAGATCTTAACCTTATTTTATGTTATAAGTGTAGATATAAAATTACATTTCCTGCCAAAGGGGAAAATAGGCAAATATTGTCATCTTTAAACAAGTTTCACCTTAAAACTATTAATATAAAAATAATTTCACAAATTTTGAAAGGAAATAGATTGTATTATAATTAGATATTTTTAAAATGTTTGAAAAGCAACTATTAGTCTCTACAGTCTCTCCATTTAGTGCAGGTAGTGAAGCAGAAAAGACATCAGAGACCTCAGAGTCAGTTTTCAAATAGTGTCTGACATGGCTGAAGGATCTTGTTGTATGTTAAAGGGAAACTATAGTGTCAGGATATCAAATTCATTTTCCTGGCACTATAGCTTCCCCCTCCATCAAGGGCCCCTTGCTAGGTGAAGAAGGGGTTTAAATTCCTTTCTGTCATATACCTGGACCAAGTGCCGATGTCCCTCTGTGCTGGCTCAGGTCCTCCTTCTCTTCTCCCCTGCCGGGAGATCTAATGCGTATGCGCAGCAACGGCCACCCTAGCATTAGAATTTCCCCATAGGAAAGCGTTGCTTTCCTATGGGGTTTTGGGTGACGCTGGATGTTCCCATGCATAGTGGGAGGACGTCAATTGTCAGTTAGGCGAAGTCCCTCTAGTGACCGTCTGGTAGACAGCCACTAAAGGTGGAGTTAATCCTATCAGATAATTATAATAATTACCTGCTCAGAGTTAAGGGACCTGGCACAGTGCACCCAGACTGGGTGCCTATAGTGTCCCTTTAAAGGTAGAGAAGAGTATTTCTATTTTTTATTTTTTTTTACATATACTTAGTTAAAAAATATATATTTATTTACTTTCAAAACTTGATGAAAGGATTGATATATTAAAAAATATAGTTTTGAGGTGGTGATTAGTGATGCACCGAATGGTTCGCCGGCGAACATAGCGTGTTCGCGTCCGCCGCGGACGGCGAACACATGCGCAGTTCGATCCGCCCCCTATTCGTCATCATTGAGTAAACTTTGACCCTGTACCTCACAGTCAGCAGACACATTCCAGCCAATTAGCAGCACACCCTCCTAGCAGACCCTCCCACCTCCTGGAAGGCATCCATTTTAGATTCATTCTCAAACTGCATGCTTAGTAGAGGAGGGAAAGTGTAGCTGCTGCTGATTAGATAGGGAAATGCATAGCTAGGTTAGGGTATACAGTGTCCACTACAGTCCTGAAGGACTCATCTGATCTCTGCTGTAAGGACAGCACCCCAAAAAGCCCTTTTAGATTCATTCTCAAGCTGCATGCTAGTGAGAGGAGGGAAAGTGTAGCTGCTGTTGATTAGATAGGGAAATGCATAGCTAGGTTAGGGTATACAGTGTCCACTACAGTTCTAAGGACTCATCTGATCTTTGCTGTAAGGACAGCGCAAAGCCCTTTTGGGGCTAGAACATCAGTCTGCTTTTTTTTTCTGTGTAATGTTGCAGTTAGTTGTCTGCCACTGCTGCCAGCTTCTGTGTCAGGCTCACAGTGGATACTGTGCCCATTTGCCCAGTCAGTGCCACCACTCATATCTGGTGTCACAATAGCTTGCATTTAAAAACAAAAAACTTTTTTCACTGTTATAGATTGAATAGCAGTCAGTGTCCTTAAAGCGGGTGTGTCAGGCTCACAGTGGATACTGTGCCCAGTGCCACCACTCACTCACTGGTGTCACAATAGCTTGCATTTAAAAACAAAAAACTTTTTTCACTGTTATAGATTGAATAGCAGTTAGTTGTCTGCCACTGCTGCCAGCTTCTGTGTCAGGCTCACAGTGGATACTGTGCCCATTTGCCCAGTCAGTGCCACCTCTCATATCTGGTGTCACAATAGCTTGCATTTAAAAACAAAAAACTTTTTTCACTGTTATAGAATTGAATAGCAGTCAGTGTCCTTAAAGCTGGGTGTGTCAGGCTCACAGTGGATACTGTGCCCAGTGCCACCACTCACTCACTGGTGTCACAATAGCTTGCATTTAAAAACAAAAAACTTTTTTCACTGTTATAGATTGAATAGCAGTTAGTTGTTTTCAAGCGGGTGTGTCAGGCCTACAACGTTACTCTGCCAGTTCACAGTGCCACTCATATCTGGTGTCATAATAGCTTGCATTTAAAAACAAAAAACTTTTTTCACTGTTATAGATTGAATAGCAGTTAGTTGTCTGCCAGCGGGTGTGTCAGGCTCACAGTGGATACTGTGCCCAGTGCCACCACTCACTCACTGGTACCCGGACAAAATTTCTTTTCACAAAAGGCAATCCTCAACCTGTACTCGATTGTGCAAAAGGAAATAATGGCATGTCTGGCACACAGTGTTGGGGCAAGGGTCCATCTGACCACTGATACCTGGTCTGCAAAGCATGATCAGGGCAGGTATATCATCTACACTGCGCATTGGGCAAACCTGACAGCTGCCAAGCATGGAATGCGTGGCTCTGCAGAGGAGTTGGTGACACCGCCATGACTTGCAGGCAGGCCTGCTGCCACCTCCTCTACTCCTCCTACTCCATCCTCTTCCATAACCTCCTCGGCTGAGTCCTCTTCTGCTGCTGCGTCTTGCTCCACATCAACGTATAGGAGACGTAACAGGGATTAAACTGATAAGAATAGTACTACTTAACACGCCACTCTTATCTGGTGGCACATTAGATTGCACGCGCAGTGCCCCAAATTTCTTGTTATCTGTGAGTAAGGTAAATGGTTGTCCATACAAGTAAGGTTGCAGCTTTTTGAGGGCCCACACCACCGCCAGGCACTCCTTTTCAATGGCAGTGTATCTACTTCCCTGGGCAAAAGTTTCCGGCTTAGATAAGCCCCAGGTTGCTCGCCGCCATCTGCTCCGACTTGGCTCAGTACTGCTCCCAATCCAAACATAGAAGCGTCTGTATGGACGAGAAAGCGTTTAGTTGGATGAGGAGCAGAAAGTACAGATGATTTAATGAGCGCCGTCTTGAGCTGTTGGAAGGCCTGTTCACACTCTGGGGCCCATACTACAGGGAGTGCAGAATTATTAGGCAAGTTGTATTTTTGAGGATTAATTTTATTATTGAACAACAACAACCATGTTCTCAATGAACCCAAAAAACTCATTAATATCAAAGCTGAATATTTTTGGAAGTAGTTTTTAGTTTGTTTTTAGTTTTAGCTATGTTAGGGGGATATCTGTGTGTGCAGGTGACTATTACTGTGCATAATTATTAGGCAACTTAACAAAAAACAAATATATACCCATTTCAATTATTTATTATTACCAGTGAAACCAATATAACATCTCAACATTCACAAATATACATTTCTGACATTCAAAAACAAAACAAAAACAAATCAGTGACCAATATAGCCACCTTTCTTTGCAAGGACACTCAAAAGCCTGCCATCCATGGATTCTGTCAGTGTTTTGATCTGTTCACCATCAACATTGCGTGCAGCAGCAACCACAGCCTCCCAGACACTGTTCAGAGAGGTGTACTGTTTTCCCTCCTTGTAAATCTCACATTTGATGATGGACCACAGGTTCTCAATGGGGTTCAGATCAGGTGAACAAGGAGGCCATGTCATTAGATTTTCTTCTTTTATACCCTTTCTTGCCAGCCACGCTGTGGAGTACTTGGACGCGTGTGATGGAGCATTGTCCTGCATGAAAATCATGTTTTTCTTGAAGGATGCAGACTTCTCCACCTTGAAGGTGTCTTCCAGGAACTGGCAGTAGGACTGGGAGTTGAGCTTGACTCCATCCTCAACCCGACAAGCTCATCTTTGATGATACCAGCTCTCTCCACCTTGCTGGCGTCTGAGTCGGACTGGAGCTCTCTGCCCTTCACCAATCCAGCCACGGGCCCATCCATCTGACCCATCAAGACTCACTCTCATTTCATCAGTCCATAAAACCTTAGAAAAATCAGTCTTGAGATATTTCTTGGCCCAGTCTTGACGTTTCAGCTTGTGTGTCTTGTTCAGTGGTGGTCGTCTTTCAGCCTTTCTTACCTTGGCCATGTCTCTGAGTATTGCACACCTTGTGCTTTGGGCACTCCAGTGATGTTGCAGCTCTGAAATATGGCCAAACTGGTGGCAAGTGGCATCGTGGCAGCTGCACGCTTGACTTTTCTCAGTTCATGGGCAGTTATTTTGCGCCTTGGTTTTTCCACACGCTTCTTGCGACCCTGTTGACTATTTTGAATGAAATGCTTGATTGTTCGATGATCACGCTTCAGAAGCTTTGCAATTTTAAGAGTGCTGCATCCCTCTGCAAGATATCTCACTATTTTTTACTTTTCTGAGCCTGTCAAGTCCTTCTTTGACCCATTTTGCCAAAGGAAAGGAAGTTGCCTAATAATTATGCACACCTGATATAGGGTGTTGATGTCATTAGACCACACCCTTTCTCATTACAGAGATACACATCACCTAATATGCTTAATTGGTAGTAGGCTTTCGAGCCTATACAGCTTGGAGTAAGACAACATGCATAAAGAGGATGATGTGGTCAAAATACTCATTTGCCTAATAATTCTGCACTCCCTGTACTATCTTGGGGAGGTTTTTACGCATTCCTATATGGCACTTACTGGGCTCAGTCCGGCCTCCCTAATCCGGTCTAGTACGGCTCCTACGTGGGTCAGGTGTTAGGGCCAGGAGCAGCTAAAAATGGCTATATCTTCCAAGTAGGCGCAGGCATACTCCTGAAACCCATGCAGTAGCCGATCTACCATCCTCTGAAAGTTAGCCGGGGCATTCTTCATCCCGAATGGCATGGCCTTAAACTGATACAGGCAAAAAGAGGTGACAAATGCCGACTTGTGGATGGCGTCCTCAGCTAATGGAATTTGCCAGTACCCCTTGCACAGATCTATTGTGGTGAGGTACTGGCCTCTGGCCATTTTGTCTAGGAGCTAGTCTATCTGGGGCATAGACGAGGCGTCTGAGGTTGTTTTATCATTTAGCCTCCGGTAGTCTACACAGAAACGGGTCGTGCCGTCCCGTTTCGGTACTAGTACTACTGGTGAGGCCCAGGGGCTGTCAGAGTGTTCTATCACCCCTAACTGCATCATTTCCTCAATTTCTTTCTGAATATTTTCTTTAACTGCTTCGGGTATGCGATAGGCGGTTTGGCGAAGGGAGGTCTGGTCTAGGGTTTCAACTTTGTGAGTGGTTAACAGACTGTACCCAGGTAGGTTGGAAAACGTGGCCCCCTTGTCCTGGATTAGTCTTTGGACCTGGGTTTGCTCCTGGGGGTCTAACCGTTCTCCTAACTGTACTTCTCCCAGGTCTCCGCTCTGGCCCTCTAGGTCTAGGAGATCTGGGAGTGGCAATTATCATAATCTTCAGTGGCAGGTGCACAGATCGCGGTTACCTCTTCCGAGCGCTCGTGGTATGGCTTGAGCATGTTCACATGGAGCATGCGCTTGCCTCCCGTGCCTGTACCAATCACAAAGGTGGTATCACAAACCTGCTCTACCACCTTGTATGGGCCCTGCCAGGAAACCTGCAGCTTGTCCTTGTGGACAGTGTCAATCCATATCTGCCAAGTGACCCTATGTAGGAGGAACAGTCCCTATTCTGCTCTGTGTCAGTGTGTATCATGGTCTCTGAGGACAGGTGTCAATCCATATCTGCCAAGTGACCCTATGTAGGGGGAACAGTCTCTATTCTGCTCTGTGTCAGTGTGTATCGTGGTCTCTGAGGACAGGTGTCAATCCATATCTGCCAAGTGACCCTATGTAGGGGGAACAGTCTCCATTCTGCTCTGTGTCAGTGTGTATCAGGGACCCTTAGGACAGGTGTCAATCCATATCTGCCAAGTGACCCTATGTAGGAGGAACAGTCCCTATTCTGCTCTGTGTCAGTATGTATCAGGGATCCTTAGGACAGGTGTCAATCCATATCTGCCAAGTGACCCTATGTAGGGGGAACAGTCTCTATTCTGCTCTGTGTCACTGTGTATCATGGTGGAAGGAATCAGTCCCTATTCTGCTCTGTGTCAGTGTGTATCAGGGCTCTGAGGACAGGTGTCAATCCATATCTGCCAAGTGACCCTATGTAGGAGGAACAGTCTCTATTCTGCTCTGTGTCAGTGTGTATCAGGGATCCTTAGGACAGGTGTCAATACATATCTGCCAAGTGACCCTATGTAGGGGGAACAGTCTCTATTCTGTCAGTGTGTATCATGGATCTCTGAGGACAGGTGTCAATCCATATCTGCCAAGTGACCCTATGTAGGGGGAACAGTCCCTATTCTGCTCAGTGTCAGTGTGTATCAGGGGCTCCGAGGACAGGTGTCAATCCATATCTGCCAAGTGACCCTATGTAGGAGGAACAGTCTCTATTCTGCTCTGTGTCAGTGTGTATCAGGGGCTCTGAGGACAGGTGTCAATCCATCCTGCCAAGTGACCCTATGTAGGGGAATAGTCTCTATCTGCTCTGTGTCAGTGTGTATCATGGTCTCTGAGGACAGGTGTCAATCCATATCTGCCAAGTGACCCTATGTAGGGGGAACAGTCTCTATTCTGCTCTGTGTCAGTGTGTATCAGGGATCCTGAGGACAGGTGTCAATCCATATCTGCCAAGTGACCCTTGTAGGGGAAACAGTCTCTATTCTGCTCTGTGTCAGTGTGTATCATGGTCTCTGAGGACAGGTGTCAATCCATATCTGCCAAGTGACCCTATGTAGGAGGAACAGTCTCTATTCTGCTCTGTGTCAGTGTGTATCAGGGGCTCTGAGGACAGGTGTCAATCCATATCTGCCAAGTGACCCTATGTAGGGGGAACAGTCTCTATTCTGCTCTGTGTCAGTGTGTATCAGGATCCTGAGGACAGGTGTCAATCCATATCTGCCAAGTGACCCTATGTAGGGGGAACAGTCCCTATTCTGCTCTGTGTCAGTGTGTATCAGGGATCCTTAGGACAGGTGTCAATCCATATCTGCCAAGTGACCCTATGTAGGGGGAACAGTCTCTATTCTGCTCTGTGTCAGTGTGTATCATGGTCTCTGAGGACAGGTGTCAATCCATATCTGCCAAGTGACCCTATGTAGGAGGAACAGTCCCTATTCTGCTCTGTGTCAGTGTGTATCAGGGGCCTAGGACAGGTGTCAATCCATATCTGCCAAGTGACCCTATGTAGGAGGAACAGTCCCTATTCTGCTCTGTGTCAGTGTGTATCAGCTCTGAGGACAGGTGTCAATCCATATCTGCCAAGTGACCCTATGTAGGAGGAACAGTCTCTATTCTGCTCTGTGTCAGTGTGTATCAGGGATCCCTAGGACAGGTGTCAATCCATATCTGCCAAGTGACCCGATGTTGGGGGAACAGTCCCTATTCTGCTCTGTGTGAGTGGTATAAGGGATCCATTGAAAAGGTGTCAATCCATATCTGCCAAGTGACCCTATGTAGGGGGACACAGTCCTAACTATCATCTGCTCTGCCAAGTGTCAGTGTCTGTGTCAGTGTGTATCAGGTCCTGAGGACAGGTGTCAATCCATATCTGCCAAGTGACCCTATGTAGGGGGAACAGTCTCTATTCTGCTCTGTGTCAGTGTGTATCATGGTCTCTGAGGACAGGTGTCAATCCATATCTGCCAAGTGACCCTATGTAGGAGGAACAGTCTCTATTCTGCTCTGTGTCAGTGTGTATCAGGGGCTCTGAGGACAGGTGTCAATCCATATCTGCCAAGTGACCCTATGTAGGGGGAACAGTCTCTATTCTGCTCTGTGTCAGTGTGTATCATGGTCTCTGAGGACAGGTGTCAATCCATATCTGCCAAGTGACCCTATGTAGGGGGAACAGTCCCTATTCTGCTCTGTGTCTGTGTGCATCAGGGGCTCTGAGGACAGGTGTCAATCCATATGTCAAGGTGTCAATATGTCATATGTCAGGTGTCAATCCATATTCATTGTGATTTAGGAATGTTAGGTGATTTCTGCCCTTTATGGATTAAAACCACACTCTGTATCAACTGTGTAATTTTCCATGGGAGTTTTGCCATGGATCCCCCTCCGGCATGCCACAGTCCAGGTGTTAGTCCCCTTGAAACAACTTTTCCATCCCTATTGTGGCCAGAAAGAGTCCCTGTGTGTTTTAAAATTCGCCTGCCCATTGAAGTCTATGGCGGTTCGCCGGTTCGCGAACATTTGAGGAAGTTCGCGTTCGCTGTTCGCGAACCGAAAATTTTGTGTTCGCGACATCACTAAAGGTGATTGTTCTTTAACACTATAGGGTCAGGAATACATGTTTGTGTTCCTGACCCTATAGTATTCCTTTAATACCAATATAATCAAACCTCTTATGTAAAGAGGTGCAATATTTTACTTTAGTATCACCAAGGCAAATGTACATTTAAAGGGACACTGTAGTCACCAGTACAACTAAAGCTTTATGTAGCTATTCTAGTATCTACAGCCTGTCCCTCCTTGCTGGTTTTTGTAATGTAAGAAAAGACAGTGTTTTCATTACTGCGTAGTAACACACTTGACAGACACTAGAGGTGCTTCCTGGGTTAATGATGCACAGTCTGCAACACTGACATTTAGCGTGCTCCCCATAGAGATGTACTGATTTAATGTATCTCTAAGAAAAGATGCTGACTGGTGCATGCACAATAACCTCCCAATGCGTTCCTATGGGAAAGCATTGGATTGGCTGAGATCCTCAAATTTGATGATCTCAGCCAAGGAGACGAAGCCAGCCATGACCAATTTGGCACGTGCTGTAATAAAGGTAAGTAATTATCGGGGGTTAAATAGTTTTATTACAACTATAGTGTCAGCAATAAACGTTTGCATTGCAGACATTGCAGTTAACAGAAAACGACACTTTCTCTATCTTAGCAGCTTTACACTTGGAGGAATTAAAAATTATGTTTATTTGATCTTCTCCACTTTAATACTACAGCCACATTTTAAATGCATATCTGTACAGACTTATGCATGTTGTCAGATTTTGTAAAATGTTAAGGCTAAAGCCTTTATAGGTACACTTTTGGACAGATTAGTAATGCTTGTCAGTATGCCAAGACTCCTCAGAATAGGCAGCACTAAACTTTTAATCATTTTTCATGCAATGTGTTTGCTTGTGTCAAACACATTTTAATGTTGGTTTACTTTTAATTCCTGAGTGCCATATCTGATTCTATGTACATATGTAAAATTGAATTTTTAATGCTCTGAAATATCAAGAATGAAACAGTTTCATCCTCAAGTAGATTTTTCATAAGAAGTTGGAAGTAGGGGGTCGAGGCATTTATAGCATTATGGCACAAAACAGAAAAAAACAGCAAATCCTACATTTTAGGATTTAGGCAACTATTTTTTTTTTCTTTTTCTTATTTCAACATTTTTTTCAGTACACAGTGCACAATGACAGGTTATACATTTCAGTGATGAGATCATTTCAAAGCATTTGTCGTTATGTACAGTTTTCTCTGTTATTGGCATATGTATTGTACATTCCGTGCAGGTATTGGGAATATATAACTTTTATATAAAAAGTTAACTTTTGCACACAAGGGGTAAAAAACGTTTAGGCGATCGTCCCCCTTTCCAGAGATGCAGGCACAGCTACTGTAGAACACCAAACTCACGAACCGTCAATAAGGGGATGCTCCAAACTCCCGAACGGCATACAGTATAGCACTCCAAACACACGAACTGGAACCATACGAATCGCTGCTAGCAGACGAATAGGAAAAGCATCCAAGCGGCTTACACTCCTAGCAATCAGTCTATCAGCGTTCAGTAAATCCCCCCAAAGACGAGACAAGGCTCCGTGTTAAGGGTCAAGCAGTGGTCTGTTTAATGAGGGATACCTGCCCAGTATTTATGTAGGTCTCCCACCTGGTGGACACTCCCCTAGGGGAACAAATGGGAGACTGTAACAAAAGACAGACAAGTAATATAATAGGACACACAGTCACATTATATTCCCACAATACATCCTGGTTTCCTCCCCTCTGCCTTGGAGATAATTGAGAAGTAATTCAATTATCTCCCAAGACAAAGGCAAATCGCCATTATGCACGTGGGGATACTAAAACATGAATTACTGTTAAAATACACCATGTGAGACATTACATAAAAACTATACATTTAACATGTCCCCAGATAACTCAGGTCTGAGCGCACATTATTAAGCGAATGGCGCTCAGACCACACGAATACAGTGTAATCGCCATGGAGCCAAAGTCTTTACACAGTCAGTTCTCATGCGAATGGGCTCCATGGGATTCCTATCTGGGTTATAACATATCCAAGTAAAACTACCGAACACCGGGCCGTTCTTGCACTTTCACCGAACAAAAAGGGGAGGTCGGCGGCTTCAGCAGTGTTCACGCAAAACTGTGTCCGATTTTAGTTCCATGAATTAAGCGTCGAACACCGCTGTGCATTCGCATGTTTAAAATGGCCACGACCTCGTGTTCGTGATACGAATGGCGGCCACCCTGCATTTGTCAATTAAGCTGCGGTTAACCGCAGCTTCAGGGAGGCTAATTGCCGGCACACTCCAGCAATTGAATCTACCGAACACCAGGCAGAAAAGCACGAATAAGTCTTTTCTGCAGGGAAAAATGTCTTAACATGGGGCCATAGTCCAAAGGCAGCAGGCGAGCAACCAGGCTTCTCCAATGCAATTTGGCGAGATTGCTCGTCACAATAACATATTGCAGTCATTTAAATACATAGGATATTGTGTACTGAGTTTTATACGTAATTGGAAAATGGGAGGGTTAGGGGGGTTAACAACAGGTGAGTTGGGATGGTAGAAGAGGGGGGGGAAGGTGGGGTCTTATGCTACTCATTGCTTGTAACACGATCATATTCAAGTATGTTTTATAGAACCGATCTTCTAATTCTGTATGGGTCTGTATAAGGTTTCAGACAAGACTTCCTGGATTCCCAGGGCATATCAGTGTATCACTATGGCATTTACATCTATGCAAGTATGTACTTGGTTGTCTTGCACGTTTATTTGGGGATTTTGCTTTGGGCCAGTTGCTTGTTTTGCTGTGTTGGTTGCTGCATGCATGTCCCAGAGGTCCAATGCTTCTTTCCAGAATTTCTGTGGTGGTCTTGCTTTTTTGGCCATTTTTCATATCTTTTGGAGGTGTCGACAATGTGGGTGCAAGTTGTGATTTGAGGAGTGGTGGTTTCAGCCTGGCTGAATGAATAGTGTTTAGTAAGTATGTGGTAAATCAGGTATTGCTTGGATTTTGATATGTTCAATGGTAGGAGTTGTAATAACTATATTGTTTAATGTTAACTGTATGGTGTTCGAGATTAGTTTTGAGACTGATCATGGGGCACATCCGCCATGTGTTACATGGTGCCTGGGTGTATGAGGCATCTCCAGCATATTCCTGATGTTGTGGGGGCTATGTGTTTCAATCTGGTAGGTACAAGGTACCAGCGGTACAGGGGTTTCCTGGACAGTTCTATGTGCGATGTGCATGAAGTAAATTTTTTGTTTGTTAAAAATATTCTAGACCACTGTGTATTATCTAGTGGTTTTTGGAAATCCGATTCCCAAGCTTCGATAAACGAGAGCTGCTTAGTACTTAGGTTCCTGATTGTGTTGTTATATATTTTTGTGTGTGCCTTTCATTGTATGCATAGTTTTTCTAAATCCGACAATTGCTATCCCTGTGTAGGGTTAGCTTCAAGGGAGTTGTGTTTGCTAAACCATGATTTGATCTGCAAGTATTATAATTTAATTGTATTAGGTAGGTCGTATAGTGTTGGCAAGTGATCAAAGGTGTGTAGGTTGTCTGTATGGATCAAATAAATACCAAAAATGGAGCACGCTAGCAACTGCAGTGAATACAGTATTCTCAATATACAATCTGAAAAGAATAATAAAAATATATAGTGCAGACTATCTGGAAAATACTCAAAAGAAAATGAGTGCCTGGTAGCGAACTCACATTTACCAGAGCCCTATCACCCCTGGCTCTGGGTTTGATTAGCTCAACTGGAGGGGGATAATGCCACAGCCTGCATCAAGACAGGTGTCTCCCTTCTATTAGGTATAATACTAGGAACTTTTAAAGTAGTGGGTTTGCCAGCAATAAACCCACAACTTGACAGGCAGAAATAAAATGTAAAATGACAGCAGCTTGTAGTCACTTCCTACTTTCGGCACTGTTACGATTATGTGACAACTTGACAGCATTTTTTATAATAGAGGTTGGTGAAACCATCTGGGCCAGGTGATTTCCCTGGGAGAACCAAGGGGATGGTACGTTTTATTCCCTGGAGGGAGATCAGGGTTTGAAGTGCTTAGCGCTGTATTGGGGGTCAATGAGGGAAGATGAATTTGGGAGAAGAATGCATGTATTTCCTGTTCTGTGGATTGGTGTGTTCCTTTATCTGTTTGTAGGTTATATAATGTGTTGTAGATATCTGCCATATTGCTGTTTATGTGCTGTGGGTTGAAGATTTTGACTCTGTTAGGGGATATTAAATGTGGGATCTTGAATTGTGCATGCCATAGTAGAGAGGCTAGCGTTTTCCCCACTTTGTTTCACTGAGAATACTGTTTTAGTTTTAGTCTTTGGAGCATATATGTGGTTTTGTGGAACAGTAGTCGTTCAGTTTTTTTTTTATTAGTTTGGTCAAGCTGGAGCTGTCCAGCGTCAGTTGGTAAGAGGAGTTGTTCATTCGTCTGGTCTTGTAAATATTTGAATAGTGTGGTATAATCCTCTTGGGATGTTTGTTTCAAGAAGGCTGCTCGACTGATGGCTAGTCCCCGTATGACCCCTTTATGAGTTTGACATATGTTCGGGGGTTGTATGTCTGGCGTATCGCTCGCCTCAAAATATAGAGTTCTCTCCCTCTCTAGAGTTTGTTTGAAGTTGATCTCATGCAGTAAAGTGGCATTTAACCTCCAAGGTGTATTGCCCCTGTGATGAAATTTGTCTCGTTGTCATGGTATCCAGGAAACCTAAACATGCAGACAGATCACAGACATACAGGATTTCAATACCGGTCCTTAGAGTGGCTCTCAATGCAAAAGAGAAAGAGAGTAGTCAGAGTACAAGCTGAGGTCAAGGACAACAGAGAGATGGAATACGAAAGGACAAGCCGAGGTCAAGGATCAAAGAAGACAGAATAAATGTGAGACAAGCCAATGTTCGGTAACCAGATAATCAAACACAGTATAAAACACTATTGGGCTATCAAAGACCACCACAGGGCAAAGAGGAAAGGGAAAGGTAAGTTTATATAGGTTTAGGACAACTCTGACTGGCTAACTTCCAATCAGAGCGAACTTTGGTATTTTGTTATGGATGAAGTGAGTTTCTTGGATGCACAGTATGTAATTTTTTTCTTTTTTCACACTCTCTAAGAGAACACTCCTTTTGTGTGGGGTGTTCAGGCCTCGTAGATTAATCGCTTGTACCTCATGAGGTGCAGATTTTACACGCAAGTGGGAATCTAATATGTATAGTTTTGCATTGTGTGAGCAGTTGGACCCGTTGTCGGATGGGTGGGTTGAAATTTGGAAGCAGGAAAAGATAGGGGTGGGGTGAGGTGTGGAATATTTACAATTTCCCCTTATTGGGGAGTTGGTGCTAAGTCATTGCACCGTGGAGGTGGGAAACATAACATCTCCTGCGAGGTGGCTAATGAGCTCTAGCGATACATTGAAATTTTAACAGAACTAAAACAACAGTAAATAACAGTAAACTATTGTGAACAGTTGTATCCCTTTGGAGAAGCTATCTGGCTATGCTGTCCATAATACCTTTGACCCTTTGCATGGCTTTTCCAGTATGTCTCCCAATTGGAACTCAGTTTTGGTGCACTTGCAAGGGTGGGCAGTGGTGCCAAGGCACCGGCTCCACCTCCGCTGTTCTCCGGCAGGTCAATAGAGCCCAGTATTGATAGTATGTAAGTGAGATTGTGTGCTAAATTTGATACCGTATCTGGGATGTGTTCAGGTTATAAGGCACAACCATCCGGTGTATGTGAGTCTGTTCAACTTAAACACAATAAGTCATGTGCACACTAACTTCAGACATGAGAAGAAAGAAATAATGTCCCAGGCGTACAGGCCTATAGACCTAAGGGTGTTTGTGACACAGACCATAGGGTGCCAAATAGCTGTGACTCAAATCTTATAAACCATACGCTCAGTCATTCAAGTACTTGAGAGGGGTGGTTGTAGTGGGGGACTGTTGGAGATGAGGTACTTGCGTACAGTTTGTGGAATACATGATGTAACGGAACTCCCCGTACTCCGACCGAGTACCTTCCGTTGATGGACGCTTCTTAGCTTGCGCCGAGGACCACAAGCACCGCACCGGACACCTCAACCACCGCAGACTCCACAACCACCGCAGCTTAACTGAGTCTTGCCATCTTCCCTTCCACCCTGGATCAGCTTCTGTCCTCCAGGACCATGTAGGAAAGACCTCAGGGGAGTATACAAAGTATAGTAATCCCCAGTGTGAATATAGCTGTCCCCTCCAATCACGAGACAAGACTAAGTGTTGAGGGTCAAGAAGAACTGAAGTTTTAATCAAACACTCTGCATTTTACAAACATAGTACCGCCCACAGGGTTTTGAAGAACAACCAAACATGTATAATATAATAAAACACTCCCATTCATTCCCACAAAATCCTCCCCTTTGCCTGTGATATAATTACTGTACACAATGGGTTAAAGTAATTATCACAGGTAGGAAAATTACACTTTTTACACATGTACTATAACTTTAAAAAAAATATACATTCAATCTTCATAAAAGTTACATATTAATACTTAGCACACTTTATTACAAACATATCCAAAATTCAGCCAATTTCATCCAGGGGTTAAAAAGTTAGTCGGAAGTCCTTTATGACCGACTGCAAGCACATTTTCATGCCCAAAACAGTTCCATAGATTTGAACTGTACGGTGAGTCTATTTCAGGTAGAAAAAATGGACTGCACGAATGGGGCACCATTCGTGCAATTGGGTCAGTATAGCAGTACATTCAAACTGCTGAAGGGGACTTAGTTTCCAGCCGCAGAGTCTAAGTGTAGGAGAAGATAAGGGTCAGCGGTGTTCGTTGAAATGCGCAGCCGATTTCAGTTCCATGAATTTGGCAGCACACACCGCTGACCGTGTTCGAATGAACAAAGATGGCCGCCGCCACGTGTTCAATTGTACAAACGGCGGATTTAAAGGGGCATTGTTCCAATTTTCACCATGTCCCTAAAATGTACTTAAAGGGCCAGCACCAGTCCAATGAAAGTCCATAAGCCCCAATAATGTTTTTAAAGGGCCATACACCCCCGGGCCATAGTCGAAGGGCAGGAGGCTGGCAAGCAAGCCTCTCCAGGACCAAGTGGTCCTCGAGAGCACTTCATCACACATGATAACCAAAGAAACAGTACATAACCATAAACAATAATAAACAGTGGTATCCCTTTTTCTTGGCTACAATTTCCATACAAATAAGATTTAAGTAAGTGCTTGTGCCCGGGGTGTGTGCGGGTTGCAAGGTGGAACTCACGGATATATTTGAGCAGTGTCAGCCTAAGCACACCATGCTATGTGCATGATTTATGCAAATAGGAGAGGAATGCACTCGGCGTACAGACCGTTAGGTTTTAGGGTGTTTGTATGACAATCCATAGGGTGTTAAATGGCTGTGGTTCAAACCCTATATATCGGAAGCCCAGTCAGTTATGCGTGTGAAGTGGATGGTTGTGGTGTGAAGTCTGTTGAATATGGGATACTTGTGTTACAGTCCATGGTATTCATGGCCTCCATCAGAGGCCTCCCGTCGCCGTGCTCCATTCCAGGTGGAGTCTTCCCGCAGGCAAGGCCTCTCTGCTTTTTTGTTGGGAGTCGATACCCCAAGAGCGTAATTTCCTTGTTCTGTCTTCCTGGGACAATATGGGTTTCAGTCCTCCATCTTTGATGACTAATAGTTTCGTAGGGAAGCCCCATCTGTATCTGAGGCCATTTGCTCACAGAGCCTCTACAATAAGCGTGAATTCTTTCCATCTGCGGAGAGTAGCAACTGAGAGATCTGCAAATATTTTCACCTTTGGGTAATCTTCTGCTGGCTTGGCTTTGTTTCTGCTAGCACGTAGTATATTTTCTTTTATGTGATAGTAGTGATGGCGGAGGAGTACATCTCTGGATGTGGATTCAGACAGATGGCACCAGGTGGGGAATCCTGTAGACTCGTTCCACTAGCAGCATGTTGGCAGGAATCTCTGGGGCATAAGCATGCAGGAGGCCCCTCACATATGCCGGTTAATCCACAGAAAGCACTGATTCAAATACACCTCGGAGGCAAATGTTGTTTCGTCACGCTCTGTCTTCTAAATCAGCTAGCCTGGTTTCAGTGTATGCCAGTTTTGCCTCCAGATATTTTACATGGCTCGCTAGATCATTATGTGCTGTTGCAAATTCGTCCATTTTGGATTCCATGTGTGATGTGTACAGAGAGTCCATTGAGTGTAGCCAGGACGTGATTAGTTTTTGTGAGAGGTTATCCAGGGTCTGTGAAAGGTAATCCTTGGTGAACCTGTCCAGGGGTTGGTTGGCGGTAGATTGCCGTCCTCTGATCCCTCCTCGCAATCTTGGTTCAAGGCCCGTAGGCCCAATGTCACAGGTTGCGTTTTTCTCTCAGCTTTCGATTAATTATTTTTATTCTTGTGTCGTGACATTGCCACTGTCCAGTAAGATGCATTGTTCTGTGTGCTAGGATTGAAGTAGACTGTGAGCTCGGGCGCCGGAGCTAAGGATCACTCGTCCATCTTGTCCGGCTGTTGACCATGCCCCGTGGGCAAATTATTTTAACATGCAGTGGCTCTAAGTGACTATTTGATCTGGGAAAATACAAAAATAGAAATTGTGGGAAAAATATTTAAAAATTTGCGGAAAAAAATGATTGAGTGTTAAAAAAAATAAAAAAAATAAAAAGGAAAAGGTCCATTATAGAAAAAGTCATAAAGCGTCTGTATTAAAAGCAAGTATTTCTCTGCACAGTGTCAGCTGTAAGCCAAATTGAAGCAAAACAGTATATTAAGTCAGAGAGAATACAGACTCAGACAGCTGTAAGAATATAATATGGTTATGGATACAGAAAATGTGAATATGATACAGTGATGCATAAAATGTGACTATGATATAGTAAGCAGTGTAACACAGCTCATTGCTTGTATGATGTTGGATAAAACCCATGTTAAGTTTCAAAAGATTTATAGAGCAAGTTGCAATGTCATCCTATCCTAACTTGTAAATGAGACTATAGCTATACAACTTACAGGTCAAATGCCTTGTATTGTACAATGAAAGCATTCTCAGATCTTTAAGTGAATATTGAACTAAATTACAAACTAAATTAAATACCTCCATAAACTGTAATTTTTATTAGTAAACAATGACCATATTCCTTTGTTGAGAATAAATGCAATAAAAGCAATGGCTGTACTACACATGCAACATCAACTCCTAATGATGTCTGACTGTCACAAACAAGTGATTTATATATGACCAAACCAGATTTAGAGATCTATTTCATGGAAATGACATGACCATCTGAGTTATTGGAGAAATGCTGTTTAGCAAGTAGAGATGGAAAGGTGGGCGTATGGAACTGAGATATTATGTGCATCAATCCAGTAATCAAAGATGGAGGTAGGTGGAAGGGTTGAGATGTAGAATGCTGCAAAACATTATTTTAAAAGCTGTATAAATTTGACCATACAACAGCTTATTATTTAAGCCAGAAACTATGACATGCATGAATAATAAAATAGTGCCTGCAGAGTCACTTTAAATGCAAAATTCCATGACACTTTGAACACACATATAAGAATCCTAATGATAATTAATGAATTGTGTGAAGCATGACAAAACTACAAAAATCTGAAAAGAAACCATTATACGCTTTTGTTATAGGGTTGTTGTTTTTTTTGTATGTGATCTAAAATGGACATTGGCATGTAGTATTACAGGAGGATTCTATCCACTTGGCAATATTATATGCCACAGTCATACAATGTAAGCAGTTTCAATTGCCCACTGGAAGTAAGCTCTGGGAACACTGCCAGTTATGAAAGCAAGAACAAATAATATCACTGTAATTCTTGAAGCTGAATATATGGAGTCAGCATCAAAGGATGATCATCAAAACAGACTTCAAAACAAAAATATCAAACTTTGAGAAATTATAAAAATAATTAAAGCAAGGTCCATATATTTAACCCAGAAAATGTCAATTCAAACCAGAGTTACAGCACTTTGGAAGTGATCGTCAAATTCTGCTCTTTTCAGGTATGAATGTTGGCACAAATTATACTCAAAATGAGAATATACAAAATTAGAACTAACAATGTTGAAATTCATAAGGCGATGTATTGTCTATACCAATATACAATACAAAAAAATACATTGCGAGACCATACCTCACAACAGTCCCAGATCCTGTGGGGACATTTAAGGCTTGAACAGCTGAAGCTTTGCATTTTGAGGTGTGCTACATTGTTACTTAGTAATCCAGGTTGAAAAAAACTCAAGTAAGTCCATCACTTTCAACTTTTAAAACCTATTACTTTATTTTGTTGTTCCAAAAGAAGGAAAAAATAAAACAAAACAATTGAAGTCATTTCCAATTTGAAATAAAGGGAAAAAACTATTTTTGGGTCCATTATGGCAATCAGATTTTTCTTGAATTAACAACCAGTTCACACACATGTTAATTATATTCTTGAATATTCTGATTGAGCAAAAAAAAAAAAAAAAAAAACATCCAGGCCTGTTTAACCCCTTCAGGACGGAATCAATAGTACACGTTCTGATCAAAACAAAACGTAAACAAAAACTGGAATTTGCGTTATATGTCTGTTCAACCGTAATTCACCTCTTTCATATTAAATGCACCCACACTTAATATAGATCATTTTGTTCAGGAGAAACAGGCCTTTAATTTATCATTAACTATTCATATATGGAACATAATTTATCATGAATAAAATTTTAAAAAAATTGAGAAAATAAGATTTTTTTTTAAATTTGTATTTCCGTCTGACATTTTAGCTGTTATTGTCATAATACTGTTAGGTATTACTGCAAAAAAAATTCCCATATTTGTAATCAGCGATGTCTCACGAGTACAACAGTACCCCCCATTAACAGGTTTTATGGTGTTTTGGAAAGTTACAGGGTCAAATATAGAACGTTTTGGAAAGCTAGAGAGTCACATATAAGGCTTGCATTTCATTTTTTTTCAAATTGAAATTTGCCAGATTAGTAATGTTACCTTTGAGACGGTGTGGTAGCCCAGGAATGAGAATTACCCCCATAATGGCATACCATTTGAAAAAGTAAACAACCCAAGGTATTGAAAGTGGGGTATGTTTAGTCTTTTGTAGTAGCCACTTAGTCACAAACACTGGCCAAAGTTAGCGTTCATATTTGTTTTTGTGTGAAAAAAGCAAAAAACTAGTATTTGGCCAGTGTTTGTGACTAAGTGGCTACTAAAAAAAACTGGACATACCCCATTTGCAATACCTTGGGTTGTCTACTTTTGCAAATGGTATGCCATCATGGGGGTAATTCTTATTCCTGGGCTACCATACGGTCTCAAAGGCAACAATCTGGCAAATTTCAATTTCAAAAAAATTAAATGCAAGCCTTATATGTGACTCTCTAACTTTCCAAAACACAAAACCTGTACATGGGGGGTATTGTTATTCTTGGGAGACTTCACTAAACACAAATATTAGTGTTTTAAAACAGTAAAACATATCACAACAATAATATAGTCCATAAAAGTGCCGTTTGTTTGTAAAAAAAACCTTCACTTTTACTTAAAATATCATCGTTGTAATACAATTTACCAGTTTGAAACACTAATATTTGAGTTCAGCGAAGTCTCCCGAGTAAAACAGTACCCCCTATGTACAGGTTTTATGGAGTCTTGGAGAGTTACAGGGTCAGATATAGTGCTTACGAATTAAATTCTCTGTACTCTCTCCCTGTGTTGTCAGGCATGTCAATCAAATTTTAATTAATCAAATCACATAATTATGTTAAAAGATTACTTAAATATACACGTAGAATTTTAATGTATATGCATTTATAGCTATTTAAATTCTACGTGTATACTAATGTAATCTTATGTAATTATATGTATTTATCTATATATATATTTGCGGTTATGTGTATTTTATATATAGATAGATATAGAATGTCATTCTAAGTGTATTTTGTTACATATATATATATATATATATATATTAATAACAAAATACAGTTAGAATGAAATTACATATGAATATATAATTTATATTAAATTTTGTTTCAATATTTTATTTATTTATTTTTGTAATTCTATGTATACATATATATATAAGTATATATCTATTATATATAATATATACATATTATATATATGTAACGTCATTCTAAGTGTATTTTATTATTAATATATATACTAATATTAGTATTAAAATACACAACGTATGACGATTATATATATATATATATATATATATATATATATAAAATTTATTTTACACATGTTTATTTTATTTATTTTGTTTATTTCCCACCAGCAGGGGGACTGTCTGATATTTCAGACAGTCCCCCTGCTGGCAGATCCACAGTCAGCTATAGGGGGCCATGTGATCACTCTTTGAGAGCGATCACATGGCCCCCGGGGGCCTCACTTGCCGGAGGAGGGCTGCCTGGGCGGTCAGGCAGCCCTTCAGAAGAGGATCGCAGCGGAGGTAAGTAGCTGCGATCCCCTGGGGCTGCAAGCCGTTACGGCGTTCTATGCCAGTGCCATACAGGATACCTGTCCATTTCAGTATTCACAGTAGAATTTTGAGAGATGGATTTAATGAGCCTTAGCTTCCATTTGGGGTATTATAACAGTTTGACTGTTCAAAAAAAACCCACAAAGGCTTACCATTTGTAAAAGTAGACACTCCAGGGCATCTCATAAGGTGCATATTGTGCCTTAACATGCCCCCATTTTTTCACCAATATATGCCAAAGTATGTGTTAAAAAATAATTTTGTGCATTTTGTACATACGGATTGCATTTTTGCTGGGTGTTTTGTATATTTCATATGTGCCACTAAGTTCAAACCCCCCAAATTATACTCAGCTAAGTCTTCTGAGTAAAATGACACCCCCAATGAATGTTTTTGGCACTATTTCGTGAAGCTACAGTGCCATATAGGAGACCAAGCCATATCCGTTTTTACCAGACTTTGAATTTTGACGCTGGGCCTATGCGCAATTTCCAAGCATCTTCGCAGGTTTTAAATTCAAACTACCCCACAAAGGCCTACCATTTATTAAAGTAGACACCCCAGGGTGTTTCAAAAGGTATATTTTGAACCTTAGCGTGGGATCATTTTTCTGCTAGCTTGTACCAGATGTAGTGGTAATAAGCGTTTTTTCTGCCTTTTTGACATACAAAGTGAGTTTGCACAGTATATTTTGCAAACCTTATGTGTGCTATGACTGTATAATACTTCATATGTTGCACAGCTATGTCGGCTGAGTACAGCAATACCCCCATTTGTACCTTTGCCAGGTATATGTGGATGTTGAAGGGGCGCATTTGAGACGCAGCCATTCAGTTTTTTTCTAACTTCAAAGTTTTACGCTGTGTCCATGTTCCAATTTGGAGTAGTTTAGACGGCTGGTTATTGAAACTTCCCCACAAACACATACTATTTATTAAAGAATACACTCTGGGGTAATTCAAAAGGCATATTTTGAACCTTGGCGTGGGATAATTTTTTCTCTAGTTTGTTCCAGGTGTAGTGGTAATGAGCGTTTTTAAAATGTATTTTTTTTACTTTTAAAAACTAGTTTTTAAACTTTTGTTTTGCTTATTAATTTTTTTAAACTTTCCTAAACTTTCTTAAAACTTTTTACAGATTTAATATTTTTCTAAGCTTTTTTTTTTTTTTACCGTTAACCCCTAACTAGCAGTAAGCAGCACTAACAGTAAATTCCCCATTTTCCCATAACTCCCACCCACCCCAGGTAGCAAAATATATAGTTGTAAAATATTTAAATTAAATAAATAAATTGAACCCCTGAGGGTTTAAAAATAAATAAAAGTTAAAAAGGGGTTAAAAAAAAATTACATCACAGTATAATACTGTGATCTGTATTTGATCGCTGTAGGCAGTGATCGACTGGCAGGGAAGGGGTTAATTTTATTAGGTAAAGGGGGGGGGGGTTTGTATTTTTTACTTAAACGTTATTAAAACTTTTTTTAAGCTTAATTTTGAACTATTTAAAATTTATTTTAAAACTTTTAACGTTAACCCCTAGTTAGCCTAATGCCAAATCCCCCAATTCCCCACTAACTTCCACCCACCCCAGCTGGCTAAATATATAATTTTAAAATATTTTAATTAATTAAATAAATTTAACCCCTGAGGGTTAAAAAAAAGAATTAACCCTCAGGGGTTTAAAAAAAAAAAAATCAGATCATAGTAAAATGTAATCCCTGCCAATTGATCACTGTAGTCAGTGATCAATTGGCAGGAAGGGGTTAATTTTTTATTAAAATGGGTAAAGGGGGTGGGTCTTTAAAGTAACCTTTTTTTTTTTTTTACAGCAGGGGGCAGGATGTGCACTGTTCCGGCTCCCTGCACTTCACACAGAACCAGGAAGTGCAGGGAGGCGGAAGGTGAGTATACAGAGCACATGTGCTCGCTCTGACTTGCGGTCAGAGCGAGCACATGTGCTGGGCAGCCTGACCGGGTGCTCCCGGTCTGCCTCTAATGCAGAGGCATACCGGAGGACCATTAACCCTGCGATAGCGGAGATCCGGGGTTAATTTTACCGCGTGACGGACGAGGTCCGTCACTCGTCATTAAGGGTCTCCCCTCTGTGACGGACTTCGTCCGTCACCCGTCCTTATGGGGTTAAGGTCTGAGCCAAATGTACACGTTGTGAACAAAACAAAACGTAAACAAAACCTGGCATTTGCGCTACATGTCTGTCCAACCGTAATTCACCTCTTTCATATTAAATGCACCCACCCTTATTATATATCATTTTATTCAGTGGAACAGGGCTTTCATTTAATATCAAATATTTAGCTATGAAACATAATTTAATATGAAAAAAATGGGAGAAAATAAGAAATTTGTTGTTTTTTTTGTTCTACATGACATTTTAACTGTCAATGTCATAATACTGTTTGCTTTTACTGCAATAAAATACACATATTTGGCCTTCTCTGCCAGTGTCCAATCTAATACCCCTCGTACAGGAGCATTAGGGACCTAATGCGCATGTATGGCAGACAACATTCACACAAACTTTCCCATAGGAAAACATTGATTTAATGCTTTCTTGTGGGAGCTTCTGTGTCACATGATTAAGTTGTAACTTAATTCTTGGTAAACCCTTATAATATATTACATTGCCAGATTAAGTTGACAAGGAATCTGCACCTAGACCACTCAACTTGAAGTGATCTGAGTGACTATAGTATGCCTTTAAGTCATTGAGCTTATTCAATATGGTTTACACTTTGCCTTTATAAAATAATTATCATCTGTGTGTTATGAAGTGAAATATCAGTATATAGGATGAATATCTATGTTGTCTTTGTCATATGTAATATTAAGTTTGAAGAAAATGCTTTACAAAATATATTTAGATGCATTTCGAAAAAGTCTTAAATTCTTTTCAAAACTGAATGAAATAGTTAAGACATCACACTTTTATTTCATGAGATGTCTTTTTATATAACCATTATAGGATGTATATCATTATAGGCTATAGGGGATCAGAAAAATTGATCTTCAACAACATACGATAGCACTGTATCATAGATTTTGATGAAAAACAAAAGGTGATTCAAGGTTATCTCTTTTTGTCTTCTGTTCCAAATAGCAGGTTTTCTCTCCCCAAATCAAGGTTATATTATATATGTCTGATTCTGATTTGTGCAGCAATTTATGCTCAAAAAAAAAAAAAGACATCATATATTTTAATATAATTGCATTTCCAAGCCGTTTCTTATGGTAACAGGAGGGTAAATTTTGCCATAATAATGCAGGCAGCCTTTAGCACACCTTTAATCAAAATCACTTTAATTTTTCTAGTTTACAAAAGAGAGAAAAAGATGGAATAAAAGCAATAAACACTGAGGATATAGAGAGTGTAAAATAGAGATAGAGATGTAATATATAATTCTCTGTTTTATCTGGTTCATTTTCTAGCTCAGAAGAGGTAGAATAGTTTAATCATCTTTTCTTTCATCTATCTAAATGTAAAAAGAAATAGCAGAAGCTGCAGTTATTTGTTTTGTAGAAGTCACAAAGCCTTGTTCTTATTTTGTGAGTGTCCAATTTAGTACTACGACTGTGCTGAACATAATACGCTTAAGTTATATCTTATTTGTCCAGAACTAAATGTGACATTTCCTGTTTTAGAATCTTTATAGCCTGTGAACCTATTTTGAAGAAAATAGTGGGTACTGTCACCATCGATTTTAAACTTAACCGCAATCCATTACAGGACAAATCTCTTTGTATATCTGTGTCTCTCGCATACCATCTGATTTTTGTGGGGCATAAAATGACATGACATACGGTTGAAGGCTTTAGCCGATAGGTTCCTTTGCCTTATCTACATCATCACAGTTTGGAAGTTGCAATTTAACTTGCACACATTATTCCATTTAATTCAAAATCACCAGCTGTTTATATTATTTTTAATGCTCTTTATTTTCATATAGGTAAAAAAAAAAAAAAAACGTTCATTATGTTATTTTTAAAGCACTGGTAATTTTCACAGATAAATGAAAAAATGTTTCACTGGCGATGTTATTTGACAGCCAGAAGCTACGCCAACAACAGATGTAAGAAAAAATATCTTGCATTTGGTGAGTAACAGTGACATTTTGAAAACAACAAAGGGTAAAGGGTTAAGTTGAGTCATGTTGACTGCAGTAAGACAATACTATAGGAAGTGTCTATGCCATTGGCAAGGCTGCATGTGTGTTTTAGCATTCACGGTCAGTGCTTATGGCCTGACAACTGGGACTTAAATTCCTTGTAGCAAAATAAGAAGAGCACATAAAATAGACGCCATCTGCTGCAGGTGCATGTTAAAATAATAAAAAATGATTCGAAATTCATTTACTTCCGTTCATCGCTCACTTTGTTAAGGCTCCCAAAAAGTCACCTTGGACATTCATATCTATTTTATTTATAATGATTGACAGCAACAGACAAAATGCCATGGCTTGACAACTGTCTAAATCTAACATAATTAACATTGACACAAGCATTGTCAATTTTACAGGTTTAAGAGGAGTAACATTTCTATAAATAAAAAGAGAAAAGATGGAACATAATCATTTGTGACAAGTGGAGAAGTAGATGTGCTAAAGATCAATGAGCAATAAAATAGATTTTGAAAGTTGTATCTAATTATTTCTATTAATAATATGAATAAACTAATCACCTACTCTATAGTTAATAGCTAATATTAATTATATTAAATATTAGGTTTTGGAACTGTTCCTCCATTAACATTATTATCATTATGTACATACCCACAACATATTCTGCAGCTCTTTATAATCATAATAAAGATAATGGTTAATATTTTGTATGTCAACTAGTCAGAGACAGGAGGCAAGAATGCCTTACTTAAATAAGCTTACAATAACGTTCTATAAAAAAGATTTTCTTCCTAGAAGGTTTCTTCACCTTTAAAAGTGTGTTTCTCATGTAAACCTTTATATTTTAGAATGCACCTTTCATCTTCCCTGCTGTAGAGTCAAAAGATTCCAGAACTTTTAAAGGAACCCACTGATATTCCAGAATTCCCATTTTATGGGTAAATATATTGAGATTCGCCATTGCTTTTAACCAATAGCTTTCTACCAAAAAAGGTAGAATTGTAGTTTTTTTGTTTTGTAATAAGGGCTACCAGATGGAAAACAAACTGATTAATCTAACTAGTTTGACTCCATGCTGTATAACATTCCTGTTTAATCTTTATGTACTTCTGGCATACAACGTTTCTTCCCAATCAAAGTGAAAAAAATGAAGGGGGAGCGACATTCAGTCTGAAAACTAAGCTGTCTAATGGTTCATTCTCTTCCTTCTCACATGGAAAGATTGAACATTTTGGAACCCTGTGCTAGTTGGTGTATACCACTGTAGTCATAGCATCTGACCTGATCTAAATATACATTTTTAGCACCAGATGGTCATAATCTGTATTTAGATTACTTCAGGGTCTCTTCACCAAAGCTAAGCTCCGTCATGGGAGATAATTACTTGTGCTGATCTCTCATCCAATCCTTCTTACAGAAAAGCAATGGGAGGCAATGCACATGAGTGGCAATTGCCACTCTGTGCTGACAATGTTTATCTATGAGAAGCCTCACATACACATTGAGTGAGTGCTCAGTCTGTGAGAAAGATCACCATCCTAGCTTAAAGGGAAACTATAGTGCCAGGAAAAGAAACTTGTTTTCCTGGCACTATAGCTTCCTCTCTGTCAAGGACCCCTCCGACAGTGCTGAAGGGTTTAATAACCACTTCCGTCACTTATCTGGTCCAGTGGTCATGGTGCCTGAAGTTTGTATGCTTAGTGTTTCAATTTTCACAACACATACAGAGATAAAAGGGACACTGTAGGCACAATAACCATTTTATCTAATTGCATTGGTTATAGTGTCTGGAGTGCCCTGGCACTGTCCCTCTGTTCAGTGTTAAACCATTTTGAGCAGTTTAGCACTGAATGGGTTTCCTTAGCCTTCCTTTGGCTACTCTGGCCTTAAATTTGAAATTTACTTTGAATTCTCACTTTAGGAAATAACCCTGTATATAATCTGCTTAAACATGCTGCAACTGAAAGACATGAGAGTATTAAAAGTCCTACTTTCTCAAAGTGATTGAAAGTTCAATGAAATTAGTCATTTCAAGAGAAAACATGGAAACTGGGTAACATATATTTGTATAAATCTGCTGTTTGTCTAAATCTTTTTGCATTTACAGTTAATAATCCTGTTCACTAATCTCCCTAAAGAGGCTGATATTTCCACCATCATTACAATCATTTAGAAAACCTAGCTATGCTCTGAAAAGTCTGCATTTTAACCATGTGAATAGTTAAGTAGATTTAGCATTATTAATCCAGGATATGTATCGCAATGATCTAGGGAACAAAGTCCCTTTCTCAGGGAAAAATGCCCACCACCCCATCTTCACACCTGCCATTTAAATAGATGGCTATCAAATTAAATTACAGCCTCTGTCAAAAGTAATGTTTGTACGTGTTCCACACGTGATATTTTAGTGTATTTGAAAAATCTTTCCTTAAAAATAATCATTACTAACATTTATTTCCTTAAATCAAATATATCTAACTAGGATTACATAGAATAACATTAATTTAAAGCTAGCATTCTATGAATCACTAATTATGTAGTTCCCATTAGTTAAGCAATTATATTTTCCTTGTCAAAAAACAACATTAAGCTTTTTAAAATGTAATTAAGCACTTAAAAGGACTTATGATTTATAGAAAAGCAAGACCAGGAAATGAATCTACAATTTTTTTTTTTTTAGAAAGTATTCAACATTCATTAAAATGTCTTCAGGCAGTTTTACAGATAGACAAGTACAGTCCATTTATATTTGGTAATGACTATAGGGTTCATTTACTAAAATGCAGGGCTTATTCTTGAGATTTTTTCAGCAAAATACAAATTGCTAGCATGGAACATATGTTATGACTATCTGCTCTCTTAAACAGGCACAGTGGATAAAAGAATAAAAAAAATAACTTGGTCACAAGATGAACTTATGGGTTGGGCAATGAAGGGCTTGCTCTTCATTCTCTGTTTGTGTGGGATAGAGTGAAGTAAATACCAGGCAAGGACACATTACATGGCCCTACTAAAGAAAGGAAAAAAACCAAAAAAAACTCCTACCAAGTGTTGGACCATGAGTTGTCAAGTTCTTTGCTGCCAAGTGGTAACCACCCCTGAAGTTAGCTCTTAATTACTAACTCTTCAAAACCAGTGACTTTCCTCTATTCCTATCTGTCTTCATGACGTAAAAGACAATAAAACGCTTTTCTCTTCAGGTGAGAGTTTATATACAAAGTAAAAAGATCTCCAATAAAGAGAACCAAACAGAGACATTTATTCAATTAACTTGTGTAAACTGTCAAGTATTGTTAAGTACTTGTGCTTCTATGTTTTAATATGTAAAAATTATTATTTTAAACACCTTGCTATATTAAAAATTATGGCAAGGGGGCGGAGCCGAACCAGCAACCTGAATAGACGCACTCTGCATGAGCTCCCGCAGTTAGAGCCCTAACCTTGCAAATAACTCAAGGTGACTTGCTAACAAACCGGCCCACTGGAACGGGGAAGCAGTCCTGAACATGCCAACACCATACTCGTCACCTGGTGCGACCGGGAACAGCAGCTGCAGACCAGGGCCTACTGACGGGGACACAGGGGAAGGACGGAAGCCTTCCCGCCAAATGCTAAATGCCACAAGTTACCACGAAAAGCGCACCCCCCCTATGGACTGGTGGATATCCCGGTCCCCGCCAGGCGGAGGGTCCTGGAACCCACACCAAACGACAGGCTCAGCAACTCTCCGAAACAATCTAGAGTCCCGGGCCTCAAAGATGGCGGACTCTCAGGTCCTGACAGTGCCGGACAACAGACGGTGTTATGGCGATGAAACAGACACAGGGGACTATGCTAGAGACCCCATCAAGGCAATATTGGATCACTTCTGGGCCAGACTGCAGGCGCTCTTACACCCAGAGAGACCTCACCACCCACGGCTTCAACGAGATAGAGTCGACGGCAGTCGGGCGGCTGGGGACCCTCCTCAGGGCAAACCTAAACCCCACACTACAGGCTCCAGCATCCAAGGCCCTCCCGGGCTGAGGGCAACAGGGGTCATACCCCCAAGGTTCCGGCCACACCCGCTTAGTACACTGAAGCGACTCCCCACACAGACAGCGAAGACTCTCCGCACTACCCCGACAGGACCGACCCTGGGCCTCAATGGTTCCCAGGCTCATGGCCTACGAGCACCAGCCCACACACGGTCCTGGGGCAGGGGAGAAAACTCACCTGTGAGACACCACGGCTCTACACAGCAGCAGCGGACTTCCAAAGGGAACCATAAGCATGGTATTAAACTGAAGATGGGCGGACGTCAGGCCAACAGTGGCGCGGCTGTACCCCAAGAGCGAGCTGGAAGCAGATACTCCACTACACGCCACATCTGCGTGGCCACCCACCCGCATAGACGGCACCCACAGGTAAACCCCGGCCTCACAGCACAGCTACTGAACGGGCTCGACCTGATGCACACCCACACTGACATAAGCTGTTGAAAGTCAATTGCCACAACCATTTTATTTTATTTTGTTTTACTCTAAGCTACCAGGCAATAACCAGTAGCCAGACACATACGTAAGCTCAAGTAATACCTTTCACTTACAGCCCTAAATAAGGCTCTGCATTATACCCCGCTGACCAATCTTGTAAGGTGCCTTCAGCTCCCTATCCATCACTCTCTTCACCACACACTTTAATTCAAGCAAATCTGACAAACCCTATAATTTGCCCGATGCAAATATACCGCTATATGCATCTCTGGCCACCAATATTACCCTCCCATGTGGGCTCATTAACCATGTCCCACACTACTGAGTATAAGCTTGAACCAGTAAGCACCACACCGAACTGTCAGGATACTGTTGAACCTGTTATGCACAGCTAAGAATACACACTATTTGTACCTCTGTCGTTAAATGTCTACATGTCTATCATCCTAAATAACAAAAATGTGCTAGTAATCTAGTCTACCCCGCTGTTATACTGTTGAAATTCAGCGTGAGGACTGTCGTTGGGGTACCTCTCGCTTGTTGTTATATATCTATGCACGGCAAAAAAAATAAAAAATTTTTTTTCAATTATGGCAAGTATTACTTTTATGGGTTGATCCCGTATAAAAAGTGGATGTGTGATAATCTTACAACCTGTATTTACTGCTTATCACGGAAAAATAATTTATTAAAGCAGGGTGTAAGGGGCATCTCTACTAAACAATTGACTGGACAGGGATCAGAAATGGTTTAATTTGACACAAATGTTACTCCCTAAACAAATAAGTACAAGCTCTATAGATCAGTAGTCAATAAAGGATTTCAACTTCACCACAGTTTCCAGCCTGCATCATTGCATGAGAAGCCATCAAAGTTTAGAGCAGACTTAATTGCTCTACCCTTGTGAGTGTTTTGGTTCATATTTTCTTAATATTTATATTTTAACATATTGTCCTATGATTGTGCATTTTCCCTTCTCTTTTTGAGACACATATTGGATTGCTGACAGAAGCTTTAAAGCAAATTCCATAACTGGGAAAGTTAAGTATTGGTTTCCTATTGCACAAAAAGATATTTTGCACATTTTGTATATTCATATTTATATATTTGTAAGTGTGTTGCACATTGATGCACTTGATCACTTTATCTGTACAATATTGCACTAATTGTCTTCACTGTTTAAAAATTATTTTGTGTTTTAAAGGCACAGCGCACTTTATCTTTTATATTGTCTTAATATAGCTGATTGAGCTTTTTCACTGTATATGGTGCTGCTTATTAGTAACTATTGTTGTTTTATAATCCAGCGCCATAATAATACTTGTGTGTTTTTATCATGTTAAAATCCACTACCTAACTCATGTCCTGTGTCTGTTGGCTGCAGGACTCTGGTATAGCTGAAAGTAAGAATAGAAGACTGATGGATTGTAGAGGAAAGAGGAAGAAGATTAAACTGACCGTTCATTGCTGCTGTACACTAAACATTTCAGGATTTTGCCGTATTTTGGTTTGAATAAGTACATTTTTTTCCAAAGATGCTATAACTACTACATCACTCAGTGAGAGGTTGTGATGCCAGTGGTGCCCTTGCACACAACTATATCAGTATAGTTGTACTGTTTATAGTTATTTATAGTTATTAAGATAAACCATTTGCTAACAGCTTGACAAGTTGCAGAAGACTACCAGTCACTTTGTGTTAGTTCAGTGTAGTAACTGGCTACACTACATTTGAAGAAGTCAACAACCACAACCACTACCAATCCCAGGCACATATCCTTCAGGAGCCCTGGTGATAGGTAGGTATGTTACTTGGTATAAGTAAGAAGTTAAGGAAAACTCCTACATGAAGCTTACATTTGCTCTCTACAGCCAAGATCTGCTGTGTGTAGGGCTTAGCTCATTAGCTAAGTGTAGCGGATTGCATTGGGCTGTCCCAACAGTTTTATTGTTACAATGTTATTTCAGCTGTATTCCCTGTGTAACTGTTCACTGTATGTAGCATTCGTCTGGTTGTTCGGTAAAAACTCCTCCTTTCGACATACAAACTACCGAACAACCAGACCTCCCCAGAGTGAAGTGTGCCCCGCATTTACCTCCCACATAACCACATCATTAGCAATTAGACGAATGTATTATGTGTTTCTAGGTGGCCTCAATCGGCATGCAAACACGTGGCGGCGGCCATCTTGCCGATCAGCGGTGTTTGGTCGTCGAGTGTCTGGACAAATCGGACACTTGACTACGCGAGACCTTCAGACTTCCATCAGTTCGTATGGAAACTACTGAACGGCCCACGTTAGAAATAAACCAACGAACAAGGGAATTTATCCGAACCAAAGCCCAAGCCATATACCCCAGCATTTTCGTTAATTTCACCCTCTGAAAGTAGACCTACCGCAAGGCCAAAACGAGTGGATCTAATTTCAGCTACTCACTCCTGTGCATTCGGTCATACGAACATACCCCTGTAACTCCCGAACCCCTGATCTGATCTGGGTGATTTTGGAGTATGTTGCTCATCCAGATCAAGGCTATCAGGGGGTGTAAGATTTAAAGGTGTATCTTCAGTATTGGGGGTACATACAGAAAACGGGGAGAAATGTGTCCTGCATAATGGGATGTGTCAAACTGAGGGGAGGAGATGTGTGGGTGGTAACTCATGTATGATTGGTGTACTGTACAATTATTGTGGGTGTCTCCCTTGCATGGGAGAATTCCTTAAAAGCTGAAGTGTGTGAATAAACTTCAGTTCTGTTCCGGATGCTGTGTGTCGTCCAGTCATTGGAAAACCTATGGGATACTTTTGGATTACTTTACTAACCGTGGATACTATTCTCTTGGGTTTTATTACTTGTTCCTGAGCCTCACTTGGATTACCAGCGGAGATAGTCTGTGAGAGACCAGCACTCCGCTACACTAAGAACATCCAATCATTTGTAAGTTAATGAGCTAAACCCTGCTCTGCCAGGCACTATCTGAGGAACTATTGAATCACCAGGAATACTTCAGCTCACTTATCGTGGTGCTATACTAGCAATACAGTGCTACACGCTGTTCTGGTGCTTGGATAAGTGTTTGAATTAAAATATAATATTTTTTCCCATCATTGACAAGAGTTAGTCTGGAAAATCTATGTGCTAGAGTAAACACTTGGACAGGGCACTTCAGTCATACAGCAGCGGATAGTGACAGATACAGCTCCCAAATAAGTTACTCCTATGTGATATTTGTTTCACATACTTGGGTGCTACTTTACTAGTACATAGTTGTTTAATGTTTTTAGTTAGCTTAGCATCACACATCAGATCATTTACCTCCTGTAACAACACGACCCTGGCATCTGTTACCGAAGGCGCAACAGTTCAGGCACGCTATCGTCCAGGGTCTTCTTTTGGGTCTGCACCACTTACTACTCCACTAGTTGCTAGAACTCATCTTTGGTAGCGTATGCAAGATATATTGCACTTGTATCTGGTTACAATATGATATTCATTCTATCTAGTCCTCTGGCAATACTCATATTAGTAATTACTCTATTAAGGAGAATTAATAGCGGTATCCTATGAAACCTCAAGGAAGAGACAAACCAGCTTCTTTCTTGGCAACTCACCTGATCCTGATGAAAGTCCCGGACGGGGACTGAAACGTTGATCCTCTTTTAATGATACTGCAATAATGAATATATTTTTAACTTCTAAAAGTCTGTGAGTGCTGGTCATCCTCTTATCCTGGCTATATATTTGCCCCTGGACTTCAAGCACCCGGCTACTGTAGTTTAAGCGTGAGTGCAAGGATCTTTTGGAATAAAAAATAAATAAATATATATATATATATATATATATATATATATATATATATATATAAAGGCTGAATAACAAAGTGATTTAACTCTTAAATGGCAGATAATTGAGCAGTGTGACTGCATGGGCACAATCCATACACCAAAACTGCTTCATTAAGTTGTTTTGACGCTCTTTAAGAATGCTCTGAGATTTACATTATCACATCACACCGTGCATTCTGGTTTTGCACAGTAGGTTGTTACATTGTTTGATATGATACTTGAAATCATAATATAACAGGGGGAACATGCACTATATCATAAGTAAGAAAAATGTTTGTGTAAAATCTCAAGATATTTTTCTTATGAGAGCTCCTGCTCCTTTATTATATCTTGTGACATTTGGATCAGCATCTTGTTAGCACAGAAAATTTTGTGAGTGTAATAATGTGTGTATACTAGAAGATCTGGTCACTTTATAGATTAATTAATAGATTATAGATTAATCCTTTATGTCTATGTTTCATGTTTTTCATTACACTATCACAGCTGTATGTGATCACACATAGCTGTACAATCCTTAAATCGTGTAGGCGCTTTCTCACAGTTTTCTATATGAGAACTTGCACCGATGCTGCAAACACGCAGAATCACTATTATTTAATCTGTTAAACCATAATTGTGCAAGGAACACATATGCCATCTA
Source organism: Pelobates cultripes (assembly GCA_933207985.1). Lineage (NCBI taxonomy): Eukaryota > Metazoa > Chordata > Amphibia > Anura > Pelobatidae > Pelobates > Pelobates cultripes. The sequence goes on along the minus strand of OW240917.1, from coordinate 70,014,473 downwards.
ATAAATGAGGCACCACATAGAGGTAACTTTTCAGTAAAAGTCAGATATGTACTGTTCATGAAGGATTTCTCAATTATTTGCATCATTACTCTCCAGCAAAGGCTTTCATGAACAGTAATAGGTGAAGGTCTGTATAGAATGTAAAATGAGAACAAAGAAATAAAGTGATACCACACTGTGTTCATACAGATATTTCTATAGTTTAATGATGAGATAAATGTATATAGATATATTTACATGGATTTAATCATTAAGGTATAGAAAATGCATCTGTAGGAACACAGGATTAGAGCACTTTAGGGATGTGATAAAGTAATTGAAGAATATGTTTGGACATTCTATTATAATTGATCACATTAGGATTTTCTATTTTGTTTGGTCTTAATTGTTGGTAGCATCTATTCTGATTGGTAGGAAGTATAGATATAGAAATGCTAAAAATATATCTAGACAGAAGCTGATAAAAATAAGGATAAAAAAAAATAGAAAACTGTTACGTGAACAATTATAATAAAGCATTGGCACATTCACTAAAGAAGGAGACAAATTCTACAAAAGTACATTTCTCATTTCATACCATTGCGAAAAAAATATAAAAGAAGCAGATTAAAACCAATGTGGATTAGTACAAGGGTTAGTCAAATGATAAAAGGTAAGAAAAGGGCATTTAAAACATTTAAATCAGAGGGGTTGATCGCATCATCTAACAAATCTAAGCATGGCAGTAGGGCTTGCAAAAGAGTGATTAGAAGGGCTAAACATGAAAATGAAAAGCCAAAGAGAGAGAGAGCAAAAAAGTTCTCTTTAGGTAAGTATATTAATACCAAAAGGTTAAGACTGAAATTGTTGGTACATTGGAAAGGTAGATGGCAATATATAGGGAATGCAGATTTGCAAATCCCTGTTACAGCAAACAGGTGATTGGTTAACATTGGATAAAGTGCTTCAGAAATTAAATATAGTAAGTGTAAACAACGCCCCATGGCCAGATGGTATTCACCAATGTGTGCTAAGGGGGCTTAGTGTAGAATTATACATACCACTGTTGATTTTCTCTGGATTATTTACTTTCAGGAATTGTACCAGATATTTGAGAAAATCTTTATTAAAGGTTCAAAAGCTCAACCTGGAAACTTCAGACTCATGAGCTTAACATCTGTGGTTATGAAATTATTTGAAGGGCTGTTAAGTGAGAATACTCAAGAATTTGTTTTGAACAAAAGTATAATTAGCAGGAATTAACATGGTTTTATGAAAGACAGGTCATGCCAAACTAACTTAATTGCATTATATGAAGAAGTTAGTAGAAACACCGATTAGGGTGATATAGTTGATTTGATCTAATTGGATTTTGCTAAGGCATTTCATACAAAAGACTACTAAAAAAACTGAAAATCAGTTGGTTTAGATGATAATTAGTTTCTTAGATAGAACACTGGCTTAAAGATAGAGTACGGAGAATAGTTCTTAATCGAAAATTTTCAAATTGGGCAAAAGTGGTAAGTGGAGCACCTCAGGGTTCTGTTCTTCTCTTTAATCTATGTATAAATGATCTTGAAGTGGGCATTGAAATTCATATTTTGCAATTTGTAATAATGCAAAACTAGGTAAGAAAATACAGTTAGAACCCACAAGTCACTTATACTTTAAATGGGGTAGAGTTAGGGATAACATTATATGAAAAGGACTTGGGGACAATTATAGATCACAACTTAGGCAACGGTATGCAATGCCGGTCTGCCGTTGGAATAGCTAGGAAGATTCTTTCACATATAAAAAGGGGTTTTGATTGAATGCAGCGGCGAGGCTCATTTTCCTGTCCGCTCGCACCTCCCACGCTCTGTCAGTCCCTGCATCCAGTTAGATACAGGGCTCAATTTAAAATTCTGATGCTTGCTTACAAGTCCCTACCCTGCTGCTCCAACCTACCTATCCTCCCTAATACACAATATCAATATCAATTACACACATATCAATTACACACATATCAATTAAACTGTTAGCAGGTTTTTATCCCCCAACCCCATGACTCAACCCCCATGACTCCTCTCCTGCAACTGTCAAAGATTACCTACTAAGCCCACAGTGAATACTTTTCTAACAACTTACTTCGTACCCCTACTTTTACCTTTTATGTCACTAAACCCCACTCCCTCTAGAATGTAAGCTCATTGAGCAGTGCCCTCCACCTCTCTGTTCCTGTACGTCCAGTTGTCTGGTTACAATTACAGGTCTGTTAGTCCATCCATTGTACAGCGCTATGGAATCTGATGGTGCTATATAAATAATAAAATAATAATAATTCACATATATCCATTTTATCCAAATATAATTTAACCTCTTTACAAATCAATGGTAAGACCCCCACCTTGAATATGCCGTGTCATTTTGGGCTGAGTCTGAGTGACAACCACTAGAGGTTTTACTAGGAAGCTTTGTAAATTCAGCATTTCCAGTGGTCAGCCTGCAGGCATAGACTATAGACACCAGAACCACTACATTAAGCTCTAGTGGTTCTAGTGACTATAGTGTCACTTTGACATATCCCTGGACCAGGGACTAGTGCAGCCAGCATGCAGGTCCAAAAACACTATTACTGGAATGCCTAAACAAATCAGACAGGACACAAAGTTCCCAATGGAATAGCACACAATACTGCATTTTGGACAAGGACTAGCCTTTGGTGACTTACACAGTTATATAGCTAAAAAGAGACGTTAATCATATTCAGCCTTTCTCACAACAGTTTTTGCTCTTGATCCAAAAGAAGGCAAAAAAGACAGTTTGAAACACTTCCAATTTTGCAGCAAACTAGGAAACAATTCATTCTTGACCCCCGAAAGACAGTCAGATCTCTTTTTGAATCAAGAAGCTATTACCCCACTCATTAAAAATGATGCCCCTGAATATTTTGTTTATGCAAGCAAATGTCCAATTGCTGTTTATACAGATGTATAGACTTTGATAAAGCCACCTCTTCAGGCAGGAATTTCACATCCTTATTGTTTTCACAGCAACTGAGGAAGCCTATCCGGCGAAACGTATTTTGGTGACTATATGGACTTTGTTTTATGGTTTTCTTTTATTTCTGGAATAAATTATTACTTTTGAAGTAGTTACTGTTCCTGAATCATCCTTCTCATCAACTGGAGTGGGATTTGGATCTCCCTTAAGGATCCTATTGCTATCCAGACCAGAGCCAGGTTACTTTATGGCTCTACCTTTGTGAGTGTGCTATTTAAAGAGATAGTAACATTATTTGTTCTATCAGATTTACACTATTGTATCTCCCTCTGTTTCAGTTTTTTTGTGGCTGTAATATTGAAGAGAGGGAAGTATTTATAGTATTTGTTATTCACCGCTCTGCCTATTTGTTGTGTATTATTACTGTATTTGTGAAGGTGAAGGGGATACCGCACTGGTGTTTTGAGCAGTTTTAATACTTTGGGATATACTTGTTCATGTGTACATACCATGTATAGTTATGTTTATGAATACATTTCCAGACAATAGTTTGTATTGGCCCAAATATATTTGTATAATTCTATAATATACCCTCTGAGGTGTAATTTTTTCAAACTAAATAAATGTATTTTGTCATTAAACATGTGGTGAAAAGCACATGTAAAATAGTAAGTACTACAAGGGTGAGATAACAGGTAATAAAGATAACAATGATAACACAATTACATATTTATACAAGGGTTGGGAAGACAAACACTAGCAGGGAATATGTATTTTACTGAATAAGCCACAATATGCAAATTAATGAGCTTGCTATTAAGTAAATGCACGTAACTGTTACAACCAATAGGTAGCGCTGCACATAACTGTCCTTTACCTGTCATTTACAAACAGCAGGTGGCACTGCTAAGGCCCCACAGCCAGACAGGAGAAAATAGCATTACAATACATACTCTTCATCTACAGTGGGCACAGGGTGACAAACATAAGAGCCATCTGTGGACCAACATGAAGATACTTAATCATCACATACTTAACCATCAAGGGGAGTGACATAACAGTCATGCCCTGTAGGGGCTATGAAACCCAACAGTCCAGGTGTATATTGGAGCTGTAATGGATGCTTGGCCGGTGTAGGAAGTTGAGATGGAAGCCACATATAAAATTTGTGACTAGGGGTGTATTGCAAAAAGAGTGTAGTATTTCAACTCTTAGAGGCTGCCAAGATCTTGTGATAGAGAATCTCACTTTGTGCTTCTTTTAAAAACATGCCAGGAGAAAAATAAAAATAAACAAAATAAAAAGGGTAGGTATTTACAAAGTAGGACAAATCCACCCATTTCAAATTGGGGAACAAAAAAGAGTGGCAGCGCCAAGCCAGCACTGCATTGGTAGAGCCGACTGTGAGAGGGAGCAGATGGAAGAAGGCAGAAGGAATTGACGTTACCAGACTTGAGGCTTTGCAAATCTTGTGCATTATCTTAAACAGCAGTGTACAGGTAAGGGTTGAGTGGGCACCTCACTGAGGAGTAAGAAAACAGTGATGATAGGTCTAGAGTGCTCCTGGTAGCAGTAAGGAAACAGTAATGGTACAACTAGAGTGCTCCTCAGTGAAGGCCTGAGTACCCAGGAGGTGTTGTGGTCACCAAATAAAGTCCTTGGCTGGGAGAAAGGGATCTGGTCTTGAACGAGTCACAGAATGTCAAAGAACCCAAATACAGCCTGTCCAGTAATGTTGCCCATACGATACCCAATATACACACCTAACTTCAGGGCTGAATGGCAGTAGTTAACATTTTTGACTGTCAGGCCTAAAGTTTAAAAAAAAAAAAAAGTCTGGGTGGTTGATTTATAAAAGTTCCAATTTCTATTAAAATCTGACTTTTTTTAATCGTTTAATTTTGACACTTTTTGAAAATTTTTGTACTCTTTTACTGCGCCTGAGTACAGCAACACCTCATGGAGAAATCAGACATTGCTATTAAATAGTATACTGAATAAGATATGTATTTAATGACACTTGAAGCACAAACTAATTGCTTTACCATATTCCTCTTAGTTAAGAGCATCCTACATACATCTCTTCTCTCATTACAGCACTAAATCCAGTATTTATAAACATTAAGCTATGCAAAGCAGGGTTACATTTAATTAGTTCATCCATATGTTTTTTTAATGTTATAATATTCTTTATGGAAAAACAGGAAACTAATTGAAATTTTACTGTGCCAGAAACTAAGGCAAACTAAGGAATAAAACTTTATTTATCATAAGTCACCATCCATGACCAAGGTGAGGCAAAGTACAGGTTCTGCTTCACTCAAGTAAAAAAAAATATATATATATATATATATATATATATATATATATATATATATATATATATATATATATATACAGGGAGTGCAGAATTATTAGGCAAATGAGTATTTTGACCACATCATCCTCTTTATGCATGTTGTCTTACTCCAAGCTGTATAGGCTCGAAAGCCTACTACCAATTAAGCATATTAGGTGATGTGCATCTCTGTAATGAGAAGGGGTGTGGTCTAATGACATCAACACCCTATATCAGGTGTGCATAATTATTAGGCAACTTCCTTTCCTTTGGCAAAATGGGTCAAAAGAAGGACTTGACAGGCTCAGAAAAGTCAAAAATAGTGAGATATCTTGCAAAGGGATGCAGCACTCTTAAAATTGCAAAGCTTCTGAAGCGTGATCATCGAACAATCAAGCGTTTCATTCAAAATAGTCAACAGGGTCGCAAGAAGCGTGTGGAAAAACCAAGGCGCAAAATAACTGCCCATGAACTGAGAAAAGTCAAGCGTGCAGCTGCCACGATGCCACTTGCCACCAGTTTGGCCATATTTCAGAGCTGCAACATCACTGGAGTGCCCAAAAGCACAAGGTGTGCAATATCAGAGACATGGCCAAGGTAAGAAAGGCTGAAAGACGACCACCACTGAACAAGACACACAAGCTGAAACGTCAAGACTGGGCCAAGAAATATCTCAAGACTGATTTTTCTAAGGTTTTATGGACTGATGAAATGAGAGTGAGTCTTGATGGGCCAGATGGATGGGCCCGTGGCTGGATTGGTAAAGGGCAGAGAGCTCCAGTCGACTCAGACGCCAGCAAGGTGGAGGTGGAGTACTGGTTTGGGCTGGTATCATCAAAGATGAGCTTGTGGGGCCTTTTCGGGTTGAGGATGGAGTCAGCTCAACTCCCAGTCCTACTGCCAGTTCCTGGAAGACACCTTCTTCAAGCAGTGGTACAGGAAGAAGTCTGCATCCTTCAAGAAAAACATGATTTTCATGCAGGACAATGCTCCATCACACGCGTCCAAGTACTCCACAGCGTGGCTGGCAAGAAAGGGTATAAAAGAAGAAAATCTAATGACATGGCCTCCTTGTTCACCTGATCTGAACCCCATTGAGAACCTGTGGTCCATCATCAAATGTGAGATTTACAAGGAGGGAAAACAGTACACCTCTCTGAACAGTGTCTGGGAGGCTGTGGTTGCTGCTGCACGCAATGTTGATGGTGAACAGATCAAAGCACTGACAGAATCCATGGATGGCAGGCTTTTGAGTGTCCTTGCAAAGAAAGGTGGCTATATTGGTCACTGATTTGTTTTTGTTTTGTTTTTGAATGTCAGAAATGTATATTTGTGAATGTTGAGATGTTATATTGGTTTCACTGGTAATAATAAATAATTGAAATGGGTATATATTTGTTTTTTGTTAAGTTGCCTAATAATTATGCACAGTAATAGTCACCTGCACACACAGATATCCCCCTAACATAGCTATAACTAAAAACAAACTAAAAACTACTTCCAAAAATATTCAGCTTTGATATTAATGAGTTTTTTGGGTTCATTGAGAACATGGTTGTTGTTCAATAATAAAATTAATCCTCAAAAATACAACTTGCCTAATAATTCTGCACTCCTGTATATATATATATATACACATACATACATACATACACACACACAGTTACATAGTTACATAGCTGAAAAGAGACTTGCGTCCATCAAGTTCAGCCTACCTCACATTTGTTTTTTGCTGTTGATCCAAAAGAAGGCAAAAAAACCCAGTTTGAAGCACAATTTTGCAACAAGCTAGGAAAAAAATTCCTTCTTGACCCCAGAATGGCAGTCAGATTTATCCTTGGATCAAGCAGTTATTACCCTACATTGAAAGATTATATCCTTGAATATTCTGTTCTTGCAAGTATGCATCTAGTAGCCGTTTGAACATCTGTATGGACTCTGATAAAACCACTTCCTCAGGCAGAGAATTCCACATTCTGATTGTTCTTACAGTAAAAAAACCTTTCCTTTGCCTTAGACGAAATCTTCTTTCTTCCAGTCTAAACTCATGGCCTCGTGTCCTATGTAAAGTCCGGTTTGTGAATAGATTTCCACACAATGGTTTGTATTGGCCACGAATATATTTGTATAATGTTATCATATCCCCTCTCAGGCAACGTTTTTCTAAACTAAATAGGTTTAAATTTGTTAACCTTTCTTCATAGCCGATATATACATACATACATACACACACACACACACACACACGATTAAGAACGCTATGTGTAAAATACATCTGGAGGCAAGCTAATCTGTGCCTGTAGGCATATTTCTCTAAAAGATCTGTGGCTTTTTAAATATGAATTGATTTACATTTTAATTGATTTAAATATTAATTCTTATTTTTATCACTTGAATCTTTGCTTGTACTGTACATTTTTCTATTACTTTTATTTAACTTTTTATTTTGATATAGACATTTCACAGTGTTATTCCTTAATGTGTGACGTGTCATGAACTCAAAGTAAATGTCAAACTTTAGGTAAAAATAGCCCAACTGAAAACAAAGCTGAGTGGGGGATATTGTTTTCCAATTTAGCTATTGCGTGCATAAGTTTATGATTCGCCTTAAATTCACAAAATTTTCACTAGTTAATAAACCTGATTATTTACAATATGGGATAATATATTGTGTTGGTTACACAATTCGTACAATGGCTCTTTTTTTATCTATAATTTTTTTGTCAGTGAGTTGTACAGATGAAGCAAGGGCTTCACTCAAGAGACATTTAGTTTTACTTAGCCCCTTAAGGACACATGACATATGTGACATGTCATTATTCCCTTTTATTCCAGAAGTTTGGTCCTTAAGGGGTTAATGAGCAATTAAAGAATTTACAGACAACTGATAATCTTTTTTCAATAATACCAAAAAGAAAAAGTATATCAGAGTAGAAAAAACTAAACATAAAAATGAATAACTAAAATTTCCGAAACAGACTATAGGGAGCACACTTAACATGTTTCTTCTCTCATAGCCTCAAAAGTCCCAGAATATAAAGGTAGGTAAGTAAGTATTTAAAATTACTTCTTGGTGTGTTTAAACAGTGTGGCATTGGGCTGTCCTCAGACTTATGTGTATTCATATGTGTTCGGTTAAATTTTGCCATATGTATGTAAGTGTATGCAGCATTCGGCTGATTGTTCGGTAAAGTCATTCCAGTTATGAGAGTGAAACTACCGAACAATCAGACAACCCCAGGAATAAGTGTGCCTCCAATTACCGTTTGCAACAATGTTGCAAACGGGTAATTGGTAATCCGTGCAGTGTGTGCTTTGTCCTCTGGGTGGCCGCCATTCGGGAGACAAACACGTAGCGGTGGCCATCTTAAACTCCCAAACAGCGGTGTTTTGCCATCGAGTGTCTGGAATCCAAATCGGACACTCTGTTAGGCAAGCACCGCTGAGACCTCCACACTACCGTCAATTTGCGTAGGAACTACCGAATGGCTCCCCGTTCGGTAGAAAGAACCCCGCGAATAAGGGGGTTTACCCAAATCCTCCCCAGTCTCCATAACCCAAGCCATTCATGTATTTTATTCCCTTTTCTGTGACCGACCGCAGGGCCAAAATGTATGGAACTCCTTTCGGCTGTTAACTCCAGTGCAGTCGGTCTTTTTATTACCTCCAGGAATTTCCCGAACCCCTGGTCCGATCTGGGTGATTTTTGGATATGTGTCTCATCCAGATCAGGGCTACCAGGGGATGTAATATTTAAAGGGGTACCCCTATGTTTAGGGGTACATCCAGAAAACCGGGGGAATTGTGTCCTTCATAATGGGATTATGAGTCATACTAACGGGAGGGGATGTGTGAGTGGCAACTCATGTATGATTGGTGTATTGTGTAATTACTGTAAATCCCTCCCTCACATGGGAGAAAGCTTTAAAAGAAGGTTGAGTGATTAAAAGTTCAGTTCTGCTCCTGATGCTGTGTGTCGTCCAGTTATTGGGATCTGTATGGGGATATTTGTGGATTACCTTGCTTGCTGTGATTATTCTATGGTATTTTATTACTTGTTCCGGAACCTCACTGGGATCTTTAGTGTAGTTAACCTGTGAAAGACCAGCTCTCCGCTACAAACAGCTTGCTATCATCCAAGCTGGAATGCACGCATTATACTGCAAGTGGCATTGCAAGGACCAAGCTTGGCTCATTATAGAGTATAATTATATGTTAATATGTCTTCCAACCTGGTGCGCACACGTTCTTACCCAAGTGACGCAGCACTCCCATAATGCTGTCATCACCAGTCATACTAAAACCAATAGCTGGTGAGCAGTGGACAGAAACAAAGCTATGATGTGCCTACATTACTAAAATGTTGCATGGCGCAAGGTGCATTGTGGGTAATTAATGTATGACATTGCGCAGCATCACACAGGAAGTGACACAGTGCTTAACTACCTTAGACGTAACGTAGATCTTCTCTTTCTAGAGAAGTCTGTTTACATCATATGCGATGCACAGGAAATAATGCGGCATTCTATCACTGATAATAAATAGGTGGTTTCGAAGGCAAAGTTCAATTTGGTGGGCAGAAGTAGTCCGGCTGCCATTTTTTAATAATGGCATAAAACGAAAGAAATCTAGAAATATATTACAAAATGATATAGGAGTGTAAAGAACACAATGTGTTGTGCATAAAAACAATATACCGTACAGGTAAATATAATAAGTACAAAACTAAAAACTTTAAATAAAACTATAGTAAGGTTAACACCAGATACAAATATAATAATTATAATAAATAAAAATGTATGCATACTATTATATCAAATAAAGATCAAATAAGTGCATAGAGGGGATGAGGAAAATTTGAAAATCCATGAGTGATCCATTGCGTTCAATATCTTTCATTCTTTTAGTGAGCTCCTATACTCTTTGATTTCTGTTTATCTTTTTTCAATGAGTGAGGTGCTACATATTTCTCCTTCTTATAGTACCACATACTGTTACATTATAAAGCCAGGTAAAATGAAATGTGGTACCATTTAGTTTCCTTTGTATCTCAATAATGATGTATAGTGATGCACCGAACGGTTCGCCGGCGAACAGTTCCTGGCGAACATAGCGTGTTCGCGTCCGCCGCGGATGGCGAACACATGCGTGGTTCGATCCGCCCCCTATTCGTCATCATTGAGTAAACTTTGACCCTGTACCTCACAGTCAGCAGACACATTCCAGCCAATTAGCAGCACACCCTCCCTAGCAGACCCTCCCACTTACTGGACGGCATCCATTTTAGATTCATTCTCAAGCTGCATGCTTAGTGAGAGGAGGGAAAGTGTAGCTGCTGTTGATTAGATAGGGAAATGCATAGCTAGGTTAGGGTATACAGTGTCCACTACAGTCCTGAAGGACTCATCTGATCTCTGCTGTAAGGACAGCACCCCAAAAAGCCCTTTTAGGGCTAGAACATCAGTCTGCTTTTTTTTTTTTTTCTGTGTAATGTAATTGCAGTTAGTTGTCTGCCACTGCTGCCAGCTTCTGTGTCAGGCTCACAGTGGATACTGTGCCCAGTGCCACCACTCACTCACTGGTGTCACAATAACTTGCATTTAAAAACAAAAAACCTTTTTCACTGTTATAGATTGAATATAAAAGTGGCCTCTTTGAGAGAAATATTTCCCACAATCAGAACAAAAATAAGATTTCTCTCCTGTATGGCTCCTCAAATGATGCTTAAGATTAGAAGTGGCTGAAAATCATTTCTCACACTCAGAACAAAAATATATATTTTTTTAACATTCTCTCCACTTTGAACGAAATGACGTTTGGGAAGAGATTTTGTATGAGTAGGTTTTTCATGTACGATACGGGAACATGATTTAAATCCTTGGTAAGTTTTGCGAGATCCAATAGTGTGTATGTAGGGGGAACAGTCAATCCATATCTGCCAAGTGACCCTATGTAGGAGGAACAGTCTCTATTCTGCTCTGTGTCAGTGTGTATCATGATCTCTGAAGACAGGTGTCAATCCATATCTGCCAAGTGACCCTATGTAGGAGGAACAGTCTCTATTCTGCTCTGTGTCAGTGTGTATCAGGGTCTCTGAGGACAGGTGTCAATCCATATGTCAAGGTATCAATATGTCATATGTCAGGTGTCAATCCATATCCATTGTGATTTAGGAATGTTAGGTGATTTATGCCCTTTATGGATTAAGAGCAGACTCTGCATCAACTGTGTAATTTTCCATGGGAGTTTTGCCATGGATCCCCCTCCGGCATGCCACAGTCCAGGTGTTAGTCTCCTTGAAACAAACTTTTCCATCACTATTGTGGCCAGAAAGAGTCCCTGTGTGTTTTAAAATTCGCCTGCCCATTGAAGTCTATGGCGGTTCGTGAACATTTGCGGAAGTTCGCGAACCGAAAATTTCGTGTTCGCGACATCACTAATGATGTATAGCTTGGAGAAAAACAAATTCATCTTCAAGGACTCTATTTTAAACCTTTTAATCTACAAATGGACAACAATAACACTCTCCCCTTTGATTACACATTCAAAGTTTAAACAACCCAACAAAATGCCAGATTCTAAGGTCCCCCAACACAATTATGAATTTTCCTGGGACATAGCTAAGGACAGGCAAATAAACTACTACTTCTGCTTGCTTAGTAGTGAGGATACTCAGTGCAGTTTTTGGCATTGGCCATGAACCCTTGGCTGTCACTATGGCCTTTTGGTTCATTTTCTTCCTGGGCTGTAAGGGTCATTCTCACTGGTGGGAGAGGGAGTGGTCCATCCAGTGTTACAAATATCTCAAGTTTTACCAGTCCCTCAGTGTTCTGCCTGTCATGGGAGACCCCAAGAGCCACCAGCCAGCCCACTTTAGAGCTCCCCATGAAGGGGCAAAAGACATCCTGTGCTTAGGTATACCCAGATGGCAGGTGTCTACTCTGCCTAAATATACAGTGTTGGATGAGAAGAGCAGAAAGGGGACTCCAATCTATATTTGCTCTGGAAGCAAAGTTCTCTCAAGTACCCTTTGGTGATGCTGGGAGCCAGAATATAAAATCACTACTTGGGAGTAATGCAGGAAGAGCATGAATATCAGACAGCCCCAATAAACAACAGGGAAAGGATCAATTCCAGCTATGGAAAAAACATTGTAAATTAAATTAATTTGTGAGGGTGTGTGAGTACATGTATGCCCTGTGCCAGTGAGTATATGTCAGTATCAGTGAAATTATGTGTCAATGAGAATGCATGTGTCGTTTGTCAGTGAGTATTGTGTTGGTTAAAGAGTGTGTGTATTTGTCAATGAGACATTTGCTTAAAAGGATGAAAACATTTAATTAAAAAATTGTTTCACTTAATTCATGTGATTTGTAGGAAGATATATATATTAAAGGTAGCACTCCAATTACTTCAGAAATATGGTGAAAAAAAAAAAAATAAATAAAAAAAAAAAAAAAACTTATCTTTATTCAGGCATCAGCCTAGGTGGATCAACGTTTCAGTTCACTAATGGAACTTTCATCCTGATGAAAGTTCCATTAGTGAACTGAAATGTTGATCCACCTAGGCTGATGCCTGAATAAAGATAAGTTTTTTCACCATATTTCTGAAGTCCTTGGAGTGCTATCTTTACACTACTTATTTTATATTTATTGCTGACCAGCACCAGGCTGATTATCTGATTATCTCTTAACAGGAGTGCAAGCATTGGAATTATATATATATATATATATATATATATATATATATATATAAAAATCCAATATGCACGCACACACACACAGTATATTGCATATGCATGTATTTATTACTAAAGTATTACATTAACGTGTATCTAAAAATTTAAAGATCATTAAATTCCATCTCTTTGCACTAGCACAAATGATAGTAAATGTTAATATTTTAATTTAAAGCTCTATAAAACCAAGGTCTAATGTCATAGGTTGAGTGACAGGTGGTTTTCTTGCTTCCTGTCACTCTGTTATTAGTATGGGATGCACAAATGTCAGTGTGCCAGCAGTGAAACCAGCATGTTAGCATCAGCACTGGAGATTGCCCTGCTTGGGGAAGTGTAACACTCAGCCGACCACACACATACACATCATCCACACATGCATGTAACACTCAGCAAGGAAACACAATTATTGACCACACCCATGCCACTGTGGAGTATAATGAGGGGTTACCTGGTTCATAGGTTCATCCATGAAACCTCTGTCTAGAAACTGTCTGTCTATCTTAATCATATATTTTATAGACATGTGACCTATATTAGCAATATCTGCATTTTTGTTTAGCTGCCCATTGAGTCATGAGTACCACTTTCCACCTTTAGCATGGAACAAGTATGAGCAGCCATCTGATAAAACTTAATACAACTGTAGAATAACCTGCTATTATCATAATTTTCCTGAGCGAGAAATCTTTGAAACTACAGCTTCTCATTATCTAAATTCAGAGAATACCAATTATAACTTTTTGTACATGTTTAAAAATTCAACCTTACACATAGAAACATAGAATGTGACGGACAATAAGAACCATTCGGCCCATCTAGTCTGCCCAATTTTCAAAATACTTTTATTTAGTCCCTGGCCTTATCTTAAGTCAAGCACTATACTGATTTTCTCCAGTGGTATAGTACACTAATGTATGCATTTATATTCATAAGACATATTACTTAAATCAATTGTGTCAAATTATATTATTTCAAAAAACCTTTTTTTGTGTGTTCATGTTATCACTACTATCTTTGAAAGAAATCACACACATTACTTTTCATCTTATCACTTATCACAGGTTCTATGTTTGAATGTGCTCGGTAGAGGCATAGATAATTAAGATTTATTTAACTATTACATCAATTCTCAATTTACATACATCACTTCCCAAGACAATTTACTGAAAACTGAACATCTGGCTTTGTATGAAAATTAAATGTATCTGGAAACTGGATACATGTAACACATTATTTTAATCTTTTCCTTTTGCATGAAGGTTTATGATGAACAAATTACATCTTGTCTGTCAGTTTCGTGTGTAGGTTTGTGATGAATGAATTAAAGCCAAACCTATTCATTATTTAATGGCTCATGCAAAGCTGCAGTAATTGTATAACCCTTCATTTTCTGTTGGGTTAATTCTTTGGACCCATTTATTTCCATAATGCAGATTTTATTTAAGAATTACATAACTGGATTGATGTGCACCCTCAAAACTGTCTTGAACTGGAAAAATACAGTCGTGCTTATAGCTCTCTGCTCTGTAGAAGTGCTCTGTAGAAACTCTGACCAAAAACCATGGGACAAATTGATTCCTACTATCACCACAGTAAAGTGTTTTAGCTACCAAATGCAATTTTTAAAGGGGAACTCTAATGTTAGAAATAAAAACAACTATTTTGAAATTTGGAGAAACAGGACAGCATGTTTTTTAATGTTGGAGGCTGGATATCAGGAGATTTACAAGAACTACCAGGATGCCATTATCCCATAACCTATTGAATTAATGTCCAACTATATTACTGAGGAAGTAGATAGATTCTTCGAACTGCTCTAGTGCAAATCCCTAAAACAACAGAAAGGTAGGACAACAACATTTTCATGCTCAATTTGTTATGTATAAAAAATCCTGAAGAAATCTCCATTGATACAGGGGGACTGAATAACTTTAAAGAAAAGTTATGTTTAAAAAACAACTGTCACCTCAAAATGATTTTTAATTTAATAATGCTTTCATCAAGTTTTGAAAGGAAATATTTTTTAATGAAGTATATTTAAGAAATGAGAAAAACTCCTCCCTATTTTTAGTATATGACAGGATCATTCAGCTGCACCTTGGTTTGGCAATAGTCTCTGTGGTCTTCTCTAATTCTGTGCAGAGAGTGAAAGAGGGAAGACTATAGAGACTTCCAGTTTTTAACCCCTTAAGGACACATGACATGTGTGACATGTCATGGTTCCCTTTTATTCCAGAAGTTTGGTCCTTAAGGGGTTAAACACTGTCGGACCCAAGTTACATGCAAATGGTAAGGATGAGTTTCTTTTCCATTTCCTTTCAAAACTTGATGAAAGGATTGTTATATTCTAAAATAGTTTTGAGGGGGCAGTTGAGTTTTAAAGCTGTTCCCATCAGCGCAACTTGTCAAATGCTTTTTTAACTTGAAAGGATAATAATATGTATGCCTGTTTGGAATAGTGATCATGAGAAATTAGATTAAGATAGGTATTAATTTACAAATCATATATGACAAATATAGGGTGGTAAAGGCAACTTTACAAGGAGATGTGGTTTTAGCAAAATTTCTTACATATGTGTTAAGTAATGAAACCACTATTCCAAATCTACTGTAGAATAACTATTTAAGGTCAGAGGTAATTGTCCAAGATCTAAATCAAAAGAAAACCTAAAATGAGTATTAATATAAAGAGTAGCTGTGAAAGTGGGCACCCCATGGTGGGTGCTGTTCCTGATGGTAACCGATTCTGACAAAGCACCGCACAGTGATTCGTACTATGGGGTGTTAGCATAGCATCCCTATCTATGTGCACATCACTGTGCCAAGCCCCATGTGAAAAAGTACTTTGATT
The DNA here is from genome assembly GCA_933207985.1 of Pelobates cultripes. NCBI lineage: Eukaryota > Metazoa > Chordata > Amphibia > Anura > Pelobatidae > Pelobates > Pelobates cultripes. Next base: position 69,998,579 of record OW240917.1, on the reverse strand, counting down.
TCTGAACGATAAGATCATCCAACTGTCTAAGAGCCAAGACAAGGTTTCTGAAGAACCCATCAGTCAACCTCTGCTTATGTTCCTATTCTAGGTGCAAGATCATGTCTAGCAACTATTTGATATGAGCTCCCTGCTCCCATTTGTAGACTGTACCTATTCTGAAGAAGTATCCCCTAATAAAATGCAGACTGTACCTATTCTGATGAAGTATCCACTGATAAAATACTTATTAGATTGCTAGATAACTGACTTGTGCACCTTAGAAGAAGCATTATCTTTGAAAGTGTCATTGAATTTTTAAAGCGTTTCAGCTACAAACACTGGTTCATTTATGTAAGTCTCGTTAAACCTCCAGTATCTTTCTGTAGGATGATACAATGGGGCACTCAGTCTTACTTCCACCAGAGCATGGAATGACTTGGAGGACAGCCCTGTGCTTGCGTCAATCAAATTGCAAAGGAAACAGGTGATGAAAACACAATCAATGTGGTTGTAGGAAGCATGGCTCTGTGAAAAACAAAAGTGTAATCTCTGTCCTGTGGGTTGTTTGCCCACTAGCAGTCCATCAGGCCCCATGCACAGACCATTTTCCTAACTCTGTGTAGGTGTCTAAGGGGAATTGAACAACACCTTCTGAAGGTGTTTGCTTCTGGATACAGGGGTACATTTAAAAACAACTTAACTATTAGCATTCCCTCTCGAAATCTCTCCAGCTGGACCATGCATTTTTTACCATGAAGGAAGGATTCACCATAATTTAAGTTTTTAAGTCTCTTTAAGTGCCCCAATACATATTATATATTGTTTTTAAATGGCAGAAGGGGCCTTTATTTAATATCCTATACGTTTACTTAACACAAAACAATAAGTGTGAATAACATGTAAATAATTTCAGCTTTGCATGTAGTAATTTTTACTACATCCCTGTAAGCGAAACTTAAGAATTCTGACACAAGACTAACTGGATAAAAGGGATATCTCTGGGTATTAGAATAGCTACTCTTGTCTTCTTGGTTGCTGCCTTCTTGGAATAGAATCCTATTAGATCTCTAGAGTTTACAGAGTATACAGGACCTTCTGATCCAAAGGGTAATGATTAATGACTTCATGACGTTCTCCTTTAGGATGCCTGTAGGAATATGCTACTATGAAATAAGACAGCCATTTCCATCCATTCCTCTATCCAAATGGAGTTCCTAACCCCCGTTCTGTAGTGGCTCATTACCAGTTTTTAAAATTGACCTCCCACGTCAGCCTTCTTCATCCAGGCATTTACCGCAGGCATTGTGACTATGGGAGCAATAGTGGTGCTGTCCCAGTGAACTTTTCTAGGGTGTAACAGGGAAGGAGGATGTGGAGAGCGGTCTCCATCCCCTTGCCAAAGAATGCTTAACTAGAGCTCACCCCATTTCTGTAAGGCTAACTACCATATGTCCCCCACTGCATGGCAACTTCTCCTGCCAGTTAGTGAAACCCTCCCATCTCCCATACCCAAAAGGATCCTTAGAAATTGCACTCAGGTTTCCACCCCAAGCTGGAGTCCCTACCCAATGAGAAGTGCCCCTCCCCATTGCAGAGCATAAAAATAAATAAAATAAAAAAATAAGGTAAATACTTGTTAGCTTGTCTTTTGCAGCTAGAAAAAGATAAGTCATGTGCTCACTCCCATCACTCTTGGGTGGCAGCAACAACCACAGTACACATCAGCCCCAATACATAAAGTAAAAACCAAAGAAAAAGTTACCTGCGCTCTCTCCTAAATCCCTATGTATATTTAAACAAATGGAGGTCATTTAGTTACTCCAATGGCCATTGGAGGGAATGCCCCCCTGCCAATGTCAAGGCAGACCCCCCTAGGCAGGTCCTGCACTGACCTTTAACCTTGCTTCTTTGAACTTCTGGCAAAGATATCTCTAATGAGACAAAGAGGGGTTATTTTTTATATACACCCCTATATACTTATTAAACCTTAATAGGGAACACATGGGATTGGTGGCAGCATTGTAACATAGCTGTGTGATACAAAAAGTGAATACAAATACAAAAAGATAAGTCCTGCGCTCACTCCCATCACTCCTGGGTGGCAGCAGAGAGGGGTTATTATATATATTATACACACACACACACACATACACATATATATATACACATACACACACACACATATATATGTATACACACATACACACACACATACTTTTACAGCTAGTGTCTGCCTCTGTGCCCCACATTTCTCCTCTGGCATGGTGACTTGCTGATGGCTCCATGGGGAGGGAACCCTTAATGAGGCTACATCCTGCCTCTTCATGGTGGTTTCTGAGAGTTCTGTGGGAACGGGTTCACAACCCAGCTCAGATCTGGATCTCTGGAATCTCAATGCCTATTAGAAAGACTAACACATCGTCTGGCCATCTCAAAATATGTAGTACATTGCCTCTCCTCACTGACAACCTGAGTGGAATTCCTCTTTTCTGCAACTCCGATGTAATTGACTGTTTTGCAAATGTGGCATTCAAGATGCATATGGAAAGATCTTGATACAATGTTACCTCAGCTCCGCAGAAGGAGCTGTCAGGTTCTTTGCACTGTGTCAATCTGGACATCATCTAGGTGGTACTCCCAAAATATGACAATGAGGGGAGCGTAGAGTGTCTCCAAGAGCGATTCGAGAGGCGAAGCTTCAGGTAGGCCCTTCATTTGTGTATTGCATTGCCTACCCCTGTTGTCCAAATCTTCAGTGAGTCATGTCATTGCTCCACCAGTTTGGTTGTTCCAAGCAAAATATTTACATATCCAGCGTGGATATTTGGCTTTCCATTTCTGACAGGTTCACTCAAATGCAAGTCATTTACGTACAGCTGGTCTCCTTGATATCCAATGTTAGTGTGGCTAGGTCATATTTTGTAATTGCTAGGGATGGAATATGTTGGCCCTCCATTACATAAGTTGTTGATGGGCACTCCTCTATCTCCAATCTTGCACTCGCTGAAGCCTAAGGGGCCCATGAGGTCAAGATATCGCTGGGGAAGCTTTTTGTAAGCATGGGAGGACAGAGTATACTGTTCACACATCCATTTTGGTAGGCCATAGATCCATGCACCCGGTTATAATATCCTTTAATTGTGAGGTTCTATCTTAAAATTAAAACTGGCTATGCTATAGGATTGAAATTCTTGAAATCCTCTATCCGTATAATGAAAAAGTCAAATAATATTGCAATTGATTTAAAAAAAATATATATTTTAAATAGTAATTTTTGCACTTTTTGTTTATCTCTGAAATTATTGATTGATGAAGCATGTTAATGACCACCAGAATTGTGAATCATAATTGTAAATGTAACTAGATGACTCTATCCTTTGATTTCACTATTCTTCAATTTATAACTATTGGCAAACATAAGGCAAGTCACACATACAGTTCACTTAGAGGTTTCTATTTTCCAAATAAGGTCAACTCTGATCGACTGTGGCCATGACTTTTCACTGTGTACTATGCTCTGATTTAATAATCCTAGCCTGCAAGTATATCATTGTCTTGCTGTGACTTTGAAAATGTTCTATTAAATTCTCATTCCATCCAAAGTTTAGAAATAAGTTCAATTTTCATAACAAATATGTCTTGAGAATGCTTTTATACATTAAAAATAATGCTACTCAGTGTGGTCTCTTCCCAGAAAGCTTGAACAGAGAAGCTTTTTATAGATTTTCCTTATCAAAAATACAACATGCATCACTGACCTTGAGCTTGGCAATTTGAGCTTTTTCAGTTGAGTCAGTTTTCAGTTCAGTCAGAAACTCTTTATAAAAATAGTATGCACCCTCTTACAATACATTCTTTGACCACCTCTGTATGCTTCTGTAATGGAGTCCGGGGTGAAGGACCCAGCCAGGCAGTTATTTCTTCAAAGTAAAATCTTTTATGAACTTAAAAAGAAAACAGAACATTGGCAAAAGGAGTTTCGTCATCTAGATGGAATGTAATAGATCTCTGCAAGTTATAAATATTAATTATATTCAAGAACTACTTTTCTTATGGTACTAGAAGTATCTTTAATACAATGCAGATATCAACTGATATCACTAATATTCTTACAATAAATGGCTTTATCAATATTTTACTGTATAGATGTGTGTGGGTGTATATAACTAAATTCAATCAGATGAAACCAATGCACGTCAATGTCTGTGTGAATCTTTAGAAAAAAAATATGCCTGGGGAAAGCCGTGACAAGAATATAACTAGTTTCCATAGCAACAAAGGCAACATTTTGAGATAGATTTTAGTTTGTAGCATTACATAAAATTAACAGAATCTTCTGATCTGCAGTTTAGCTCTGTTTTGCATCAAACAATATTGTGTGGATATAAAATTGAATCCCAATTGCAATTAAGCTCCTTTTATTTAAATATTTTTTTAGCAATGCCAGACTAATCTAAGCAACCTTACTGCAAGCTATATAGATGAGCGAGATTTACTTTGGTACTTTCTGTGTTACGTTATCTCAATCGGATAAGCAACTTCAATTTTCTTGCATGCAATTTTATATTTACAAGGCACAAAGGTAGAATAAATCACATATTTAAGTCAGACTGCAGTTGTGAATATTAAACTATAGAATATAAAGGGTGTGTTACTTTCCAATCTACCAGGATGACCAGTTGTCAGGCACATGTACTATATATGCCTCTGTAACCCTGCATATGTATGGATCTCAGGAGACACTGCTCAGCACAAGTGAATAGGTGAAGCTATTAAGGCTTTTGAGTAAACATGTCTATTCGGACATTGCCCCTTAAGTGTTCATTGGAGCATTTGTCTGAAGATGGCACAGAAGAGAGGCATTTCCATTTTCTTCTTTCTAGGTCCCTAATTGGCTCACATCAACAGGTGATGTAATTGGAGTAGGGGAGTGTGAAAAAAGCATAAGAACTGGTAGGACCCATACTAGGGAGTATCCTGATTTTTTTTTAGTTTGCCTTCCAACAAATTAAACGTTTTATATGGTCCAGGTCCCTCCATATATGTCACGATTCTGGAACCTAACACGCTAACAGGTCACAGAGAGTAAGGGTGCTATACAAGTCCTTAGAGTGGCCGGGCTAAGCACACTAAGAATAGTCAGGAGACAAGCCAAGTAAAGGGAGCCAGAAAACAGGAGAACGAGAAACAAGCCGAGGTCAAAGGAGTGGAGAATACAAGATAATCGGAATAACAAGCCAAATAATCGGTAACCAGAGAGCAACACAAGAAAACTGCAATACAGGTATCACAAGACCACAACAGGGCACTGAGATACAGGAAAGGTAAGTATAAATACCCTTTGCCTAATCCTGATTGGATAACTTCCAATCAGAATTAACAATCACACGTGGGAGATATCTACGCCTCCCACTGTGATTGTGGTACTGTTGCTTTAATGCCGGGTCACGTGAGTGACCCCAGCATTTGCATAAATTACCGACCTCCCAGCGTGCAGCATTATACATGTTGCCACTGGGAGGCGTGGAGGACGCAAGCGGCGGATACCAGATGCCGCTCGCCGCCAGGTAGGATTTTTTTTGTGTTCTTTTAATTTTACAAGTAAGGCATCTGTTGAGAAAGGCAACAACTCTATAACACTCAGCCAACCACAAAGATGGCCAAGAGGAAATTACAACCAAGAACATCAATATAGTAATTAACCATTCCTATTCTAATATTCAAGACCCTTTCCAAAATATTGGTGAAAAGTAATAAAAGCTCTAGACTACATTATTACCCAAATATTTCTGTACTGGTAAATGAAAAACTAAAATGTCTACATTTAGAGGTGTCCCTAACAGCAATCTATTTAAGAGTATATTTTTGTAGGTTTATGTGAAAGCTACGTATCACTTATTTGCAATAATTTTGCCACTGTTTATTAAAAAGGGTTAACAATGCATTTCTATTGACACTGTGATCCAAGGTACATGTGCTTTAGTATAGTGTAAGGTATTTTGATTTAGAAGAATAGAGTATTATCCTATACCCCGTCAGTCGTGTCGACAAATGAGCCATATGTTTATTTGTGGCAGGGCTAAGTAGAAAGAAATCCTTTGTATCACAATTGTATTAGTTTGATCTAGAGATATTCCTCCACATCCATATGCCCTCCATCAAGTGTTTATGGCAAACATAAAACTGTGGCAATACATTACAGGGAAAGTTTCTTGTTCGCTGTAAAAGTATAATGTCCTAGTTGCTTGGCTATATATGTGGAAATTGGAACAACAAGTTTGAAAATGTTTCCACTCTTGGAGTTGTTCATCATGAACAACTGAAATCAGATATTTTATTAAATGAAATAAGATATTTTAAAACTATGAACATATTAATTATAAAAGACTTGCTATTTCATGGAGGGTGTCTTTATTTTACTTACTTTTTGTTCATTTATTTATAAAAAACATTTGAAAAAAATATTTATTTTTTTGCATGTTTTTTGTTAGCCTTATAATAAATCTCTACATTTGATAATGACTGATTATATTTTCTAAATGCTATCCATTTAAACCAAGATCCTGTTATCATTATAAATAAGACAACAAGTCTCTCAAACAGGGGTTGTGGTGACGTGACGACGAACGGCCATGGCTTGAATGCTGAGCGAGACTGAAGCGAGATGAAGAGTGGGAGATACTGCAGCTAACTATTGAACTTTTTGGGCTTAAGTTATGACCGGTCTGAAATTCCAAACAAAGGAGAGACAAGGGTTCTATTGATGTGGAAGTGAAATTGGAAGTAGGACGACATTTTGTAGAGCTTGGTGCAAGCGGAATGGAGGTTTGAGGCACAGGGAGCAGACTGGCATCCACGGAGAAAGTGGGAGAGGATAAGCCAGACGGACTGAGATAAGTGAAAAATAAACAAGTAACAAACAAGTAAAGGGATATTTAATATCTGAACAGAGGGATTAAAGGGATAAAAAATATCGTACAAAGAAACAGAAGAAAAGCTATTAAGGTATAGAAAGTGTGAAGATATATATAAATTAACTGGATAATATCAGCTGATTAATAAAAGATTGTATCAACAATATAAGTATATGTGTTGATACAAAACCCAGTTAAATCACAATCAACAAAGTTCAAAATAAATAAATGAAATAAAAATAAAAATAGGGGAAAAAATTAAAAGAGAATCTCCCAAACTCCTCTTCATACTGTTCTCTTAAAGGAGAACACTAGTGCCTCCTAAATACAAGTATCCCCATTATAAGGGAAAGACATCCCTCCTACATACAAATTTGAAGCCTCTAAATTTACGGCAAAATTTACTGTATTGAAGAAAATATAATATATATATATATATATTTTTTTTTTTTTTATTAAGGAAGCTCTGCACAAATTATTATTAAAGGAAGTACACACCATAACCACTTTCTGATTTAAAAAAAATAAAGTGAAAAAACAAACAGAAAATAAAGGAAGAAGAAAGGTAGCAAAAGAAAAGGAAGAAAAAAGAAAAAAAGCTGATAAATTGAAGTATTATCGCGACCATATCAGGAAAAAGGAAATCTATAAGTAAAGAAAAGAGAAAGAGAAAAAATAAAAGCTGATGAATATTCCCTACATAATAAAGAAAAAAATTCCCCTTGATGAAAATAAAAGTAAAATCACTACAAAAACAAATCCATGTAAATTTAACAACAAAATATAAAACGACAAGCAAGCAATAACAGTACATAAAAGAAGTACCCAAGTATAACTATCTGCTAAGCACCATGGCTCCAAAAAAGGACAAAGATAAAGACAAAAATCCCACTACAACTACTATAAATTCGACTAAGCAAATTAATACTTCTTACTCTCCAAAAACAGCATCTTCAGAATTAGAAAAAGATTTTATAATTAAAGTACTGGTATTATCCCAACAAAATATCTCAGAAGCGTTAGAAGGTCTATATAAAAAAAATTAAGTACGGGGAGGCGGGGCCTGGACATCATGGCGGCTGGATGCACCTCATGTGGGCTCCGAGCTCAGTTCTTCAATTAAGCCTGATTCTAGCCAACCAGCCAGCCATAACACCACAAAAAGGGACTTACCTACCTCTGGAGCCAGCAGAGGAACCCCGGGTCTGCTGCCCGCGGGTACACTACACAGCCGACGGAGGTTGGAGGAGTGAGGCACAGTACGGCCGCCGGATGGGGGGAGCAGTCGATCCCCCGCTCGGTGTGAAGCTGTGCAACCCCAAGCTTATCTCTCAGCCCTGTTTCCCCCCCCTTTGGACCGGTTGGGGTTATCCCAGTCCGACCTGGCTTGTCTCAAACACAAAAGAGCCCCACATCGGCCTAAACCACTAAACTACATCCCAGCAAAGCTCACAAAATGGTGGCCTGTAATATCCAGTGGGAACCAGCCATCAAGCAGTCAAAGATGGTGCCGCTCACTCCCACGCAAATAATACAGAGGAAGCTGGACAAAATTTTCAACCGTTTCTGGGCTAAGCTGGAAGCAGCAGCACTTCAGCACAGGGAGGACGACCGGAAGGTTCACGGCAGGGCGGTGAGTGGGCCCCCTCTGATCCCTCACGCATTAAACTTACACGAGCCTCCTAGTCAGAGATCAGCTAGGCCAAGGGCCGCCACGGGCAATGCCTCACGGCATCACCCACCCAGACGGAGGATCGCCCACAACCAGTGGCGGAATACCACCATGACCTCCTGTCTACCCCATGCAGGGGAGGACTGGGACCCTAGGAGCCCCCACGTCCGTGGCAAGAGGATGCTGGCCTATCAACTGACCTGGGGCAGAGGGGATGCTCAACGGATCTGCCTGAATGCTGCAGCCTCCCTATCCCCCAAAGTGCAGGACTATCGATTCCCTACTTCGGGCACAGGCTGAACTCAGACTAGCCTCTTGCAGCCGCACCACCACTGGAGACCTAACCACAAGCGGTAGCTGTCACTGATGGGACACACACAGCACTCACTAATGCCAGCCTCACTGTAATTCCCCACATGTATACAGTCAGCGGCTGCCGAACGCTCCTGTTCATGGTTTATTTAGGTTTTACTTATTTTGTTCTACCTCTGTGCTTCAGGTCTAACTGTAAATCAGATTACTGCCTAGCATATGATACTTAGGTATACACATAGAATGTTCACACATAACCTTGCACCTATTCTCGTTATAGACCTGCAAAAATGCTACGACCATTCAGGTTATGCATAAATCTTTAACTACGTATATTTAGAGAGTGCTCCAATTGAATAATCGCATAGGCACAACTTGTTTAGACAGCCAGGATTATCAGCTACGTTGAATATTTGTTAAATACGACACCTATTTCACCTGTATATCCACAGTACTGAGGATAGTAATAGACACACTTGATTGAGCTTGTTTGAATATTTACCTCACTGTACTGCTGAAGCTTCACTGAACCAACCTGTTTATATTATAAAAATGTGCTAGATAATCTAATATCCCGCATGTTAAGCGAGTAGAAACGCTTGAGGACTGCTCTTGGGGCACCCCGAGCCTGCATGTTACGTTCATTTGCACAGCAAAAAAAAAAAAAATGTAAAAAATAAAATAAAAAAAACAAACAAAACAAGTACGACTTTGAATCTAACATGCAAGATCTAGAGAAAGAAGTTTTTACAGCAACTCTACACAGGCAGATGTTCTTAATAAGATCCAATCTGATTACAATACAATCCTAACAGAAAATAAACAAGTAAATAAGAGAATTAAATATCTGAAGAATAAAGTAATGGATTTGGAAGATAGAGGAAGAAAACAAACAAATCAGAGAGACTAAAATAAAATCTGGAAATTTAGTAACTATCCAAATGTGTACCATGCAAATTTGTTAGGTTCAAAGAACAAAAGAGGAGTTGCAATTATTATACCAGATAAGATCAAAGTAGATGTAATACATCAAGTTTTAGATGAAAATGGACGTTATCAAATTTTGATAATAAGACTAAATGACATAGAATACTCATTGGTTAATATATATGCCCCAAATCAAACCCTGTTGAAGTTCCTAGTAAATCTCTATATAATAAAATAGAACCTATGACATGTGGCAGATTAATTATAGGAGACTTCAATAGTGTAGTTCATTCCAAATTACAGGGAGTGCAGAATTATTAGGCAAGTTGTATTTTTGAGGATTCATTTTATTATTGAACAACAACCATGTTCTCAATGAACCCAAAAAACTCATTAATATCAAAGCTGAATATTTTTGGAAGTAGTTTTTAGTTTGTTTTTAGTTTTAGCTATGTTAGGGGGATATCTGTGTGTGCAGGTGACTATTACTGTGCATAATTATTAGGCAACTTAACAAAAAACAAATATATACCCATTTCAATTATTTATTATTACCAGTGAAACCAATATAACATCTCAACATTCACAAATATACATTTCTGACATTCAAAAACAAAACAAAAACAAATCAGTGACCAATATAGCCACCTTTCTTTGCAAGGACACTCAAAAGCCTGCCATCCATGGATTCTGTCAGTGTTTTGATCTGTTCACCATCAACATTGCGTGCAGCAGCAACCACAGCCTCCCAGACACTGTTCAGAGAGGTGTACTGTTTTCCCTCCTTGTAAATCTCACATTTGATGATGGACCACAGGTTCTCAATGGGGTTCAGATCAGGTGAACAAGGAGGCCATGTCATTAGATTTTCTTCTTTTATACCCTTTCTTGCCAGCCACGCTGTGGAGTACTTGGACGCGTGTGATGGAGCATTGTCCTGCATGAAAATCATGTTTTTCTTGAAGGATGCAGACTTCTTCCTGTACCACTGCTTGAAGAAGGTGTCTTCCAGGAACTGGCAGTAGGACTGGGAGTTGAGCTTGACTCCATCCTCAACCCGAAAAGGCCCCACAAGCTCATCTTTGATGATACCAGCCCAAACCAGTACTCCACCTCCACCTTGCTGGCGTCTGAGTCGGACTGGAGCTCTCTGCCCTTTACCAATCCAGCCACGGGCCCATCCATCTGGCCCATCAAGACTCACTCTCATTTCATCAGTCCATAAAACCTTAGAAAAATCAGTCTTGAGATATTTCTTGGCCCAGTCTTGACGTTTCAGCTTGTGTGTCTTGTTCAGTGGTGGTCGTCTTTCAGCCTTTCTTACCTTGGCCATGTCTCTGAGTATTGCACACCTTGTGCTTTTGGGCACTCCAGTGATGTTGCAGCTCTGAAATATGGCCAAACTGGTGGCAAGTGGCATCGTGGCAGCTGCACGCTTGACTTTTCTCAGTTCATGGGCAGTTATTTTGTGCCTTGGTTTTTCCACACGCTTCTTGCGACCCTGTTGACTATTTTGAATGAAACGCTTGATTGTTCGATGATCACGCTTCAGAAGCTTTGCAATTTTAAGAGTGCTGCATCCCTCTGGAAGATATCTCACTATTTTTGACTTTTCTGAGCCTGTCAAGTCCTTCTTTTGACCCATTTTGCCAAAGGAAAGGAAGTTGCCTAATAATTATGCACACCTGATATAGGGTGTTGATGTCATTAGACCACACCCCTTCTCATTACAGAGATGCACATCACCTAATATGCTTAATTGGTAGTAGGCTTTCGAGCCTATACAGCTTGGAGTAAGACAACATGCATAAAGAGGATGATGTGGTCAAAATACTCATTTGCCTAATAATTCTGCACTCCCTGTAGATAAAAATCAAGGTGATAAAGTTTCAGAAAAATCTGTAAATAGATCTAGTAATACTGAATGTATTTATTCTTTTATATCTTCGTCTTTATAGATAGTTGGCGTGTATTACACCCAAATGATTATTAATATACTTTTTTTCTGCGGTCCATGAATCATATTCTCACATAGAATACTTTTTAACCTCCATTAATTGTCTTGAATACATTAAAAAAGTGTAAATAGGATCTATAATCTGGACGGACCATGCTCCAGTATATCTGGAGATTAGTAATAACAATTATAAGATTAGAACAAGATGGAGGTCAAATTAAAATCTTAACTCATCTGAATCAGATTTGGAATACTTTCAAATTGAAATCAAGATTTATTTGGAAATTAATGACAATGGTATGGTTACCTTATCAATTTTATGATGTACTCAAATGTATTTTTCAAGGACTATCTATCAAACTTGGTTCTCAAAAAAAAAACAAAAAAAAAAACAGAAAGTCCTCTTTTAGACTTATATGTTGAATTAGTAAAAAATGAAAGACTTAATATGAACAGTATATGTTACGAAATAACTAAAATAATAGCTAGTATTAAAAAAGAAATAAATGGAAAAATGTTATCACAAGTGGTTAAGGCCATCCTTTTGCTTAAAAGAAAGATGGTATCATAATAATAAAGTAGGGAAGGTTCTTACATATAAACTGAAATATAATAATAAACAAAACATTATTTCTAAATTAATTGTAAATAATAAATCAGTATATTCTCCAAAAGACTTCCTGAGTAACCTTGAAATCCCTAAAATAACAGAAGACGACTTAGGTAAATTAAACGTACCATTTTCAAATATAGAGATTCAAAAGGTCATCTCGGAATTTAAACCTAGTAAGGCCCCAGGTCCAGATGGTTACTCGGCAATATTTTATAAGAAATTCCGGAAATTATTATACCAATTCTTTTAACCATGTTCAGGGATTCTTAAGTAATGGAATTCCTAGGGAGATGCTTCAAGCCACGACATCTCCAATCTTAAAACCGGGAAAGGATGCCACATTAACTTCCAGATACAGACTAATATCTTTAATTAATTTAGATGTAAAAATTCTCAAAATTATAGCAAACCGAATTACACTGATCATTCCCCAGATTATTCATAAAGACCAATCAGGGTTTGTCCTGGGCAGAAATCCAATAGATAACATCCGTGAGATAATAAAAATAATACATATTGCAGAAAGATCCAAAATTGAAAGCCTTTTTGGTCTTAGACGCCGAAAAGTCTTTCGATAGAGTTAACTCTATCGGTTTTAAAGGCAAAATTAAAGATAATATTATGTCTTTATACACAAATCCAACAGCCAAAGTAGTTGGACCAGTGTTTGAATCAAATTGGTTTGCTATATCAAATGGAACACATCAGGGATGCCCATTGGCACCCCTACTATACATACTTTCCATTGAACCATTAGCCATCTTAATCAAGAAAAATGAACAGATTCAAGGACTACAGGTAGGAAACCGTAACTGCAAAATAATCTTATATGCAGATTATGTCTACCTGTCCATGACAAACCCTGTAGAATCAATTGACGCACTCATTATTTCCATTAATCCATTCAGTAAAATTTCAAACTATAAAATTAGTGTTCCGAAATCTCAAATTTTAATAAAGTTTGTTTCTAATACTAACTTAGAACTGATCAAATCTAAATATCAATTTGACTGGAAAAAAACATATATAGTTAATTCGGGAATTAAGATCAAACTAGATGTACCCAGTATGGTAGAATTGAACTATATGGAGTTGTTGAATAACTTGACATCATACTTCTCCTTTCGTAAGGATTGGAAATATTTTGGCTATTGTGGTTAATAAAGGTAGTAAACGCCTATGTACTTCCTAAAATTCTCTACTTGTTTAGAACCATGCCCCTCAGAGTTGATTCTAAATTATTGGGCACATTTGCTATATTGTTTAAAGACTATTTGGAGGGGTGTCACAGGTGGTGGTCCGAGGACCCGACCCCTGTGTGCCTGATGTAGATGATAGGAGTCTCAGCGTGGAAGTGGACAATCAGGGTCTGGTGCAGGGTAACCACACGCCCCCTGGTGTTAAGCACCAGCATTTGTGCGGCCACATACCAGAACCCTGATGCAGCTTAAGCGGAAGCCAGGAGCTAGATTATATGCTGATTTGTATCCAGTACTAGAAACAAGGTAAGACTAGAATAGGCACCAAACAAGAAGACAAGACAAGACTAGAATAACCCAGAACAGTAGAAGAACAGAAAGCAGAACCCAGAACATGTACACAATACAAGAGGGAAACATTAACAGGAAATGGGCAGGACAGGACAGTACATGAACTGGGAATACAAGACAAAATAAAACATACTATATGTAATAAACAATGGAGATTTAGACATACATAAATGGCCAAGATGTATGCAGCCCACCACTGTGCCAAAGTATTCCAATTACGGTGGGTCCTAATTGCCTAGTCATGCATGACTAAATAAACAACAATAAAACACACATAGTACTTGCCTGCAAACAAAAGGAGCAGAGGAAATGATACCACTGCTTGCAGTAACAGGCTGAAACAAAAAGGATTAATGGAAAAGGAATGGGTGTGGCAACAAAAAACATTTAAAGGAATCCAGGAGATTGGGAATTCCAGGAACGCAATAAAGGAATGAACCCAGAAAACCCAGCATAAAGAAAACCAGACATAGAATAGAAAACCATAAAAACCAAGAAAAACTAAACAAGAATTGTAAAAAGAGTACTGGATACCAGAAGCCAAGGTCAGACATGAACAGAATGGAACAGGTCGTGACAAGGGGAAAGCATCCAAGACTATCCAATGATATCTTAGTTAAGACTAAAAAAGGAGGGTGGCATATCCTAATATATATTATCTACAAAAAGCAGCTATGTTAAATCACTTTACTCTTTGAATTTGAAAACAAAAGACTTAGACTGGTTCCATTTTGAAAAAAAAAGGATATGGGTGTACGTGATATCTCGAAAAAAAAATTGGTCAAATTAGGCAGCAATAGACTAAGTCCATATTAAATCCAATAATTAATGATATGATAACTACTCTGTTTAAACTAAAGCATAAACTTACGTTAAATATATCATCATATGAAGCGCCCATTAAAGTAATCTCATATAATAGATAAAAATTTCAGATATCTTAATAAATGGGGAAATTATGTCCTTTAACTTACTTCAACAAAGATATTCACTTTTGAAAAGAGATATTTCCCTACTTAAGATTAAAACATTTTGATGGATAAAGAATACTTGTACCACCATTGGTTAGATTATATTCGCTTTCTCTTATTATAAAAAATACAAAAAAAAATTACTATCTAAAATTCTAACTTTATTAAATTCTAATTATCCAATACCTGAGAAAATAATTAAACCTGCACCAATACGTAAATGGGAAGCTGAACTAAATATTGTCTTTTCAATGGAAGATTTGTTCAAAGGAATTTCTCAAGTGTCTCGTACGATCCACTGTATTTCTATAATGGAATTGCATTATAAATTAATCTAAGGGTGGTATCTGACTCCTACGCATCTTAATAAAATCTCCAGAAATAATTCAGATAAGTGTTGATGTCATCTAGAAAAATGGACCATAGCACATATTTAGTGGGAGTATGAAGAGTTAGAAAAAATTAACTCTGAAATTAAGTACTGTTTACGAATAATATTTAATAGTAATAATTTTATTCCATATATGTTCTTATGGAATATAGATTTCCCACAGTGTAATAAAGCAGAAGAACATTTAGTAATACATATACTTTTTGCAACTAAAATAGTAATAGCTTGAAATTGGAAAACCATAACTTTAAAATGGACAGCTATATGTGATCAAATTTTATATCAGTACAAAATGGAACGCAGTTTCTTCTTAGTAAATGGTACATTGGAGAAATACAAGAAATATTGAGAACCATCAAAGAAATATATAATTATGCAACCATATAACCGACAAGATTAACAAACCTAAACTACCTCTTACTATTCTATTCAATATAGATAACGAATCTTATAGATTTCATCCCTCCCCTCCCTTCCCCTGGATACTTATGTATGAATGGATGTATGCATGTATGAGAAATATATTTGAAATAATATATGTTTATGTACTGTATTATATACTATAAAATTTTAAATTATTCATATGTACTAAAATACACATTTAATTCAAAAACGTATAAATATTATATGAATAATGTCTATGTATGAGAAAGAAAAACTTGTCAAAAATAAAGAATTTATAAACAAAAAACAGAAAGTGCTTGTTCTCCCCCTAGTGGAGAAAAATACTTTTTGACTACTTAATCTTGGCTGAACATATATTCCTAAAATAAAAAATAAACAAACAACAATGGTAAATGTTAATAATGTTGTATTTGTATTCACTGCAACATACACAGTGACTCCAATAAACATTTCTTTTTAACTAACAGCCCAAGTTACATCCATACTTCTAGAATCTAGTGCACTTTAAAGGGACACTCCACTACCCAAATAAAAAGTCACAGTCTACTCCCAATGAAAAAAAACATTGAATTATGCATTTTTTTTCACTGGCGGTAAACATAAAAACAACTTGCAAAAACTGCAGTTATCTTGTCTGCTGCCTTTGCAAGTCCTTCCCTTCTTCTCCAGCCAAGACTTTCTGTGGCTGCCCAATCACAGACTTGTTGCAGCTCGATACACTATGTTTAATGTAGAATTTCTTATCAACTGCACTGTTATTGCCTAATACAGCCCACAGCAATCTCATATGTGTAATTAAAATATTAATAGAGTAGGACCTGCCAAAGATGGGGCACATTGACGTTGTGGCAGGCTTATGCAATGTATGATCATATACTGTAACTAAACCCCATTATTTTTTGCCTAGATTAGGGGTTTAATAAAAGTAACAAAATCTGTCAGCACCAACATTGCTGTTTAGTGGAAAGGGGAGTGTGCTGGATTTTCATTTTTATTGTACTTATTGGCTCCCAGCAGCACCCTATTTATGCATGTTTAGGTGAGTGCAGCCAGTCCTTGTTTTCTCATATTGTTGGGAATTCACCCAAAATATATAGGACAGTTTACTATGTGCAAGGTATATCTTGTCTGAATGCTATCCACAGTTGAGCATAATTAATTACACATGATAAAATAAAGTGTTATACTAATGTAAGAAACTAAAGGGAACGTCAATCATGGTTTTATTGTACATGTCTTTTTTTTATATAAAGGTTGTATTTAATATTATATCATAGAAGACTGAAGATAAAGAGAAATTCTAGTGCTGGAGTCTGCTCACTACTTTAAGTTGACAAACAGCATGCAAAATATAGAATGATAACCCACAACATGCAATACTTAATAGTAATGCTGATGAATGAACCTTAATTCTGCTTCTCCTATGATAATATTGAGAGGCTAGTACTGATGCTGCATGATTGAATGATTTTTTTAAATAGAGCACTAGTAACTGCATGGGCATTCTTTAGTACAATCTGTGGCAACGTTTAGCAGCAAGATTCTGTAAATAATAAACATTGTGAATGTCCTTGATGAAAAGACAACATAAATTGAGCAGTAGATCTGATACTAAGGGTAAAAAACATTTTTGTATATTAACACATAGCTTTAATTTGAAGGTAAGAAAAAAAAAAAAACAATTATAATAACAGGAAAATAATTAATGAACACTATTATAAAAACACATCTACTTGGATAACAAGACGTACTGATGATAATAAGAAGGAAGAAGTGCAAGAGTTATTCCACCAGTACTTTTCTCAAATGGATGTGAAGAAGAATTGTTCAGAATATGAAAGAAATGTCTATGTAATAGCATTAAAATACCACTTAACACAGACAAGATGAAAATTGTTGGTAATAACATGAGTATATATCAGGGTACAAATATACTATTGCTTACAATACGCGTTATTACCATTAATATTTATTAGATGAGAATACAAGTTTTCATCACAAGCTGTTTTCTTCTGGAAGAGAAAATGAATAGAAAAATAGTAAAGGGAATAAAAAATTTTTTTTAAATTAAAATAGTTTTTTTCATATTTTTTTTAATTTTTAATATCATGTGTATAATATTTAAATATATAAAACTTTAACTTTTTGATTTGCCACAACAAGAAGAAATGACAATGAGCATAAGAAAGAGCTCGGAATAGTAATATAAGTAATAAGTAATATAAACCCTATATATTCTTTCAGATTGGAGAGATACCCACTGTACTCTTTGTCACTTTTATATTGTTCTAGGAATGCAATTCAACATTTCAATGTGTATTTAAGCTTCACAAAAGGTCTTTGGATGACATTTTGAATATTAGTAATCATGTGGTATATGTAATTGACAGCAGTCCTTTTTAAGGAGAATGGCAATAGTAGTAACCTCCTGAAATATAGTGTATATCATTATTATTACACACTTGCAAGGAAAAATAAAAATAATCTGCATAATTATCCTTTTAAAGATCACATGTGACAATATATAAACAGCACATAGAAAACTACAGAATAATGATAAAGGAGGTGATTTGAATATTTCTCTATTAAGACATGCCCCATGGTGTCCTTGGGTTCAAACACACATGCCAACCATTTTAAAACCTTTTTTGATTAATATTTTTTTAAGATGATTGCCAATAAAAGCTAACCTCTGAATGTCAGTGTGTATTGTTATAATTATAACAGTGTACACTATTATTGTAATTATTACTCGTAAAAAGTGTGATGTATATATTTAACATTATGTCATATTATACACATTTAATAACAATAACAAAGTATTTAACCAGGAAAAGCACATTCAGATTACTCTGGTTTTCAAGTACGTCCTGGGGATGTTATCTTAGCCCAATATCCAGGGGTTATTACTATTACCCAATTTATGGTACTCATTTTATCTACCATCGATGGATGAAGGATTGAGTCAACTCTGCCAACCAAAGGGTTGAACAGATTCTACTGATTATGCATTAGCCCAGTGAGCTATCTCACTGGCATAACAGCATCAGTACATTGCAGACTATGTGAAGCAATCTCGCAGAGCCATGGTTAGAGTGAGCTATATAGGAACCCATATAGAAGAGATGTAAATGTAATAACATGGAAGATTCTGTAGGATATATTAAATTAGCCGGAATATGGCTATGGGGACATTAACTGGTGGAATTGACTGTGTGAGGCATTAATTGGGGAAATATGACCATTGAAACCATTACATGTGTGAAAATATGCATATAATGGACCTTCACCGAATGGGATATGGGTATGGAAGACTAACAAGGCATTAACTGGGGTGGTTTAGCTGTGGGTGACATTAACATGGGGAGATGGCTGTGGGATATTTACAGAATGATGTAGCCATGGTAACATTTAAAGGGGAAATATGAACTGGGGATATAGACTGTGGATATTAACTGGGGGATGGGATGTGGAAATATAAATTGGGAGGATATGAGTAGGAAGGCTGAAAAGAAGGAAAGGGCTTTTAGGATCAATTGAAAGAATTTGTAAGCAGAAGGATGAGGAGGGGGAACTATACCAGGTCAGTATCAGGGAAAATTAACTGAGACAGATTAAATTATGGGAAATTAATATGAAGAGCAGTGGAAACAGGATATCAGCTAATGAGTGCATGTAGAAAGTAAGAAGTAAATGTGAGGAAATAATAATTCCTATTTATCCAGTAATTAACATAGGAGATGCTTTGCGTGTGTATGGCTTTATGGGTTGTGATTTGTGAGTGGCAGGGCAGCACATTGTCCTTGGACCATCCCTGGTACCCTGAACGTTTAATATGTAAAAACTCTAGAAACGGCTGTGCTTTAAGCAATTATCACATCTATTAACAGGTGCATTTTTCCTTTTTTTCCATGTGTTCCTTCTCTTTGAAAACAAAAGAATATAGACTGTCTAAGAGCATGTAGTTACTAAAGTATCTATTGATTGCATTTAGTTTTGTGACTTGGTATTCAGTACATTTTTTATTGAAAGGAGTGTGGTATTTAAATTGTTCAATCAGTTTATGGTCTGAACTGGCACATAAATCATGCTTAGGTTATTTTGCATTTTTAGTGCGTGCTACTCAGCATATAAATTATAGTGTTTATAATAACTTATATAGAAATTCTGTTTAATCTTTTAATCTAACAGTTTATACAACATACCTATAATGTTATAAGATTGCACATTTAAAATATGCTGATGTAAATTTTGTTCCGTTATTAAAAATACGAAAAAAATGTATCAAGAGCTTTGATTTATATATTCCTTCGAAGCCGATAATAGAAAACCCTAAGATAAAAAAAATAGTCATTGTTCAAAGGTAATTGAATCCAATCCTATGGGTCTTATGCCATTACTATATATAGGTAAGTAAGAACAAGCACCAAATCTAGCTGCAGATATTCAGAAAGGCATTTTGATTGATAACCTTTGTAATACAACTTTCTGTCTTTTATGAACACATGATTGGATTAAGAATATAGCAAAATTATCTCCCTATAATCTGGGGGATGGAAATATTAGGTTTAGTATTAAAATAGAATATTGCAGAACTCCTGTAACTTGATAAATCTGTCTCTGCCTTAGAAGGCCAAAGATAAGGTTTGCAATGATGAATGGAAAGTATCTTATTTCTTTAGCCATATAAATGTCTGCATGTCAAAAACCTCAGATTCTGATTAATACAGTGATATTTTGGGACATGCATGCATCTTTTCTCTGAGATAAGGTTCTGTGCACGGCATTTACTAAGCAGGAATGTGTTAATAAAATTGGGAACTCTCTTGACTAGGCTGTACAATGAAATATTTTTTGCAGATAACTTGAGGATTATTAAAAAAAAAAAAAAAAAAAAGCTTAATAAAATAGCAAAATTAAAAGGCAGCTTTGATCTGTCAAAAACAAGCTTCCTACACAACTTAACATTAACAATTGTACCTGAAATCGTCGTTCAAGGTATGGTTTATACTTACTGAGAACAAGCAAACAGAAAATCAAAACCCAATGCTCACATCACATCTCATTTACAGGTGATACTTGAAAAATTAGAATATTGTGCAAAAGTTAATTTCAGTAATGCAACGTAAAAGGGGAAATTAATATATGAGACAGACACATTACATGCAAAGCAAGATAGTTCAAGCCGTGATTTGTCATAAGTGCGATGATTATGGCTTACAGCTCATGAAAACCCCAAATCCACAATCTCAGTAAATTGGAATATTGTGAAAAGGTGCAATATTCTAGGCTCACAGTGTCCCACTCTAATCCGCTAAGTAAGCCATAACACCTGCAAAGGGTTTCTGAGCCTTTAACTTGTCTCTCAGTCTGGCTCAGTAGAAATCAAAATCATGGGGAAGACTGCTGACCTGACAGTTGTGCAGAAAACCATCATTGACACACTCCATAAGGAGGGAAAGCCTCAAAAGGTAATTGTGAAGGAAGTTGGATGTTCCCAAAGTGCTGTATCAAAGCACATTAATAGAAAGTTATGTGGAAGGGAAAGGTGTGGAAGAAAAAGGCGCACAAGCAGGGATGACCGCAGCCTGTAGAGGATTGTCAGGAAAAGGCCATTCAAAATAGTTGGGGACTTTCACAAGGAGTGGACTGAGGCTGGAGTCAGTGCATCAAGAGCCACCACACACAGACAGATCCTGGACATGGGCTTCAGATGTCGTATTTCTCTTGTCAAGCTCCTGAACAAACAACCAACATCAGAAGTGTCTTACCTGGGCTAAAGAAAAACAGACCTGGTCTGTTGCTCAGTGGTCCAAAGTCCTCTTTTCTGATGAGAGCAATTTTTGCATCTCATTTGGAAACCAATGACCCAGAGCCTGGAGGAAGAATGGAGAAGCACACTGCAAGATGCTTGAAGTCCAGTGTGAAGTTTCTGCAGTCTGTGTTGATTTGGGGTGCCATGTTATCTGCTGGTGTTGGTCCACTGTGCTTCATTAAGTCCAGGATCAACGCAGCCATCTACCAGGAGTTTTTGAAGCACTTCATGCTTCCTTTCACAGACTAGCTTTATGGGGATGCTGACTTCATTTTCCAGCAGGACTTGGCACCAGCCCACACTGCCAAAAGCACCAAAGCCTGATTCAATGACTGTGGGATTACTGTGCTTGATTGGCCAGCAAACTCGCCTGACCTAAACACCATAGAGAATATATGGGGCATTGCCAAGAGAAAGATGAGAGACATGAGACCTCAGCAGTGCCACAGGCTGAGTTCCCATGCCACGCTGCATTGAGACCGTAATTGTTGCAAAAGGGGCCAAAACAAAGTACCAAGTCCATATGCATGCTTATACTTTTCAAAGGGCCGATATTGTTCTATGTACACTCCTTGTTTTATTGATTGCATGTAATATTCTAATTTACTGAGATTGTGGATTTGGGGTTTTCATGAGCTGTAAGCCATAATCATTGCACTTATGACAAATCTCGGCTTGAACTATCTTTTGCACTGTATGTCATGCGTCTATCTCATATATTAGTTTCCCCTTTTATGTTGCATTATCAAAATAAATTAACTTTTGCACGATATTCAAATTTTTGAGTATCACCTGTAAATGCTAAAATAGCTGAATAAACTGTGTTTTCTTAATGCAATAGTGTTCTAGTGACCATTTAGGTGACTGCGCCAGTTCTGCCTGGGTTAAAAACAATATTTTACTTACCTTTCAGTGTTCACTGTGCCAGTCACTCCTTGTGAAGCTACATAGTTATATAGCTGAAAAGAGACATGTGTTCATCAAGTTCAGTGTTTCTCATATCTATTTTTGCAGTTCATCCAAAAGAAGGCAAAAAACCCAGCTTGAAGTGCTGTCCAATTTTGCAACAAACTAGCAAAAGATCCTTCAGACTCTAGAATGGCAGTCAGATATCTTCTTGGATCAAGAAGCTATAATCCCACAATTTAAACATCATATTCCTAAATATAATGTTTTTGCAAGTATTTAGCCAATTTCAGTTTAAACAACTGCACAGACTCTGATAAAACCACCTCTTCTGGCAGAGAATTTCACATCTTTATTGTTCTTAATGTAAAAAAAAAAAAATAATCCTTTGCTTTAGACTAAATTTCATTTTTTTCCTGTCTAAATGCATGACCTCATGTCTTATGTATAGTTCTATTTATAAACATATTTCAGACAATGGTTTACATTGGCCCCAAATGTATTTGTTTAATGTTATCATATCCTCTCTGATATGTTATCGTATCCCCTCTGAGGCATAGTTTTTCTAGACTAAACAGATTAAATTTGTTATTCGTTCTTCATAACCAAAATGTTGAATTCATTTTATTAATCTTGTAGTCTGCCTCTGCACTTTTTCCAGAACCATAATATCTTTCTTTAGAACAGGTGCCCACAGTTGCACGGCATACTCAAGGTGTGTTTGTGATAAAGATGCAAAATTATATTTTCACAGTGAAATTTAATGCATCTTATACATGACAATACCTTACTGGCATTAGCAACTGCTGATTG
Organism: Pelobates cultripes; assembly: GCA_933207985.1. Lineage (NCBI taxonomy): Eukaryota > Metazoa > Chordata > Amphibia > Anura > Pelobatidae > Pelobates > Pelobates cultripes. The sequence continues at coordinate 69,975,351 of OW240917.1, read as the reverse complement.
ACATTGCACATTGTTGCCTAGTTTGTTGTCTATGACAATTCTCAAATCCTTTCGTGTGTTATTCTTGATTCACTACCATTTATGGTGTGAGTTGCTTGTGCATTCTTTACTCCAAATGCATAAGTTTGCATTTTTCTACATTAAATCTCATCGGCCATTTCAATATCCAGTCCCCCAATCTATCTAAATCCCTCTGCAGCGAAACTAATACCCAGCTCACGTTGTATTGCTTTACAGTGTTTTGGGTCATCTGCAAACACTGAAACATGTCTTTTAATGACCATTTCAAGATAATGTATAACTATGTTAAATAGAAGTGGTTCCTGAACAGAACCCTGCGAGACACCACTTACCACTCCTGTCCAGTTTGAAAATGTACCATTAATAACAACTTTCTGTACTCTATATTTAAGCCAATGTTCTACCCAATAACAAGAATTTTCATCTAGACCAATTTCTTTTAGGTTGCACACTAACCTATTGTGTGGATCCGTATCAAACACCTTGGCAAATTCCAAGTAGATCACTATTATTATTATTATTATTATTATTATTATTGCCATTTATATAGCGCCAACAGATTCCGTAGCGCTTTACAATATTATGAGAGGGGGGATGTAACTATAAAAAGGACAATTCCAAGAAAACTTACAGGAACAATAGGTTGAAGAAGACCCTGCTTAACTGAGCTTACAGTCTATAGTAGGTGGGGTATAAGACACGTTAGGACAGGAAATATCAAATAGGGTGGGAGTGAAGCAGAGCTGGAGGACAGAGTAAAGCACTGCCCTATAGGAGAGAGCAAGAGACAGGTATGTAAGGTAGAGGTTACTCTGGGAGGCCATAAGCTTTCCTGAAGAGATGGGTTTTAAGGCCCTTCTTAAATGAGTGAGGACTAGGGGAGAGTCTGATTGTGGTAGGCAGGCTATTCCATAGGAAAGGAGCCACCCGCGAGAGGTCCTGCAAGCGCAAGTTGGCCATACGGGTGCAAGCAGCGGTCTGGAGGCGGTCACGGGCAGAGCGGAGGGAACGAGGAGGGGCATACCCATGGATCACTGAATAGATATAAGAGGGGCATGAATTGTTCAGTACTTTAAATGTATGGGTTAGCACTTTGAATGGACTCCTATAGGATACAGGGAGCCAATGTAAGGACTGGCAGAGGGGTGAGGTGTGGACCGACTAGAGAGGAAAATCAGTCTAGCAGCAGCATTTATTACCGACTGTAGCAGGGCAATACCGCTTTTGGGGAGACCAATCAGGAGAGGGTTACAGTAATTCATGCAGGAAGTTACTAGAGCATGGACAAGCTCCTTGGTAGCATCTTGTGTAAGAAAGGGGAGGATGCGGGCTATGTTTTTAAGTTGGAACCTACATGATTTGGCAACAAACTGGATGTGATGCTCAAAGGTGAGGCCAGAGTCAACTATGACACCAAGACAGCGTGCCTGCAAGGATGGACTTATGTGGATATCACTGACTTGAAGGGAGGGCTAGAGTAGTGATCCACTGCATCACTCTGATCTATACTTATAATACTTTCCCAGCCACAGAACTTAAGCTCATAGGTCACAGCTCACAGGTCTTTAATTTCCAGGCAAATATTTTGAACCATTTTTGAATATAGGAATAGACATGCCTTCCTCCACTCCTTCAGTACAATTCCTCTGTCCACAATATTGCAGTTCTTCAAAGTTACTCCTGGTTTTGAACTTCTACTTAAAAATGGACTACTTAAAAGAGACTACTTTTAAGCAACTCCAAGTTAGCCACTGCCTCTTTGGTGGAGATCATCATGATCAGTGATATCAGCCGATCCAATTCTTTCACATTGGGAAGCATTGGGTTGCTAGTGTGCATGCAGAGCAAAGACACCACACTGCACCAATCAAATGGTCTGAGAATATCTGATTGAAATAGTAGGGTTTTACTCTGCTATTTCATTGAAGCAGTTCTAGTGGCTGTGAGTGCCACTAGTGGTAGGTTAACCCTGCAATGTAAACATTGCTATTCTGCAGAACTGCATTGTTTTCAGCTGCAGGATAAATACAGGGGACTCATGGTGTGCAGAACACTTCATTGAGATATAGTGATCTGGATGTCTATAGTATTCTTTAATATACGTAGGTACCAGGTTGTGCATATACATTTTGCGTAGTTGCATGCATTTAAATAAAAGTGATTGATGTCATTATGGATTTTACAATCTTTCCTCTAGGGAGAATTAATAGAAAATATAGAATGTGGGAAACACCAAAACATAAATAATAAAAATGTAACTATTAATGAAAGACTAGTAAAAATTATCCAATGCCTGAATGTATAAATATGACAGTAATGTACTCTAAAAGGGAACAAAAAAAACAAAAAAAATAAAAAGTAAATAAGACTGAAGAGAAAAGCTAAGCAATAACATAACTTGTCCTGTGACAAGGAGAACCCAATGCCCAGAGAAATAAGGAAGTGGCAACCAGGACCAAAATGCTAAGGTGCATATAGTATGTGGCTGTGAAGCTAATTGCCACCTGATTTATCCGGATGCCACAAATCAATACCCTATAGCTCAAATGATGTGAGAGGAGCCTAATACACCAAGTGGGCTAAAAGTCCACTAAAAGTATATAATAAGCATATGTACATAAGTTACTTGGTATATCATAGAGTAGTATATATGCAGGTATATGTACACATCATTGAGCAGTTCATAGATTTGTTAATTAGTATGAGGTAACACAGGAAGGGTGCATGTGTTGGTTGGTCCCTGTACTAGTATAAAGTTAGCCAAAATGATTTTCTAGTCCCTACATATTTGACAGCCAAAACATGTCCCCCCCCCCATGTGAGTAACCCAAACTGGATACAAATATCCCAAACAAGTTGGTTTACACTATATACCTACCTGTTGTGTACATATACCTGCATATATACTACTCTATGATATACCAAGTTACTTATGTACATGTGCTTATTATATTCTTTTAGTGGACTTTTAGCCCACTTAGTGTATTAGACTCCTCTCACATCATTTGAACTATAGGATATTGGTTTGTGGCATCTGGATAAATCAGGTGGCAAGTAGCATTACAGTCATATACTTTCTGCACATTAGCATTTTGGTCCTTGTTGCCACTTCCCTCTCTCTTGGCACTGGGTTCTCCTTGTCACAGGACAAGTTATTTTATTGCTTAGCTGTACTCTTCAATCTTATTTACTTTTTGTTTGTATTTTTTTTTCCACTTTACAGTACATTACTGCCATATTTATACATGCGTTGGATAGTTTTTACTATTCTGTGTTTCACCACATTCTATTTTTTCTCACAAGTATGTTAAAGGGCTCAAACCCCTTGTAGGGTAGTGAATCATCCCCCTTGACTATGAGCTTATAGTGGTAGACAATATATATCTATATCATGTAAATCTTTCCTCTAAGGTCTAGTTCTAGAACATTTTAATTCCCACTTTTTTAGCTTATGTTTTATTACCCAGTACAACCATTAAGTATTTGAGACAATTTATTATATTTCCAACCATTAAGTTTGTTTTATATATGGAATTGTTAATTAGTTGAGGTTATAATGGAAACTTTTTATAGCTTTGCCTGAATTCATTTATTTGTAGTTTCTTTAATCAATAGAAGGGATTGTGAGTAAAAAAAAAAAGAAAAAAAAAGAAAAAAAAAAAGTAAATTCTAATAAACACCATGATTCAGCATCAATCACCGGAGTCAGTTCTCATTTTGTTTGCTGTAATATAACTACATTATTTGGTTAAAAGTTGTACCAGCCTGTTTTAACAAATATTGATCTTATCTCTGTTAATAGAATCAACCCCAATATGTCAGATGTTTTCCTTAACGCACATTGATTTTATTTGCTATTTGAAGAAAATAGAGGACAGAACAAAATGTATTTGATCAAAAGACAGCTAAAAGGGTTCTAAATACTAATTAAGCAGCTAAATGGAAGCTGATTTTCACAGTGTATAGCAACAGAACGTATCAAACATTTTATCAGCAGTCTTCAATAATTACTAACAGCAATAAAATAGTTCAAAACATAAGTAAATTCACATTTTGCATTACATAATAATATCTGTCTGTATCCATTTTAGGAGACTTACATGGTCTAAGGACTACAATGTATGCAATGTTGGAACTAATGATGGAACTAATGGACAAAGGGTCCCGGCGCAAGAAAGGTTTTTATCCCCCAGATAGAGGAGTGGTAGATCTTCAACTATTATGCAACTTCTATAATGTTGTTCAAGCTGTGGATCATGAAGGAGTGCACTAATGTACAGCTCACAACAGTAATGTTGTTTCAGTGCACGGTTTCCCTTATGTGTTTATGTCTTTGTTCTTATATGTATATAATGAAATGGAGAACTTTTATTTAATCATTTGGAAATATCTCTTGGTTGAATTCTTTTGGTAATTACCTAATTTGCTAACAATTGCTTTTTAGTTGAGGTGGTGATCACCCACATTCCTATCCAATCCCTATCCAGACCTTGGCACTTGGCTTTACTACAAGGTGGTGAGTGAAATACAGCATATACAGAAACACCTATTACTGGATAAAAACACACTCAGTGGATAATAGGTAAAACATTTCAACAATTACCCTATTTACTGATGGTACTGTAGACAAAGGACTCCTCCTGATCCTCAAAACAATATAGAAAAGATACCCAAAGGTAATCTACAATACAATAATGACAGAAAAAAACATAGTGCAATATTACTAAAAGAAAAAAAGGGGGATAATGGAAAAATAAGTAGCACTCACAAACCAACACTGATTGCAGGCATATCACTATGTGATCTATTGGTAGCCCCAGGACTTACGGAACATTGTTGCATGTAAGGAAAGGAAAAAAGGAAATAATAGTGCAGAGTTTCCAAATAAAATAACACTTCTTTAATACAAGGCACACTTACAGGATAAAAGTGGCAAATAGGCACATCACAATCTGTCAAATAGGTATTCTGGTCTTAAGATCCAGAAAAACAGGAAGCCCAGTAAACAGTGGATAAGAAAAAAATAAAATAAACATAAATAAACTCTATACACTGGGGCATGGCCAGGAAGCCGAAGCGGATGGTCGCACTACACTAGCGCTCCGCTCCAAGATTAGCAATATTGCTCTCCACTCACCTCATAACATGGCTCAATAAAAGGGTAAAAAACAGCATGACCTAGGGGACAAATCTGGATTTTTCACGGCACGATCAGCACAAAATAAAACCCCTGGCCTACACGAGGCAGACCAAGATGGCGGCGGGGACGATACTCTCCCCCTGCAAAACTGGCCGGACCCTGGCAGTCTCCTGGTCACCCAGGAAATCTTGAGAGCCTGCCTGGAGGAAATGTCACAAAAACTGCTGTCCAACATACAATCCTTGGTAGCCACGCTAAGTAAAGACGTACAAGAGCTAGGGGAAAGGACGGCCTACGTGGAACACCGCATGTGCGAATACGCTGATGCTCATAATAACCTAGCACTCAACGTCCAAGCCCTAGAAAAACAGCTCACCTCGGCACAATTAAAGATCTCCGACCTAGAGGACAGATCAAGATGTCAGAATCTGCGGATAAGAGGTATACCGGAATCAGTATTACAGACAGACATACCCGAATTTCTAACTGGGTACTTCAATTGCCTCCTACCTGACATGCCAACAGATATGATCCTATTAGACCGGGCCCACCGCGTAGCCAAGCCTAAATTCCTACCAACGGATTCAGCAAGAGACACGCTGACCCACCTTCACTACTATCATGTGAAGGAGGCTATTATGAAAGCAGCAAGAAACCGTGTTAATCTACCTCCACAATACGACAAGCTGCAAATATTCGCAGATCTATTGGCGGCTACTCTGCAGAGAAGAAGGGAGTTTAAAGAGACCACAGACACCTTACGAGAACACAAGATCCCTTATAGATGGGGACACCCAGTATGCCTGATCATCCAACGAAATGGGACTTTCACTCACATACTATCCCCGCAGGAAGGACTGAAAACCCTTCGACAATGGAATCTCCAGGTCCACAAGCGAGCCGGGAGAGCCACCTCACCGCAACGAATAGAACAAGAGTGGAAGAAGGCGAAGAAGTAAAACAAACACCAACTTCCTGTTTCCAGGCACGGGTGATCAAGATTCTGGACTGATAAGCGATGCTTCCTGATTGCGAACATTAATGTTGGGTATTTACCACACACACCCGATACCCCCACACGCACATCACACCTACACTACCAGAAAATAGGAGACAAAACTGCGCAAAAAACAAACAAAAAAAAAACCAGTTAATTATTATTATTAGTTTACACCTGTCTCCTTGCTAAGTATTTGCCTCACAATGGAAGGGATAAACTTTATCTAACTACCCTAATCAGACACTCCATACACAGCACCGTTTAAGTGGCGGGGTGTCTGGGCAACAAAATCAAATAGTAGTTAACAGGCCTGTCTTGCCTACCAAAAACTGCCAAACGGCAAAGTGGAAAGTCCACGATGCCAACATTACTCACTACCACCACACCCTTTAAAATCTGTAAATTTGTACTTATTTGAACTCTAACCAAAATAATGATCTCTATTGTTTGTTTTCTATGTTACAAATATGTTTGCAATTGTTATAGGGCTAAGCATCAATGATTTCCCACCTTTGATATTGATGTTGCTAACCCCCATGGTACCCTTTAAAGGTACTCAGCCCTTTCTGGGCTTTGAGGCTCAAACCGCACTGTTTTTCCTTTTCCTTGCTCTAACCCTCCTGTATTCTTCCCACTACCCAGTATATCCTATTCCCCCGGAGGAGAAACATTATGAGGAAGCTATGTCCCACCTCGGACGCCGATCAAGGGAGCTATCCATGGATCCAAGACGCTGTCACACCAAGTATCCGCCACACCAAACCACCTCACATGTACATTAATAAACAACACGACCGATAGCCGAACAGACACCTTTGGGAAGTTCATAACTCACACTCTCAGCACCTTTAAAAAGCACACCGACATAACCCTACCCCTCTGAAAATACATAACCACAACGTCAGGGGTCTCAACACCCCTGTCAAAAAAGACACTTACTCTTCCAAGACCTCCGCACGTCCTCACCAGATGTGTTGTGCCTACAAGAGACACATTTTACCAAACCACCTACCCTAAAACCCCTTGATTACCCTCACCAATATCATGCAACTGCCAAATCCAAAACGAAAGGGGTCTCTGTGTTAATAAGCAACTGAGTAGCATTCACACAACATGATCTAATCATAGATGAGGAAGGCCGTTATATCTTGCCAATTTGCACAATTAACGATATCACATCCATATTGGCAAATGTATATGCACCTAACTCAGAACAACGCAATTTCCTACACAAAATCCTGGCTAAAATTGAAACGATTCAGAAAGGTATGGTAATAATTTGGGGGGGGTTTCATCCACATCCTGGACCCTAACCTTGACTCTAGTGATGTCCCGAACGGTTCGCTGGTGAATAGTTCCTGGCGAACATCGCTTGTTCGCGTTCGCCACAGATGGCGAACATATGCGCTGTTCGGTCCGCCCCCTATTCGTCATCATTGAGTAAACTTTGATCCTGTACCTCACAGTCAGCAGACACATTCCAGCCAATCAGCAGCAGACCCTCCCTCCTCCTGGACAGCATCCATTTTACATTCATTGTGAAGCTGCATTCTTAGTGAGAGGAGGGACAGTGTAGCTGCTGCTGATTTGATAGGGAAATTGATAGCTAGGCTAGTGTATTCAGTGTCCACTACAGTGCTGAAGGACTCATGTGATCTCTCTGAACTCACTACCCCCCACACCACCCTCAGCATCACCACACCTCACTACCCCCAGCCTCACCACCAGCCACACCACCCCCCACACCACCCCCCCTCAGCCTCATCCCCCACCACCCTCAGCATCACCACCCCAACCAGCTTCACCCCCCCACACCACCCCCACGCCTCACTACCCCCACACCACCCCGCCTCACTGCCCCCACCAGCCTCACTACCCCTAGCCTCACTACCCCCACACCACCCTCAGCATCACCACCTCAGCTTCCCCCCCACCACCCTCACACACCACCCTCAGCCCCTCACGCCCCACCACCCTCAGCATACCGGGCAAGCCGCTGGGCCCCCTCCTGGTGTCAGGTCCTCGATCACTGACCAAGGACCTGACACAGTCTGCCATAAGGCGGTTTAGGTGGCCGCGAGGCCCCAGCCACCGCGAGGCCTTAGGCGGCCGCCTAAACCGCCTAATTAGAGAGCTGCCTCTGTTTGCGGTTGTTTGCGGTGCGTTAAACGGGGAGTTTGGTCTGTCACTGTGAAGCGGCGTAACCCTTACACTACCTGATCGATACAACATCATACCTGATGTTTTAAAGCACGTTATTCCAAACAATTTAGGAATGTTAGGTGATTTATGCCCTTTATGGATTAAAACCAGACTCTGCATCAACTATGTAATTTTCCATGGGAGTTTTGCCATGGATCCCCCTCCGGCATGCCACAGTCCAGGTGTTAGTCCCCTTGAAACAACTTTCTGGCTCACTATTGTGACCAGAAAGAGTCCCTGTGGGTTTTAAAATCCGACTGCCTATTGAAGTCTATGGCGGTTCGCCCGGTTCGCGAACATTTGCGGAAGTTTGCATTCGCCGTTCACGAACCGAAAATTTTATGTTCGCGACATCACTACTTGACTCATCTAGGGGCCCAAACACACAAAACCGCTCCCAGATCAAAAGGCAATGCAAAACATATCATAAACTATTAGATGAACACAATCTTTACGACATATGGAGAGTCCTCCACCCCACAGAAAGGGACTTTATCTTCTCAGCAGTGCACAACTCCTACACTCGCATAGATAGGTTTCTTACAACTGGGATGCACCTGACGCAAGCGCTCACCTGCTCAATTGTGTCAATTACTTGGTCAGACCATACACCCACCACCTTAGAATTAAAGGATAAATTCGATAGTCATAACAGAAGCCCTTGGTGCCTGAACGAAACATTGCTGCATGACAAAACATTGTACAACACTTTGAAAACATACTCACAAAGAGTGATGCACCGAACGGTTCGCTGGCGAATAGTTCCTGGCGAACATAGCATGTTCGCGTTCGCCACGGCGGGTGAACATATGCGCGGTTCGATCCGCCCCCTATTCGTCATCATTGAGTAAACTTTGACCCTGTACCTCACAGTCAGCAGACACATTCCAGCCAATTAGCAGCACACCCTCCCTAGCAGACCCTCCCACCTACTGGACAGCATCCATTTTACATTCATTCTCAAGCTGCATGCTTAGTGAGAGGAGGGAAAGTGTAGCTGCTATTGATTTGATAGGGAAATGGATAGCTAGGTTAGCGTATACAGTGTCCACTACAGTCCTGAAGGACTCATCTGATCTCTGCTGTAAGGACAGCACCCCAAAAAGCCCTTTTTAGGGCTATAACATCAGTCTGCCTTTTTTTTTCTGTGTAATGTAATTGCAGTTGCCTGCCTGCCTGCCAGCTTCTGTGTCAGGCTGACAGTGGATACTGTGCCCACTTGCCCAGTGCCACCACTCACTCACTGGTGTCACAATAGCTTGCATTTAAAAACCCAAAAACTTTTTTCTCTGTTATAGATTGAATAGCAGTTAGTTGTCTCAAAGCGGGTGTGACAGCCCTACAGCGTGTACTCTGCCAACCTCTGCCAGTTCACAGTGCCACTCATATCTGGTGTCACAGTAGCTTGCACGCATAGTACCACTAATCGGAAAAAAAATGACAGGCAGAGGCAGGCCACCCCTACACTGCGCATTGGGTAAACCTGCTGACGGCTGCCAAGCATGGAAAGCGTGGCTCTGCAGAGGAGTTGGTGACACCGCAACGACTTGCAGGCAGGCCTGCTGCCACCTCCTCTACTCCTCCTACTCCATCCTCTTCCATAACCTCCTCGGCTGAGTCCTCTTCTGCTGCTGCGTCTTGCTCCACATCAACGGATAGGGGACGTAACAGGGATTAAACTGATAAGAATAGTACTACTTAACACACCACTCCTATCTGGTGGCACATTAGATTGCACGCGCAGTGCCCACAATTTGAAGTAGGAGGACCGACCAAGCATCTTTTTCCATCTCCCGGTTCCTAAAATCGATGCCATATACACGTCCCCTGATAGGTGACGTAACAGGGATTAAACTGATAAGAATAATACTACTTAACACACCTTATAATAACGCAGAGAGAGGAGTCTGAAGAAGAAGAGTCAGAGGAGAAAGGTGGCTTTGAGCAGGTGGAAGACCAAACACAGCAGGCGTCCTAGGGGGCTTGTTGTCACCTTTCGGGGACCCTTTGTGTTGTACGTGGCTGGGTGGAGGAAGAGACCTTCAATGACATCAGTGAGGACAAGGAACGGGACATGGCTAGCTTGGTATCCAACCTTGTGCAAATGGGGAGTTTGCGGTTGTGCAAATGGACTGTTTGCAGTTGTTTGCGGTGCGTTAAACGGGGAGTTTGGTCTGTCACTGAAGCGGGCGTAACCCTTACACTACCTGATCAATACAACATCATACAGTAGGTCCCCCTCATTTTTATGGCCCCCACCCAGAGGTGGGGGCGGGCGGGAGGACAGTAGGTCCCCCCCCCATTGAGATTTATGGCCCCTACCTACCATGCAGGGGTGGGGGCTGGGGGGGGGGGAGGACAGTAGCTCCACCCTTATCCTTATTTCCCTGTATAACAATGTTTGGCATTTAGTGAATATTCCCTATTCTGCTCTGTGTCACTGTGTATCAGGGATCCTTAGGATAGGTGTCAATCCATTTCTGCCACGTGACCCTATGTAGGGGGAACAGTCCCTATTCTGCTCTGTGTCAGTGTGTATCAGGGATCCTTAGGACAGGTGTCAATCCATATCTGCCAAGTGACCCTATGTAGGGGGAACAGTCCCTATTCTGCTCTGTGTCAATATGTCATATGTCAGGTATCAATCCATATCCATTGTGATTTAGGAATGTTAGGTAATTTCTGCCCTTTATGGATTAAAACCAGACTCTGCATCAACTGTGTAATTTTCCATGGGAGTTTTGCCATGGATCCCCCCCCGGCATGCCACAGTCCAGGTGTTAGTCCCCTTGAAACAACATTTCCATCACTATTGTGGCCAGAAAGAGTCCCTGTGTGTTTTAAAATTCGCCTGCCCATTGAAGTCTGTGGCGGTTCGCGAACATTTGCGGAAGTTCGCTTTCGCCGTTCGCAAACCGAAAATTTCGGGTTCGCGACATCACTACTCACAAACTACTTTCAAGACAATACCTCACCCGAGATACAAGTTGAAACCACTTGGCTTGCCCATAAACTGGTCATACGCAGGGAGCTTATAAAAAGAACCCACTTCTTAAAACAAACATCCCACGCCCAACAGATCATATGGTATAAACAACTCCATGACCTAAACAAACTGAACCAAACACACCCCTCCCCAGAGTTGAAACACCAAATTGTTGAAGTGCAGGATAAGATACAAGCTTTAGCACTCACCAAAGTAGGCTACTCACTACGTAAACTCAAAGCCACCCACTATTCCCAGGGAAAGAGCAAGCAAAATTCTAGCACAAAGACTCCAAGACAGACAAGCAACCTCCAAAACTGAATATATACAAACACCCCACGAAGGTAGGGTGGTAGCCCCGAAAGCAATAAGCGACAAATTCGCGACATACTATGAATCTCTCTATAACATAAGTTGAGACCCACTCACACCACCACAACACCATCGGTGATAGACAACTATCTAACCAATGTCCCCAAACCAGGAAAACCTCCAACCGCATGCCCAAACTTTTGCCCCATATCCCTGCTCAACACTGACGCTAAACTGTTTGCCAAACTCCAAGCCAACAGACTCAAGAACATACTTCCAGAGCTCATCCATGATGATCAGGTGGGGTTTGTAGGGGGGAGGCAGGGATCTGACAACACCTGCAAAGTTCTGGATCTTATGCATAGTACCCATAAACTAGGTAAAGAATGACCTCTTCATGTCCTTAGACGTGGAGAAGGCCTTCGACAGATTAAACTGGATGTTCCTTAACAGAGTACTCTAAGTTCAGCTTCCCAACGCGATTCATAGCGGCGGTGGAAGCGCTCTACAGCACTCCCACAGCACAGGTCCTCTATGCAGGATTCCCCTCATGCACAATATCTGTTACTGATGGCTCTAGACAGGGCTGCCCCCTCTCCCCCTGCTTTATGTCCTAGCCTTGGAACCCCTGGCCTCTAAAATTAGATCCGACCCAAACATACATGGAATTCCATTAGGTGTCAGGGAATACAAATTAAACATTTTTGCGGATGATATCTTACTCACCCTCACGCAGCCACTCATATCCATGCCCAACCTCATGCGTCAAATCAACCTATTCGGCCTTCACTCCTACTACAAGCTAAATGTCACGAAAACACAAGCATTGACGCTAGGTGTAGGGAGAGAGGATTGGAGATCAGACTACATAACCTACCTAGGAGTCAAATTAACAAAAAACAGCGGGACTATTCCAAGCGAATTATGCCAAAATTCTGACGGAATTCGAACACACATTGAAAACATGGAAAAATTTATTTCATGGCTGGGACGCATAGCGGCCGTCAAAATGTCAATACTTCCAAATTTGCTATATCTATTCAGGACATTGCAGATCCCCCTCCCGAACACATATCTAAAATCGGTAGCATCACTATTCATGCAATTTATATGGCAACATAAAAAGTGCAGAGTGGCAGCCAAAATTCTACACAGACCAGTTACAAATGGAGCGTTAAGCATCCCAAATTTACAAACCTATTACAAAGCAGCTCTATTAAGTATCATGCTAACTGCTCATGATACCCACTACAATCCACAGTGGATAAAGATAGAAGCCTTCTGGCTCCAGATGGACCAGATACACCCAATCTTCTGGATTGAAAAAAAACAGATGACCCAAACCATTTCCGGGACTCCCAACTACTTGGTTGCTTATAGAAATATGGGATGAGGTCAGGAGTAAATTAGCTAATCATTCCAACATGCCTTTAGTGGCACCACTACAATCAGTCTATTTATCCCTACCTTTAACTATAAGCCATGGTCGGATAGGGGCATCACCCATGTCCTCCACTTATACAAAGAAGGAAGCCTCCAAACCTTTCCATACCTCCAAGAACAGCTTTATTTACCCACAAAACTGCTGTTCCCTTACCTCCAACTAAAATCACTACTAACAAGCAATATGCATGTAGACCCCAACAAGGCAACAACAGAACCAACTTCGAAATTCGAAAATGCATGCCTATCAAATACCCCAACCACAAAACCCCTGTCCAAATGTTACCAGGCGCTCCATGGTATACAACCAACACCCCTTGAACCCTACAAAGATGCATGGCACAGAGAAATTGGAATTGTGCTACACCCCACACAATGGCTTAAAGCATACACAATATACACAGAAAACAAGTAAAAAGTAGGCGCTCGTAATAAAATCGTCTAAAATAAAACAAAACAACCTGTTAATATAAAAAAAACTAGACATCACGTAAAGTTACGCACCTGACGTCACGCACCCGAGAAAGCTCCTCCCCCTGGAAGTTTGAGGAAACAGACGGCCAACAGACGGCAATTACGGCGGCGAATCCGCAGAGGGACAGGTCGACACCCTTATGCTGTATGCTACCGAAGGCTCTGTAACTGAATACTAAGTGTGGAGGAAGGTGATATATTGGTGCTGTGCTGGGCAAGAAAGATTTTGGAATATTTTTTCGTCTTTGCAGTCCTACATTTGAAGAAGCTGTTAAAGCTAGAGCAGGCTTATTCTGCTCTACTTTTGTGAGTGCAATATTTGGCATTTATTATCCATACTACCATTTTAATACGGTTTCACACTATTGGTTTTTTTATGTCTCTTTTCCTTTCTATGTATATTTGGAGTTGAGAGGCCATATGTATGTATAATATTTTATACTGATATTCTACACTTTAAGTGCACTTTGTATCACTTTGCACTTTATCAATTTGTTTGCACTTAGTTGCACTTTATATATTTTTGGGTCTTAAAGACACAGCGCACCTTATTATTTTTAGGTATATTCATTAAAGCATACACAGTCCACAAGGGCATTACTTCATGCGCCCAACACCTAGAAATACAAAGGAAGATATTATACCGATGGTACAGAAAAAATACAAAAAATTTGGCCAAGTTCCACGAATAAATGTTGGAGATGCGAGCGAGAAGAAGGCACGATGATCCACATTTGGTGATCGTGCCCCAAATTAATACCCTTCTGGCAACAGACTATCCGAATGATTTCGGAATTGCTGGGTTCCCAAATGGAAGCAGACCCAACACTTTGCCTATTATATATATTCCCAGACACAATGCACAAAACACATCAAGCCGTAGTATACCACTCACTCACATCAGCGCACATATTAATAGCAAGACAATGGAAATCCAAAAAGGCACCAACAGTCACACAACTATTACATCAAATTGCATTAAACTGGACATACGAAACAATGCACCAGCACCAATTCGGCCCTAAACCCACACTAGCCAAAGCCAAACTAATATGGGACACATACAGACACAAAGGACACAACGTGGCAGATGTGGAGCAGTGAGCTCGGCCTCCAAGGCGTGGAATACCGCAGTTGCTGTATCCACCAAAAACACTGAGAAAGGCTATTGAAGACTAGAAGGACAAACACCCCCAACAAACACCTTCAGCACGGACCCCCATTCGGATTGGAAGGAGCAACTACAAGACAGACATTCTCCACCCTCCCCCCCCCCCATCCCCTTCCTTTCCTCTCTAGACCTACTCTTTCCTTACTATACTACTAATTCTCCCTCTTCTACTTATTTTCTCAAAATGTTAGGGTCATATACAAGATGTATCAAGAAGCTATGCAGCAGAAAAGACAATAACATTAAACTGTACTTACAAACTGTGAAATAAACAGTTGTTTTCCGTATGTAATAACGTTATACTTAACGTATGTCACATAATCTGCTGCCGTTATACCAACATGACCCAATAAAAATTGTCAAATTTAAAATAAACTCTATACACTAAACATAGCCCTATGTGTTTTGTTCAATATCCTTTGAACTTCTTCAAGGGCATGAAGCAAGTATCCTTTCCTCGAGAAGGCATGAAGACAGGATGCACCGGTAGTCTGTTTTTAAATGCATCTGGCATTGGAGCGGGAAACTTTGGACCAATCCGTGTGTAACAGCATACTTCCATTCTTTATGAGGAATTTTCCTATTACTTATTTGAGACTTATTTTAGCTATTTTGTAAGAATTCATTCTTATTATTTTATGCCAGATCGATTCCCCTCTTTTTGGGCTATTTATTGATCACGTTTTGCAATATCTGCTTAATTTGTATGTTCCGTTGGATTTTGTGGACTAATTATGCTCATTAATGAGCAGTGGAATGCTTGCAGACTAACGGAACGCATCGTTTTACTCAATGCCGACGTCCGTCCGGACGTAACTTGAAAGAGAGGCTTGACTCACATATCCGAAAACATCCGAGGGACTCTGAGTGACACATCCGGAAGTATGCTGTTACACATGGATTGGTCCGAAGGGCTATTTTTAGTGCACAGAGTTTATTTTTTTCTTATCCACAGTTTCATGGTTTTCCTGTTCTTCTGGATCCTAAGACCGGAACACCTATTTGACAGATTTTGATGTGCCTATTTGCCACTTTTATTATGTAAGTGTGCCTTGTATTAAAATAGTGTTATTTTATTTGGAAACTCTGCAGTATTATTTCCTTTCCTTATATGCAACGATGTTCCATAAGTCCTGAGGCTACCAAAAGATCACATAGTGATATGTCTACAATCAGTGTTGGTTTGTGAGTGCTACTTATTTTTCCATTATCCCCCTTTTTTTCTTTAAACAATGTTTTTTTCTGTCATTGTATTGTAGATTACCTTTGGGTATCTTTTCTATAAGGTGATGAGTGAGACTGAGATTTACCT
The DNA here is from genome assembly GCA_933207985.1 of Pelobates cultripes. NCBI lineage: Eukaryota > Metazoa > Chordata > Amphibia > Anura > Pelobatidae > Pelobates > Pelobates cultripes. The sequence goes on along the minus strand of OW240917.1, from coordinate 69,959,290 downwards.
GCAGTGGGTGCAAGTTTTATGCTGCAGGTTTGTGGTTTCTCCTGCCACTGAATGATTTACACAGTATACTGTGAGGTTAATAAAGCAGATACAAAGTTTATAAATATAGATTTATTTAATAATCAGACTCCATTCTAAGATTTGGTGTAGTAATGTGATTAAAAAAACTAATTAGGGTTGGACATACCGTGTGTTGTGGGGACCTCTAACACATGGTTTACCACTGTTTTTTTTCATGAGATAGACATTGGGTAGTAGTCTCATACATTGAACGGAACTCTCAAATAAATCTAATCTATGGTAATCACCCATTAGGAATGAAATTAGTGTAAAGACCATAAAGGCCGTCTGTATAGTAATTCCTTGAGATTTCCTAGGAGCTAAGGATTCCATGATTTTAATTTCAGCCTCCAAACAATTTATCAGATACAGAGACCTAAGGTTTTTGGATTATATATTTAATATTTGGGCTTAGAGTGGAGAGGCATTGTAAAGTTCACAATTGCTTTTTTAAAATAAAATAAAAATAGGTGTTAATCTGTAATTTAATGGCAAGACATCAGCTCCATAAACAGTAACAGACATTTAGGCTCAGTTATTTTGTGAGATGGTACTTTATAATCGGCCTCCTCTTAGCAATGCAATGCTCAGCTCATTGCATCTTAATAGGGATGACTGTATCACCACATGTTTAATTGACACAGACCTACTACTCTCTAATTTTGCCTTTAGTTTTCAGCACTTAACCATAACCTAGTCCTAAATTGTGCACCAGTGCCCAAATACATTCTCTCACTGCCATTGGTTGATGGTGTCATTTCTGTGACCTAGTTAAACATATTATGTGACTTTATGTCCTTTTGTGGTTCTTGCAGCCAATAGCATGTTATTGTAGTATGTGCCTATTTTTTTGTTTTTACCTGGCTAGTCATTTGCTATTCCTGAACTCCAATGCCAACTGGCTAATTTGTGGATCCTGTTCATCATTGTAAAGCGCTGCAGAATTTGACGGCGCTCTATGAATATAATAATAATCAAAATCCTGACCAAGGTAGTTCATTTAAGTTATTGTCCTCTTGATTTTCATAAACTAGGCTTACTTGCAGGCTATGTTTTTCCCTTTTTGGCTTTGTGTTAAGCCATGTCATTCTGTGAACTAGTAAAATGCATGCTATCTTTGTACTACCAGTTTCTCATTTGGTAGGAAATTAACCTATATTGTTGCATGTTGAATCCCATTTGTATCCCAAGATTCTATAAGCCATGACTGAAAGCTAAATTAGAATCAGTCACAACGGAAACCAGTAACCAAAAACATCTTTCACAACAATCAGCACTGTCCTTCAGAAAAGTACATTTTTTTTTCCCATTGACAGCAAAGCAATTTGTTAAAGGTTAATATCAGTTACATAAATATCTATGTTTCTTGCAAATTGCAAGTTTCATTAGTGCATGAACAAAATCAATATTTAAGTCTGTCGATGCTAATGTACTATTAAGATTTATGTGATAGCTCTGGTAGCCTTGCCTCGCTAGGCAGGTGACTATACGAGGCCCATTATCTACTATTATTGTTCTGTGTGATTAAAAACATATGTCGGTGTCCTCCCTAGGGGCAAAAGCAATACAAGGCTGACAAATGGTAGACATGCTTAAACTCTTATCTTTGTAATGAAAGATAACTAATTGGAGAGTTTTTTTTAAACTTCAAGTTAAAAATGAAATGCGAATTATTGATTTTTTAATACTGTGCAATGCAAAGTATTCAGACCAACTTTTTCTCTGTCATTACTAATGTATCTATGGTACTCAACCAAGTGGCTGCCTATTGCAAGCATAGTATATACTGTTACTCACACTCAGCAGCCAATCATTGGATGGGAACATCAGTTGATGCACTCCACTATTCATTGGCACCCAATGCTTCCCTTCTCTGTGCAGTAATGTGGCTGAGCAGAGATGAGACATGATCATTTTAGTTGTTTAATTGTTAAAAAAACTTGCTTATCGTCTGAAGGTAAAGCTTCTCAGAGGGACTCCAGCCATCTAAGCAACTTCATTAATCCCCTAATCTCCGCGGCCCACGCTATGTGCCTCCATGGCCCCACCCCCACAGTCCCCCCAAACAAATACACACACTAACAGCACCCACACACACACACACAGCATCCCCATACATCACCCTTACACACACACACACACCACCCTCACAAACACACAGTGTCCTTACACACGCACAGCGTCCTTACACGCACAAACACAGCAGTGTATGTGTGTGTAATATATATATATATATATATATATATATATATATATATATATATATATATATATACACACACACACACACACACACACATATACACATACATATACACACGGCATGTGTGTTTGTGCTTTAGGGTACACACTCTTATGCAATAGGCTGTGCACGCCTATGGGAAGAGTCTCTTTTAAGAAGATTTTATTTTTTTGTTGCAAAAATAATTTATTGCTGGAAACCCTGAGAAAGAGTGGATTAGAGTGCACTTGCAGAAATACATTTGTCTACAGCTTGAGAAAAGTGCCAAGTAGACACAGGGGACTTCATAGGGGAACATTTCTGTTTGCATTGCGTTGTAATTTAAAATCAAAGTTGAACCATATTTAAAAATAGTCAAAACAGAAAAATATAAGTGTGCTAAAATTCAAAGTGCAAATTGTCTAGCAACATCAAATATGTGAAATAAAGTGTACTTTATTTCACATGTTTGATGATGCTAGACAATTTGCACTTTGAATTTTAGTGCACTTATTTTTTCTGTTTTGACTGTAATTTCGTGTTTTGTGGGCTAATACATTTATAGGTGCTGCTTTATTTATTAAGGTTCACATTATTACTTTTAAAGCGCCACTTTGTCACTTGTTGATTGTATTCATATTTAAAAATAGAGTTGGAAGAAAGGAGTTAATAAGTATCATAAATGTACTATATTTAGAGCTTTCCAATAAAGGCAGACATCACGCGATCAAGGTCATATTTGAGCTTTGAATGCCAAGAATATTTGCTTTCTATATTTAAAACTCTAATCTTTTCCTTTGTTGGTCCTATTTTTATATACATAATTCCTTTTATTGTTTGGTATCTTTTCGCACATTCACCACATTTCACTTTCTTTTGTCTGTTGCATAATGCACTTTTAAAACTAGTTTGCAGATATTACTATGAAACCCAGATTTGCATTTTGTGCACCACATTCATATTCAATTTAAAAATAAATTCCTTTTCATTCAGACACACATTAAAGATGAACTTTCTAAAGCTTTGTACCAGAGGATTTTGTCAAATTGAATAAGAGGGATGAATTGTCAGATTTAATTTATCTGTGGAGAAAAACAGCTCCTAGAGAATGGCTGGTATACGTGAACATAGTTCTTAAACAATCAGAGAGATTGTGTGATTTAAAATTGCAGGGATCAAAGTCTTGCATCTTAAATTTTGTTATTTTTATAAAGAATTCCTACATTGCAAATTAAAGTTGAATCCAACCCTGATGTCAAATTGTATGGATATTATTTTGTAAAGATGATATTAAAATACATATAGTTAGATTTTTTTAGCATAAAGAGAGCTCTGCTAGTTATACAATTTCTGTCAAAAAAGTTATTTAACAAAAATATCCTAAAATTACTTTATTTACATGGAGGCATTCTCCAGGCTGGCTATGACACATTTTTCGCTTTATAAAGCTAGTGTAATAAATTAACTGTAGTAGTGTAATACATTTTAATAAATTAAAATTAATAAGAATCGTAGTAATAATAATATAATATTCACGCTTCAAGGAACACAATGGTATTAGGAATACAAACCTGTACAAATTTTGCCTTAGTCCCTATTTAGATTAGACGGCCCACCAGCTGTAATAAAAATAGCAAAAAGAAAAGTTTTTACTTACATTTTTTCCAATCCTAAAAAACTCTCGGTGCTGTACTTGCTTCACTACCAGGAGTTGTGCTCTTGGGGATGGTCCCGTCCAATGCACATAGAGCTGCATTTGTGACATGATGCGCATGTACAACAAGAATTCAATAATTCCTACGAGCTGCATTAGGTCACATGACTAAGTTTTCCTTGATCATCGCAGAGGGAGCGCCTCTAGTAGCTGTCAGGAAGACAGTCATTAGACGTTTGTTTTACCTTCAATGTAAACAATGACATGTCTACAAAACTGCAATGTATTACATTGCAGAGTTAATACTGCTTTACAACTTCTAGAGGGTGATCTCACAAAACCAGAATTGAAGTACTTATTCTGAACAAGAGGCACCCCTCAGTATGATCAGCAAAGCAAGACTAGAAAAATCCACCTCTAAAACAACCTAAAGATTGAGAAGTTTGCATAAGGACCACTTAAGGATATACATCAGGTGAGAAGCACCTTTACATTTTTTTTTTTTTTTTTTACAGAAAGCAAAGCCAAGGTAGTAAATTCATCTTCACAAAATGATCTCCTTGATCCAACCAAATCTGGAACAATCCATCTTTTTAAACGTGCTTGTTGTGTGACAACAAAAGATTTAAAAGTTTCTATTAAAAGGGGGGTTGTCATGATGACAGAATTCCTGCTGGGCAGTAAGAGATTTTGGATTTGGCGATGGTGAAAATAAGGTATGTGATGTATGACATAACCTTTTGGTATTTCAATGAAGACAATAGGTAGTCTTATTTAGGTATTGTCTAATGGTGGCAAGGATCATTTTAAATGGAACTGTAGGCACTGTAACAGCTTCATTTCTTTAAGTGGTTATAGTGTCCCCTGAAGTAATCCTTCCATTCAGCATTAAATGTTTTTAATACTAAATGAGACTCCCCAGCAGCCCATCCCATCTGCACTGCTTGTGCCAATGAAACAGAATTAGCCTGAGGACAAGAGAAACAGAATAAGGGAGAGTGGGTCCCCTTGCCTGTTTCTGCTAGTCATAGACAATGTGTAGAAGAAGACTCGATTTTACTCACAACATGGTGTTTGGATTTGCATATAGCCCTATCCATGTTCACAAAAAAATTCTGCCTGAATCACAAATGTGTTGCTGAATTTGTTGCTGGGTATTTCTTGATACATAAACTCCATTAACGATATAGGTAGTTATATCGTTCGCCTTCCTTCTAGGCACAAATATGATCTGACTTGGGTAGACTAGGGACAGTACTAAATATATGTAGAGATAATTGACACAATCAGATTTAGAATCACATTGAGAAGCAAAATAAGTTGGTAAATGGAGCAGATCTCTATGTTTTAGCTTCAAGTGATGTTTATACATTTATAAACACACAATTATTCACTAAACAATGACCACATTTTTTACCTTTTTGACAAATTGGTGGGACTGGGGAGGACACTAGGTCCTTCCCCATGAATATTAAAATAGCCCCACGCACTGCCCACAGGCCAGCCACCACCATTTAATAATTCTGCCATCATCATTTTTTTTATTATCTATTTGTCCACTGGTTCTAGTGCTGCCAGTGGGCATCCCCAGGGCCTGTGCAAGGATTTTTGCTGCCCTAGGGAAAATAAAAATTTGCTGTCCTCCCCATATGCGCTGCCCACCATGTGACATCACAATGCCCCACCCATATGATCTGCCATATGAACTAAAGCCAGTGCTGCACACAGTGTGTGTTTACATTAAAAAGCCTGCAGAGAACGGCTACAGACACCAGAAACAATACATTGAGCCTCAGTGGTTCTGGGGACTATAGTGTCCCTTTAATGTGAGGTAAATTAGAGATTAGTGTCTGAGTCTGAGCTCCCAGGGCTTGACTGTGAGTATTCCCATAAGGCCCACCCATAGAGGTCCTAATGTGTGTGCTTATGGAATGTAGAGAATAGGGATACCAGTTTGTATAGGCGATGCAGTGTGTGTGTGTAGTGGATGCAGTGTGTTTTTGTGAAAAGGATAGAAAACAGTGTGTGTGTGTGAGGGATGTATTGTGTGAATCTGTGTTTGTATGTGTAACGGATGCAAGGTGTGTTTATGTAAGGGATGCAGTGTGTGTCTGTAAGGGGTGCTGATTGATTGTGTGCAAGAGAAGCAGTGTGTGTTTGTGTTTCTGTGTATGTGTGCAAGGGATGCATTCTGTGTGTAATGGATGCATTGTGTGTAAGGGAAGCATGGTGTGTTTCTGTATATGTATAGGGATGCATTGTGTGTATTTTGAAAGACAGTTTGTGGGGTAGGATAGGGGCTGAGAGGGGAGCACAAAAAATAAAAAATCTCTTGCAAGCCCCTTGTTTGTCTTTTATCCCCCCTCTTTGTATGTCTCCTACATCCTCACAACTTCTTTGTGTGTCTTACTCCCCTACCAGCACTTCTGTACTTCTCTTCCTCCCCCCTTTCTGTAGGTCTTTCACTCCCCTGTCCCTTAATCTCTTTCATTTCCACCTGTCCCTTGGAGCTCTCCCCTCTTGTCCCTTACTGCTTTCCCCTACACCCCCTACACATTAGAGGTCTTTCCTCTCCCCCCTTGGTGGTCTCTCTTTTCCTCCCCTGTCCCTTAGTGGTCTCTCCTCTCCCCCACCCCATTAGTGGTCTCTCCCTCCCGCCCCCAGCCAGGCTAGTCTCTCCCCCTCCCCCCAGTGGTTTCTCCTGTTCCCAAGTGGTCTCTCCTCTTCCCCACCACCCAACGTGTTCTCTCCTCCCCCCTCGCCTGGTACTCTCTCCCCACCCTGGTGGTCTCGCCTTCCCTCTCTCTCCCCCCCTTTCCAGGTGGTCTCTCCTTCCCTCTCTCCCCCCGACCCCTCAGTGGTCTCCTTCCTCCTCACCTTGGTGGTCTCTCCTTCCATCTCCCCCCTCTCCCTTCTCCCTTGGTGGTCTCTCCTTCCCCCTGTCCCCCTTCTCTCCAGGCCCAGATTTGCAGCAGTCAGTCTGGAACTCAGCCACCATCTGAAATCCAGACCAAATTCAGGGGCCTAAATTACAAAATGTTTACATTGTTAAATTGCACAAACAGTGTCTGGATTTTGGTATGAGGCCATTCAGATTTCAGAGAATAATCCCAATATATACACACCATTTTCCTTTGCATTCCTTCTTTCTCCATATGTAGACCTGACATAAGCAAAAGCAAAAAATTCTAAAATTTAGCAATATCACCTGCAAGCAATTACGTAAGTTTCCTTCAGTTATAATAGAAATTCTACACCGCTTTTACTCATCTTGCTCAATATCCTCCTACAATTTTGCACCTATTAGTATGGTTTGCCTTGTGACTGTTAATTTCTGTATAGTTTGTAACTTTGGATTATGGCCCCATGTTAAAAGGCTTGATTTTTCCCTGCAAAGACATGAAAGCCGGGTCATTTGGGGCTTGCCCTGTTTGAGCGGTGATACCCCAGATAGCTATGCCATGGAGCCCATTCGTATAATGAAAGACTATGGGAAAGACTTTGGCTCCATGGCAATTGAACTGTGTGTGCTCTGAGCGCCATTCAGTAATAATGTGCGCTCAGATCTGAGCTATCTGGGGATATGTTGAATGTACCTGTTTTGTGCAATGGCTGCATAGTTATATGTTTTTATGTGTTTTATTGTCTTTTGCTGCCATGTGTTCAATGGAGTTTTGCCTCTGTCTTTGGAGATAATTGGATTACTTCCCAATTATCTCCAGGATAGAAGACTCTGTGGAACTGGTTTTGGGCAGAAAAGCCATGCTTCCTTTGGTCACAAAAGAGTACGATCTATCTTATGAACCACTGGACCAATTTGGATGATTTGGACGTATGTTTGTATTTGGAGTATGCTGATTCTGGAAATGTAAGTTATATGTGAATGTGATGCATATTTTTCAAGTTATGAATAATGTGGAAAAATTGTATTTCTCTGCTTGTTATAATTACATTACCCATTGTGTAAGGTAATTGAATCACAGGCAGAGGGGAGGAATTTGTATGGGAGTGTCTGAGTGTATTGCACGTGTTTATTGGTTGTGTTCCAAAACCCTGTGGGTGGTACTAATGTGTAAGAATGTGTACATAAGCACAATAAACCCACAGCTCTGACTGTTTACTGCTTGACCCTCAACACAGCTTTGTCTCGTTTTTTGGGGGGGATTTACTGTATGCTGTTCCAGTTTGACTGCTAGGAGTGTAAACCTATTCGTATGGTTTTTCCTATTCGGCTGTTTACGGCATTCATATGGTTTCCTGTTCGGCGGATTGGTGTTCTGCAGTAGCTGTGCCTGTGTCTCTTGAAGGGAAGATCTACTAAATGGCGGTTTAACCCTTTTATGCTGAGGGTGCCGTTACAATTGGTGGCAAGCGGCGGGATTGTTCCTACAGCCAGAAGGACATCTACAGGAGACACCATTTCTTTGGATTTTACAAATTGAGGGCAACGCATGTCTGAGTACAGTGACCCTGACAGCATCAGAATGGAACCAGCAGTGGGGTGTCATGGATGACCGAGATGCAGTTCGCAAAGGCATCTGGTACCAGGCACTGGGCATTGTGGAGTACCAGCGGGGCGAGAGACTCCCCAAGGAAGACCAGCGATTGCAGAAGTGACTAGCCCTTCCTGGGAGAGCAGCCCCTGGAGGTATGGGTGAAGGAATTGGAGCTCCGGGTATGACAGGAGATGTGGCTGGAAGATGCCTACCAGGCGCTCTGGTGGTATGGGGCGCAGTACCAGACCTGGACAGCCGAGCATGACAAGCCAGAGGGAGAGGGGTTTGATGGTCCTGGCTTGTTATGGGAGTCTTTTACAGAGCCTGAGTTTGGGAGCCCTACACAAGCCCGGTTCAGTGATCTCTTGGAGTGGAGGGAGAGCAGGTATGACTGGGATGGAGCTGGAGCAGGGCTACCAAGATCTGTTCCACTCCAGTGAGAAGGCTCAGCAGGGAAGCGGAGACCCAGATCCAGACCCATTCAGCGGGGTAGATATTGCGGAGGATTACTGGGAAGAACCCCAGGTGGCGGGTGGAGATGGGACCGAGGTCTCTCCACCGGTATTGCAGGGAATTGGGAGCCCGAGCTCCATTCCCCAGCGGCAGGCTGAGTTACAGGGGGCAGAGACAAGTGGTCCTGTTCCTCAGCAGCAGTGTACCTTGCAGGGAGAGGAGTGCAGCGTCCTCCCTCCCCAGTGGCAGGGTGAGCTACAGGGATGCTGGGCAGTCGGCTCAGATCCCCAGCGGCAGTGTGATTTATTGGGAATTGGGAGCCCAGTCTCCATTAGAGTCTGAGACAGAGAAAAGGTGGATGTAGTGAGTGTAGAATACAGGGAATATGCCACAGCGTTAGAGAGTAGAGTTCAGCGATTCCGAATGTAAAAGTTCGCGTTCGTACCGAACATTAGGTTTTTTGGACCCCGGACCTGAACATGGCCATATCACTGAATGTTCGGGTTGGAGTTCGGTGATTTAATGGCGCATTTTCAAAGGCTGCAGGGCAGCCAATCAACAAGCGATTGACTCGTGTGCTCTTAGAAGCCATCACAGCCATGCCTACTAATGGCATGGCTGTGATTGGCCAGTGCAGCATGTGACCCAGACTCTATATATAAGCTGGAGTCGCGTAGCGCCACACGCACATGCGGTCTTATTAGTGTAGGGAGAGGATGCTGCCGCTGATAGGGACAGCTTAGGGAAGAATTTTGCAAACTAGTGGGGTGGGGTGCACTTCATATCTGCACTTCATATTTGAGAGTCAAATAGAATCGTCAAATACTGCTGTCACATTGCAGTTTTAAAACTTAAAATTTTCTCGGTGCTAAAAAGTACATTAGTGTGGTGCACTTCATATCTGAGATTTAAATCAAAGCGTCTAATAGTGTGCTTTCTGCGCACTTGTAAAAATTCTAAATGTTTTGCTGCTAATCTGCTGCTTACATTGGAGTTTTAAAAAGTATTTTTTTTGGGGGGGGAGGGGGGTGTGCGCTAAATAGTATATTTGGGGTGTTCACTTCATATCTGAGAGTCAAAATTGAAGCATAACTTTGATTCAAATTTACTACATCGGTCACTTGTAATATTGTTTCACACCTACAACACTTGTTACAAAGATCCAAGTGATAGAAAACAGATTTATATTTTCTACACTAGAAACTACCAGATAACAAGCTGCTATATTTAAACCAGTGATCAATAGCTACTTCAACAAAATTGTAATTCTGGGGCAATACCCTCACAAGTCAAACTGAGAGATCAGTTAATATGGAAAACTGTTGCCTGGATACAATTCTAAAACAATTTCCATATGTCCTTGCAGACTTTACATGCTGGAAAAACACAGGTGCCAACTGCTGTGGCTTTCTGCAGTGTGCATACCGGAAAGGAGGGCAGGGTTGAGGAGTGGGTGGAAGATGATGTGGAGGATGATGAGGTCCTAGACCCCACATGGAATCAAGGTCATGCAAGTGACGTGTGCAGTTTGGAGGAAGAGGCGCCAGTACAGCATAAGAGGGAGCAGGGTGCAAAAGCGGAGCCTAGCGCTCGTCGGCATGTATTAGCTAGAGAATTACCAGCTATCCAAGTAATACATGTAGTGATCAAAGGATGCATAATAGACTTGAGCGAACCCGAACTGTAAAGTTCGGGTTTGTACCAGATTTAACGATCCATTCATAGTATCACAGTGAGGTGGGCAGTCCGGTGACCAGGACCCAGACACTGTTAGGATGTGACATTCACTGTAGCGGCTGTGCTTGCTTTTGGCATTGTCACCCTGCTGTTGCTCGCCTGTCTGCACTGCAGCGTAACTTCGGCCTTCCCCGCTCACCACCTCATGATTCTGTGCGAGCAGCAGCAGGCAATAGTGGAGTTTCAGCTGCAGCACGCACGGTCAGTGGCTCTGCACCAGACTTCCCTCCATTTGATCAGAGTTAAAAGATTTCAAGTGGACTCATTACAATTACATCACTGCCTTGCCGCGTCGGGAGTGGGTCATTTGCACGCCTGCTGCCTTCCTTGCATGTGGTAGCCATTTCTCAGGGTGCCTGTATGGAATGGAATCCTGATTCCCCATTACCAGTGTTGGCTACCTCATCCTCCTCTTCCACGGTCACCACCTCCTCAACCTATGGGTCACTTAGTATAAACTATGAATACCCTGCACTCCAACCCTCTCTCAAATCGATAATTCTGTTGATCCTCCTGACAGCTTTAGATTTATGTTCTTCCAAAGCTAAAATCAAAAATTCCATCTACCGTGTTTCCCCGAAAATAAACCCTACCCCGAAAATAAGCCCTAGTCGGATTTTCGGGGTGGGCTGTAATATAAGCCCTACCCCGAAAATAAGACCTAGGCATTGTACCTTTTCGGCGAGACTTCCTTCTTCTACTGTAGGAGGAGCGTTGCGGGCCGCGGCATCGCGCAACGTGATGACGACATTTCGCAGCGCCGTCAGTCTGCCTTCACGGATCTTCAGCGGAAGGATCCATTTCCAGGCGGTGAGGCTCCCAGTGGTCGGACTCGGCAAGGAAACTTTGAAATGTGAGTACCGCTAGATATTTTATGTCTGGGACTGAATTAATTAAAGGGGGCGGGGGGTGAATTAATTAAAGGGGGGGTGAATTAAAGGGTGGGCTGGATTAATTAGAGGGGGGTGAATTAATTAAAGGGGGGGTGAATTAATTAAGGGGAGGTGAATTAATTAGAGGGGGCTGGATTAATTAGAGGGGGTGAATTAATTAAAGGGGTGGTGAATTAATTAAAGGGTGGGCTGGATTAATTAGAGGGGGGTGAATTAATTAAAGGGTGGACTGGATTAATTAGAGGGGGTGAATTAATTAAAGGGGTGGTGAATTAATTAAAGGGTGGGCTGGATTAATTAGAGGGGGGTGAATTAATTAAAGGGGGTGAATTAATTAAAGGGGTGGTGAATTAATTAAAGGGTGGGCTGGATTAATTAGAGTGGGTGAATTAATTAAAGGGGTGGTGAATTAATTAAAGGGTGGGCTGGATTAATTAGAGGGGGGTGGATTAATTAGAGGGGGGTGGATTTATTAAAGGGGGGTGGATTAATTAAAGGGGGGGTTCAATGTACATACCGGTACCGTAAATAAATAAGCCCTACCCTGAAAATAAGCCCTAGTGTGTTTTTTGTGACTAAAATTAATATAAGACCCGGTCTTATTTTCGGAGAAACACGGTAGTGCCATTTTATGGCTCAGCTGTATTTTAAATTTTTATGTTATTTTAAATGATTTCCCTATTCACATTTGTTTGCAGAGCACTTGTTCTACTCTTGCCCCCATTTTACTTCCTTTTGAAGCTCTCTAGCCCTTTCCAGTAGTTTTTTTAGAGGCATTTTTGTGGCCAAAAGTTCGGGTCTCAATTGACTTCAATGGAGTTCGGGGTCAAGTTCGAGCCCAAACCCGGACTTAACTCAAAGTTTGGCCAAACCAGCCGGACCCGAACATCCAGGTGTCCGCTCAACTCTATTAGAGAGACCAAAGTCAGCATTACCTTAACTCCTTAACTCAAGCATGTTAAACTCGTGGGCCCACAATGGACATCTTTTGCGGCCCGGCGAGCACATGCTTAGTGTTTAAGCAGAGTAGGCACCTGCTTTCTCCACATTGCAGGTGACTACTTATTATATGAATGGTAAATCACTGCTTAAAATGTGAGCTGATTACAAGGCCATTCTATGTGTACCTTTCCCTTGTTTCTGCAATGGGAACAGTGGTGTATCCTGGTTTTGTGCTGCCCTAGGCAGGACAAAACTCAGGCGCCCCCTTCCCCCGCCCCCTAAATACACACACAGACACAGTAACAGACACACACAGTCAGACACACTAACTCACTAGCAGACACACACAGTCAGACACACACACTAACAAACACACACACTTTTTTTTTTAAATTTACCCCCCCCCTCTTACCTTTGGGAATGCTGGGGGTTCTCTATCTCCCTGGTGGTCCAGTGGCTGCGGGCGGCGCTGGGCTGGACGGGCAGCTGGCGAGGGAGCTCTTCCTCTGAACTGTCTGCTCAGCTCCTTCGTGCACCGCAGAGTGAGGCTGGGAGCCGGAAGATGACGTCATATTCCGGCTCCCAGCCTCACTCTGTGGCGCGCGAGGGAGCTGAGCGGACAGCTCAGAGGAAGAGCTCCCTCGCCAGCCGCCCGCCCAGCCCAGTGCCGCCCGCCCGCTCGGCATGTCTGTTAGCCGCGTTTTTTGCCGCCCCCTGAAAAATGCCGCCCAAGGCAAATGCCTTGTTTGCCTCGCGGCTAAAACGCCCCTGAATGGGAATACATAGCAACTGCTTCTCCTTTAGGTTGTGATTAAAGAGACACCCCAGGCACAAAAACACATGTACCTTTTCCAAGCCAATTTAGTGCTTATGGAGTCACTGATTGGATGAGAGCATCAGCTGACCGATCTCAGTCAATCAATGTAGCCCCTACCCCGCGGCACTCTGCACTTCCTGAAAGCGAATTTAGTAGAAGGAGGACTGGGATTTAGTAGGGGGATGCATTTTTTTATACTGAACTTTTCAAAATAAACCTACGTTTCTATGAAAATCTAAGGTTTTTTTTTTTGTGGCCCACATAAACCTAAACCTTGTTTATTTGGCCCGTGCTAGACTTTGAGTTTGACATGCTTGCCTTAACCAATTTCAGCTGGTCCACACAGGTTTTGTTTCCATATACCCATCTTCATTTTCCATACTTAAAGGGACACTATAGTCACCTAAACAACTTTAGCTTAATGAAGCAGTTTTGGTGTATAGAACATGCCCCTGCAGCCTCACTGCTCAATCCTCTGCCATTTAGGAGTTAAATCCCTTTGTTTATGAACCCTAGTCACGCCTCCCTGCATGTGACTTGCACAGCTTTCCATAAACACTTCCTGTAAAGAGAGCCCTATTTAGGCTTTCTTTATTGCAAGTTCTGTTTAATTAAGATTTTCTTATCCCCTGCTATGTTAATAGCTTGCTAGACCATGCAGGAGTCTCCTGTATGTGATTAAAGTTCAATTTAGAGATTAAGATACAATTATTTAAGGTAAATCACATCTGTTTGAAAGTGAAACCAGTTTTTTTCATGCAGTCATGCAGTTCTGTGAATCATAGCCAGGGGAGGTGTGGCTAGGGCCGCATAAACAGAAACAAAGTGATTTAACTCCTAAATGACAGTGAATTGAGCAGTGAAATTGCAGGGGAATGATATTTACACTAAAACTGCTTTATTTAGCTAAAGTAATTTAGGTGACTATAGTGTTCCTTTAAGCAAAAATATGTGAAGAGTAGTTAGGGTTGCCACCTTTCTTGGAAAAAATTCAGGCCTTACTAATTATGTATGCATGACATCACATAATGTAAATCACAAGGAGTCACAAGAGAATTCTGTAAAATTAAAAAAAAACAACTTACAGTTTGATTCTGCTATAGATTGATTGGTGTCTGTGTCCCCTAGTGTCTCGCAGTAACCTCATGTCACTAGGGTGCCCTGAGACCATGTATCACAGTGTCACTATGTATCACAGTGCCCCATGTCACCCAGTGTCCCCCAAGGTCTTTTTCCTCATGTCACTAGGGGACAAACACTGGGAGACATAGGAGCACATGGAGAAGCTAGGGGACCCAGTGTCCGAATGTGTACCAGTGTCCCCATGATTGGCATATTCCTTGGCACTCTGTCAGTGAGTGATGGGTCTAGTGCTTCTGCTTACAGTGTATAATGGCAGCAGCAGAAATATTAATGATGAGTATTTTATTTATTTTTTAATGCAAGTTTTGCATATGTAATGCACAGTATGTTATTTACATAATGCATTTAAAAAGAGGGATTGCTTTAACCGCCAGAATGTCCCTTCAATATTGGGGAAACTCTTCAATGGTTTGTGTGCAGTGTTTATGTCTCACATATGAATGGCTTACTGATTTGTGTGTTTTATGCTAGTTACATAATGTGAGATTAGTGTGACTAACAGGCTGGAAATGAAAGCAGCAAGCATTGGGGGTTATTGAACACTAGATGTTAATGCAATTATGTAACAATAATAAAATGGAAATGATACACGCTTAGATTGGAATATGAAATACAATGTTTTAGCCTACACTGATGATTGAAGCGCTGGTTTTTAGAGTATGCTGGGAAACAAACCTATAGAGCTCAGTAATGGCTAACTTTGGCACCCAGGTGTTTGATAGGCAAAACATTTCATTTAACGCTGACTGAGCATTGTGAAAAATGTAGGTCACTAGCATTAGGGGTGCCAAGATTTGCTATAAATAAAGCAGCTTAAATATAAGAGATTGTGTTCTCATTGAAAACGGCATAAATTGTTGAAATATAAAATTTTTGGGGAAAAATGTATATATGAGCTTGAATGAGATAATTTGTACTGTGAATGTTTGGGTTAAATTGGTAGATTATTGAGTCATAACTCCATCCCAACACAGATAACCTCCTCCAGTAGAGCTAAAAACTCTCTGCTCTCAGGTTGACCAGCTGTGCTCAACTTAGATCATTGACTGTGGGCAATTAGCTGACAATTTCAGTTAGCTACTCCTGTACTGTAGGACTTAGCTCAGGAAAACCATTGGAAGCACCCAGCACACCTCAGGTAAGTTGTCAAAACCACTAGAAAACAATTTGATTGCTAATTATATGAATGGTAAATCACTGCTTAAAATGTGAGCTAATTACAAGGCCATTCTATGTGTACCTTTCCCTTGTTTCTGCAATGGGAATACATAGCAACTGCTTCTCCTTTAGGTTGTGATTAAAGGGACACCCCAGGCACCAAAAAACATGTACCTTTTCCAAGCCAGTTTAGTGCTTAGGGAGTCACTGATTGGCTGAGAGCATCAGCTGACCGATCTCAGTCAATCAATGTAGCCCCCTACCCGGCGGGGCTCTGCACTTCCTGAAAGCTAAATTTCAGAAGCCGGATGGCACCTGGGGGGGAATAGGAGATTGCAGCTGGAAGAGACTCGGGGTTAAACTGTTTGAGAACAGTTTAACCCCTTAAGGTAAGAGTGCCTCTGGGGGACTCCTGGCACCATAACTTAATTTAGATGAAAATGTTTTGGTACCTGGAGTTTAGATTAAGTTGTTTTGGTGCCTGGATTGTCCCTTTAGGATCATGGGTTCGTGGGCGACTAGGATATCAGTATAAATAAGAGAAAGTTAGACAAGACTTGGGTGAAGCATACTTGAATTTCAAGATTTTAGAGATACATTGATACCTGGAATACTATAGAGATAACAGATAAAGACACAAGCCAGTAAAAGAGTACTAATGTAATCTAGAAAGTTAAGAACAATGATTTATTGAGCGTTTCCTGGTCTGTTAGAAGCAGCATTAAATTAACACAAGCAGGAGAATCGTCGAGGATAAGCCAAAAGTCAGAGGGTGCCAGAAGTCAGGAAAAATTAGGGTAAGCCAAAGTCAGAATGCCAGAGGTCAGAATACACAATAAGAATAAGCCAAGGTCATCGAGCTGACTGGAGAACACTGGATCACAAACACAGGAACCAGAGTCAATGAACTGACACTGCCCTCAGGGAGAGGGCAAATTCCCCGTCTGGATGGCACGGTGCTAATGGTGACAACAAGAAAGTAGAATAATCTTAAATAATGACTGACATGCAGTGCAATGAAATAGGTATTAAAAATAAAGATAAACTTTTAAACATTAAATGTCAAAATACAGGTACTAAATATCAGATCAGTGTCCCATTCAAAAAAGTAAAGCATCCGAATGTTTGAATTGCCATAATTCATAAAAATTTACATTTGGAACGAAACAAATTGCACATGTCTGATTGCATACATTGTATCCAAGGAATAGGTAAGATAGGCAGGAAGACAAATTAGAAATATAATCAAGTTTTATATTTGTAAATAATTACTCTCCATTACAGATTCTGTTTTCAAAGTTGAATAATCAAGTTTTTCCTTAAAACTCCAAAACAGAAAAATACCTTGTAGGTTGTTTATGTACATTTTATATAATTAGATCTCTATTTCATTATACGGTAAATTAATTTTTTCCACTACCTTATTTTCTGTGAATAAAGATAAGCTATTTTAAAATGCAAATAAATGAATTGAAGACAAAATGATAAGGAAACTGGATAAACTAAGAAACTATTCTCAAATGTTAATACATGAACTGAAGGCAAAATTATAAGGTATTAGCAAGCTGGGTAAACTAAAATTATGTATTTGTATAATGTTGCATGCCATGAATTTCTATACATAATTTTGAATCATGTAATGAAAGCTTGTCACGGTTCTCCCTGTGCCATCCAGGCGGCTAGGCGTGGCCACCCCACAGGTGCATTGATCCTGGGTCCTTCTGTATCCTAAGCCTGCTCTCCTGTCTCTGAGCCACTTCTGAACATGAAGTTCTAGCCCTGTTTACCTGGCCTTGTCTGCAGTACTAGGGAGCTGTGCTTCTCCTTTGATTACTACCTATCTCTTTAAGTCCATCTGTAGCATCTTGCAAATTGGCTGCTTGTTATCCAGGTATATAACACTGCCTTTCCCTAAGGGCAGTGTCAGTTCATTGTTTCCTGTTGCTTAAGACTTACTAGGCTTGTGACCCCTGCTTCTGGATCTTTATTGCCTGTTCGTGGCCTGCCCTGACCTTTGGAACCTTGCCTGACTACTCTCCTGGATTTGCCCTTGTCTGTTTCCTTGCACCTGGTTTTTGTTCCTGCCAAGCCCCTATGCACAGATTCACAGCCCAAATAGCTTCTTACCTGGTTACTGTGGGTTGTGTTTATCTGCAAGGGTGAGCAAACATCTCTGCACTTTGGACTCCAAGCAAGGTGAGACCATTGCACAGCTATAGTAAAAAAAAAAAAAAAAACAACTTACTGCACTTCAATCACGTGAAGATCCTGGTGCTAAACCTGACCAAGGGTCAGCACCCGCCCCAGGGAGTAGATATTAGTAGTAGAAAGAGGATCCAAGCACTCCAAGTATCTTCAAGTGTGTTTTTTTGGGGGGGACAAGCAAGACACTGCACCGTTTCGACCCCTAAAAGGGTCTTTGTCAAGCTTGTCCCAATAAACACATCTACCTATCCTCTCCTGATCTCTCCCCGTCCCTCTTGACTAGTGTCTCTGACTGCCTCTCTGCTATTTCTAACTGGATGACTGCCCACATCCTTAAACTAAACTTGACCAAAACTGAAATTCTGGTCTTTCCTCCCTCAAGTGTTACTCCTGTGTCTGTCTCCCTCCAAGTCAACAGTGCTACCATCAGCTCCACCACGCAGGCTCACTGCCTAGGTGTTCTCTTTGACTCTGACCTCTCCTTCAAGCCTTATGTTCAATCGCCAAATCCTGTCATTTCCATCTCAAAAACATTGCGCGCATCCGCCCCTACCATAGGCATGCGCAGCCTATTGCATTAGGGTGTGCACCCTAAAGCACAAACACATGCCGCATGTATGTATGTATGTATGTATGTATATATATATACACACACACACACACACACACACACACACTATATATATATATATATATACACACACACACACACACACACACACTATATATACACACACACACAATATATATACACACACACACACACACTGCTGTGTGTGTAAGGGTGGTGTGTGCTGTTTGTATGCTGTGTGTGGGTGTCGTGTGTTTGTGAGGGTGCTGTTAGTGTACTATGTGTGTAAGGGTGCTGTGTATGCTGGCTGTGTGAGGGTGCTGTATTTGTGAGGGTGATGTTTGTGTGCTGTATGTGTGTGTGTGTGGGTGCGTGCTGCGTGTGGGTGCTGTATGTGTGCGCGTGTGGGTGCTGTATGTTTGGGTGATTGTAGGGGTGGAGGTGGGGGCAGATTACTTAATATCTTACCTTATGCCTGGGAGGGGGGATCCTTGTTCCTGCTGCCATCCCTGGTGGTCCAGTGTAGAGTGAACTCTAGCTTGCGGGGCACTCCTCAGATCTCACGAGAGGAACTCGGCGGAGCTGCTGGCAAGAGCTCCCCGGGTCCTCTCCTGCCTCCCTCCCTGCTGCTGTGGGCCGGTGGAGAGGGAGGCTTAGAGAGGAGCCGGCGCTCGAATAGATCCTGAGATCTCCCCTGCCGGTCTCAATACATAGGCGTGTCGTGGGGATTAGGGTGTGCCCAGGCACAACCCGTGCGCAGGCCTATGGCCCCTACTTAATGCCAGATGCGACTAAGGGGTTGGCCCTTTCCACTGTCCTTTCTCTCCTTGACTACTGTAATCCACTTCTCAGTGGTCTTACGTGCTCCCAACTTGCACCGTTACAGTGCATAATGAATGCGACAGCAAGGCTCATATTCCTGTCTGCCCACATCTCCCATGCCTCACCCTTCTGTCAGTCCCTACATTGGCTTCCTATAAAATATAAAACTCAATTTAAAATTCAGGTTCTTGCTTTCAAATCGCTACATAATGCTGCTCCCACCTATCTATCCTCCCTTATACACAAGTATGTCCCGTCTAGGCCCTTACGATCTGCTGAATACTTACGTCTATCTTCTGTCCGTACTCCCACCTCTGATGCTCGCCTTCAAGATTTCTTGAGGGCTGCACCGTTCCTGTGGAACTCGCTTCCCTCCTCCGTTAAATGCTCACCCAGTTTCCACTCCAAAAAAAAAATCGTTAAAAACCCACTTCTTCATAAAAGCGTATCAATTAAACTGTTAATAGCTCCTGACTTATTCCTCTTCTGCAACTGTCACTAGTCACTTTGTGTCATTTTACCCCACTCCCTCTAGCATGTAAGCTCATTGAGCAGGGCCCTCAATCCCTCTGTTCCTGTGTGTCTGGTTACAACTACATGTCTGTTCGTCCACGCATTGTAAAGCGCTGCGGAATTTGATGGCGCTATATAAAGAACATAATAATACTAAAGATACTTTGAGTGCCTGGATCCTCTTTCTACTACTGATAGCTATAGTAATACACAGAAGAAAAAAAAAAAAAAAAATAGTGACATATGCTATAAACATTTAGTAAAAAGTGACAATGTGACATTTTGGGAGCAACATCTAATGAAGCTTTAGCAATTTTTTTTTTTTTTATCTCATATTTCTACAATTCTTAGTTCAATAGATTTCCGCATATATGAGGCCAGTGCTCAGTTTTCCTTATCCTAAATGTCAAACTTGCTTTTGTATAGCAAGGTTTGTATAGCGGTATTGTATGTTATTAATCCAGCAGGACATATAATAATTATAAATGCTACAAAAAAAGTCCTTAACATATTGGAATCAATTCATGACCCCCAGTATTGTGAAATATTTGAACTTTTATTGGTAATAATGCACATAACACAGCTACACACTTACTGCCTGATTGGCTTAATAAATAGAAAAACAGACAGCTATCATTAAATTGAATTTCCTCTCTTTTCATCTGCTCTAAATAGATTTTGCAAGTAATTTGAAATCAAACATCTTGTTTTCTAGCATGGTAGTGGGTGGATGATTTAGCTCTCTCGAAGAATAATGCTAAAATATACTAACATGTACATATTGCTATAAATTTCAAGAAATCATTTTTATGCAATTTAACCTTTTTAATTATTTACACTTTCATTTATATGCTACGTGTCCTCACATTGCCTCTCAGATATTCATGCAGAGCTATATTAATTGCAATGTAACACTGTTTCCCTATAACTATATTGAAACCGGAATAGTTAACATGTAGTGTGTATTGTGACAAAGAAAGGAAAAATTTACTAATCTCTTAATATAAAAATCAGAAGGACCTGTTTTAAATCCAGTGAAATCAGATGTTAATTTACTTTACTTTCATTTTTCCCCCCTCCTGCTCTGTAAATTGAGATTTAATTACATACAGGAGGCTCCTGCATAGTCTAAAAGGCTATTAAAAAAGAGCAGGAATTGGGAGATTCAAATTTAAAAAGACTGTGCAATAAAGGCAGAGTAAATGTTAGAACTCTCTTTACAGGAGGTGTTTAGAAAGGCTGTGTAAGTCACGTACTGGGAAGTTTGTCTACGGCTATATAAACAAGTGACTTAACTCCTAAATAGCAGAAAATTGAGCAGTGAGACCATGTGTTAACATATACCTATCATGCAACACACCAATGTATTCAATTTAAAAGCAAATAATATTTCATCTGAGTTAGAAGAATTGAGAGCAAATTAAAGGGATCCTATAGTGCCAGGAAAACAAACCCAATAGTATCCCCACAGCAATCCCAATGACTGGACGACACACAGCATCAGGAGCAGAACTGACAACCTTTATTCCACAGTGCCTTATATAGCATGCTCCCATGCAAGGGAGGGATTTTCATCAATTAGTACAGTGCCCAATTCGACAATAGTAACCTCCCATACATCTCCTCCCCTCAGCCTGCATCATAATCCCCTTATACTGTACCCAAATTCCCCCAGTTTCTGGATGTACCCCTAAACCTAGGGGTACCCCTTTAAATGGCACATCCCCTGGTAGCCCTGATCTGGGTGAGCAACATATCCAAAAATCACCCAGATCGGACCAGGGGTTCGGGAAATCTATGGAGGTACTAAAACGACAGACCGCGCTGGATAGAACAGCCGAATTGGGTTCCATGCGATGGGGCCCTGCGGTCGGTCCCAGTACAAGGGAATAACATAATAATAAGTTGTTTTTTGTTTTTTTTTTTTGTTTGTTTTTTACTATAGCTGTGCAATGGTCTCACCTTGCTTGGAGTCCAAAGTGCAGAGATGTCCCGCCGTGCCACCTTATTTCCCTTAGAGAACTGTCCACAACAATCATAGCACATTTAGATGCGCTTGTGCTATGTTCAGGGCACTAGGACTCTTTAGGGAGCACTGAAACAGGTCTTGCCCTCAGTGGGCCAGCCTGAGTGATGGACAGGCAGTCTGGCATGCATTCATTTTTTGGGTGGATCAGCCCCCTTTTATGGCATGGTGGAGCTAGTTATGCAATCTTGTCACTGGCTTTCCCACTTTACCTCCCACCAGTGTCCCAATTCTCAGGACCCTTGAGTTTAGAGGTATGGAATAGAACAAGGATTCCCAACCTGTGGTACATGTACCCCCAGGGGTACAATCCAGTGCCCCAGGGGGTACGCAAAACAAATTCAGTAATGAATGGGTCCATTGGGTGGCCCATGCAGTTAGGGCCACCCGATGGACTTGTACCATGAGGGGCCCGGTCAGGGTGCTTTGCCTCTTTAATAGGCCCCTTCTAGCCTACTGGGCACTTCCTCCAAGCACAGACACAACCGCACGGGAGATGGGAACCGCAAAGGGGGGGGGTTGGACTGGGAGGGTAGCAAGATCCAACTTCCACCTGCCCCAGTCAGCAAAAGCCACCCTGCAGCTCCTACAAGGAACTGGACGGTGGCTAAAGGTTTGATCTGTATGTGTGTTTTGGACATCTCTTTGTGTAGGTCTAAAGTGTTGTGTCAGTGTGTATGTATGTGTCTCTGTATGTCAGTATTTTGTATCTGTGTGTTTGCATGTGGGGCACTGTTTGTATCAGTGTCTGTACATCTGTATGTTTGTTTGTATTTGTGTATCTACATGTGCATCAGTGTGCCTGTGCAACTGAATGTGTATCAGTGTTTGCATCTGTGTGTCTGTATCTGAATGTGTCCATGTTTGTATCAGTGTGTGTATTTCCAAGTCTGTGTATTTGTATCTGCATGTGTGGCAATGTTTGTATTTGTGTGTCTGTATAGCTGTACATGTATCAATGTTTCTATGCAGTTGTGTATATGTCAGTGTTTGCATCTGTGTGTCTATCTGCATGTGTCAATGTTTGTATCTCTTTGTATCTGTATGTGTGTCAGTGTTTGTACATCTGCATGTGAGGCAGTGTTTGTATCTATTAATCTGCATGTGTCAGTGTGCATGTGTGTCAATGTTTGTATCTGTGTGTCTATTTGTGTCAGTGTGTCTCTGTATATGTATGTGTCAGTGATTGTATCTTTGTGTCTATGTATCTGCATGTGTGGCAATATTTGTATCTCTGTGTATATGCATGTGTCAGTATATGTATCAGTGTGTCTGTGCAACTGTGTAAATGTCAGTGTTTGTATCTGTGTGTCTATATCTCTGCATGTATCCCAGTGTGAGTATGTGTGCCAGTGTTTGTATATGTGTAGTAGAGTGTCTGTATCTGCACATCTGCATGTGTCAGTGATTGTAACTGTGCATCAATGTATCTTGGGTGTCAGTGTGTGAATCGGTTTCTCTGTATCTGTGTTTGTCATTGTTTGGATCATACAGGGGTACATGTGTAACAGTATCTCTATGTGTCTGTATCATCATGTGTGTCTATCTGCACTGTGAGAAGCAGGGGGAGCCTGGGGCAGAGAAAAACATATACATTTTAAATAACCACAACAATATTAATAAACATTTTGCTAATATGAGGGATACAATTTATAGAAATGGACTGCCAAGGGGTACTGACGTGAAAAAAGGCTGGGAACTACTGGAATAGAATAATGTCATATTGGCATTATTTTATAGGTCCGCCTCAAAAGAAAAGATCAAAAGCATTCAAAAGAGGTTTTTACTTACGTTTAGAAACTGCCGACACTGTTCAGCATGCTCCTGTCTGACATCATGAAAAGATTTGCATATTTGATTTATTTTTCTACCTGCTCTCCTCATATTGTATTGTGCAAAATTGTTAAAATGCCAATATGTAGAATTGTTCGATGTATTCTTTATTCATAGTTGAAGGTCCACAGGCTCTGTTGTTGCGAATATTGTTTGCCCATTCTACAGTTTCATTTGTTTATAATTTTGGTGAAAAAGGTTGATTCTGCATGCATGTAGCAGACATGTATTTGAATCTTGAGGCAGCAATATGTTTCTTCCCTGGGGTTAGTTAGCTCCCTCTCTGAAAGACAGAGGTTACCCTCCATCATGAGACATTGTCCAAGAACTAAATGTCCTCAATAGATACATTCCAGTGGACATTTCTTTCTTTGTTTCTCTCCTCTCTGATATATAATTCCCTATTGTTTTAGTTTCATTTAGATTATGTACTTCTGTTGTACACGTTCAATAAAATTTTTGTATGCAAAAATATCTGTCAGTTATCAGTTCAAATTAAATCTCATTTTAAAGAATTAAGTTCTTGGGATTTATCACAACCTGATACCAATCTAAAACCTAGTTGTGCTATTTTTGTTTTAGCATAATCAGTGCTTTTTTACATTGTATGCCTAACTATCCTGGCACAACCATAATATTGCATAGACATTATTTTAACATTCACATTATCATAGACAGGTAGACGTATAATTACAGTGTGCCAGAAGCTGTGAGGTGTCTCAAGGTGTTGTCGGGCATATTGTAACCAGGCTTTTTTTGTGCCATTGGCACAGTAAAGGCTTATTTCTGGCAACTCGACCATGCAACTCATTTTTGTTCAAGTATCGTCGTATTGTGCTCTTTCAAACAACCACACAGTATTTTTCCAAAGAAGCTTGTATCTCTCCTGAGGTTACCTGTGGGCTTTTCTTCATAGCCCAAACAACTCTTATGCTATTCATATTCAACTGTAGGTTATAACAGAATGGCACAATCCTAAAACAAAACATGGCAATAAAGAAAAAAAATTAAATTACCCCTGTTTAAAAGTCTGCATAGCCTTAGTTCTTAATACTGTGTATTGCCCCCTTAAGCATCAATGATAGCGTACAGTCTTTTATAATACTTATCTACGAGGCCCCTAATTCTTGCAGGTGTGAAAGCTGCACATTCATTTTGGCAAAATCCATCCATGTCATGCAAAGTCTTTGGTCGTCTTCTATGAACCACACGTTTGAGATCTCCCCAGAGTGGCTCGATGATATTAATCAGGAGACTGTGTGGCCACTCCAGAACCTTCACTTTTTTCTGCTGTAACCACTTGAGGATCAACTTGACCTTGTGCTTAGGGTCATTGTCATGCTAGAAAGTACAAGAACATCCCATGTGCAGAAGAATGCAAATTGTCGGTCAGTATTTTCTGATAACATGATGCATTTATCTTGCCATCAATTTTCACAAGAACCATTGTGCTTTTAGAGCTCACACACCACCAAAACATCATGACAGCTCTATGGCACACCTCACAGATCACTTCCCCCCCCTTCTGGACAAGGCATGATATCCTGGTCCCCAATAAATAAATTTACACTTGTTTTTACACTACAAAAGTAGATAAGGTATAACAAACAGAACTGTTAGATAGAGTTGAGCGAACCCGAACTGAAAAGTTTGGGTTCGTAGCGATCATTAGGTTTTTTGGACCCCGGACCCGAACACAGACATATCACTGGTTGGAGTTCGGAAATTTAATGACGCGTTTTGAAAGGTCGCAGGGCAGCCAATCAACAAGTGTTTGACTCGTGTGCCCTTAGAAGCCATCACAGCCATGCCTACTAATGGCATGACTGTGATTGGCCAGTGCAGCAAGTGACCCAGCCTCTAAAGAAGCTGGTCACTTAGTATTCGTAAATTATGCCCCTACTCACTATACCGCGAGTAGGGTCGTGTCTATTAAACACTGTTAAAAAATAAATAAATAAATAAATAAATTCCCCCCTCCTGAGACCCCACCCGAGACACATGAGTAGGGGCTTTTAAACTAAAGTGGGGGCCTATTGCCCCCCCGGCCCCCACCCCTGAGTGGTGGGTGGGGGCCCTAAATAACAATAAGGGGGGACCTACTGTCCTCCCCCCGGCCCCCATCCCTGCGCAGCGGTTGGGGGCCCTAAATAACAATAGGGGGGGGACCTACTGTCCTCCCCCACCGGCCCCCACCCCTGAGCGGGAAGTGGGGGCCATAAACAAAAATTGGCTGGGGGACCTACTGTCCTCCCCCCGGCCCCCATCCCTGCGCAGCAGTTGGGGGCCCTAAATAACAATAAGGGGGGGACCTAATGTCCTCCCTCCCGGCCCCCACACCTGAGCGGTGGGTGGTGGCCATAAATAAAAATCCTCCCCCCCGGGTGACTAGGGGTCCCCAAATGAAACATAGACTGTGACGGCAGATAAGAACCATTCGGCCCATCTAGTCTGCCCAATTTTTTAAGTACTTTCATTAGGCCCTAGTCTTATCTTATAGTTAGGATAGCCTTATGCCTATCCCACGCATGCTTAAACTCCTTTACTGTGTTAACCTCTACCACTTCAGCTGGAAGACTATTCCATGCATCCACTACCCTCTCAGTAAAGTAATACTTCCTGATATTATTTTTAAACATTTGCCCCTCTAATTTAAGACTATGTCCTCTTGTTGTGGTAGTTTTTCTTCTTTTAAATATGGTGGTCTCCTTTACAGTGTTGATTCCCTTTATATATTTAAATGTTTTTATCATATCCCCCCTGTCTCGTTTTTCCTCCAAGCTATACATGTTAAGATCCTCTAACCTTTCCTGGTAAGTTTTATCCCGCAATCCATGAACCAGTTTAGTAGCCCTTCTCTGAACCCTCTCTAAGGTATCAATATCCTTCTGAAGATACGGTCTCCAGTACTGTGTACAATACTCCAAGTGAGGTCTCACCAGTGTTCTGTACAATGGCATGAGCACTTCCCTCTTTCTACTGCTAATACCTCTCCCTATACAACCATGCATTCTGCTAGCATTTCCTGCTGCTCTATTACATTGTCTGCCTACCTTTAAGTCATCAGAAATAATCACCCCTAAATCCCTTTCCTCATATGTTGAGGTTAGAACTCTATCAAATATTCTGTACTCTGCCCTTGGGTTTTTACGTCCAAGATGCATTATCTTGCACTTATCCACATTAAATGTCAGTTGCCACAATTCTGACCATTTTTCTAGTTTACCTAAATCATTTGTCATTTGGCTTATCCCTCCTGGAACATCAACCCTGTTACATATCTTAGTATCATCAGCAAAAAGACATACCTTACCATCAAGACCTTCTGCAATATCACTAATAAAAATATTAAAGAGAATGGGTCCAAGTACAGATCCCTGAGGTACCCCACTGGTGACAAGTCCAAGCTTCGAATATATTCCATTAACTACAACCCTCTGTTGCCTGTCACTCAGCCACTGCCTTACCCATTCAACAATATTGGAATCCAAACTTAAAGATTGCAGTTTATTGATAAGCCTTCTATGTGCAACAGTGTCAAAAGCCTTACTGAAATCTAGGTAAGCAATGTCTACTGCACCACCCTGATCTATAATTTTAGTTACCCAATCAAAAAAATCAATAAGATTAGTTTGGCATGATCTCCCTGAAGTAAACCCATGTTGTCTCAGATCTTGAAATCCATGTGTTTTTAGATGTTCATCAATCCTATCCTTTAACATGGTTTCCAGCACTTTCCCACTACTGAAGTAAGGCTTACTGGCCTATAGTTGCCCGACTCCTCCCTACTACCTTTCTTGTGAATGGGCACAACATTCGCTAACTTCCAATCTTCTGGGACTACTCCTGTTAACAATGATTGGTTAAATAAATCTGTTAATGGTTTTGCTAGTACACCACTAAGCTCTTTTAATAGCTTTGGGTGTATTCCATCAGGTCCCATTGACTTATTTGTCTTTACTTTTGACAGTTGAAATAGAACCTCTTCCTCTGTAAACTCACGTGTAATAAATGACTCATTTATCCTTTTTCTCAACTGAGGTCCCTTTCCTTCATTTTCTTCTGTAAATACAGAACAAAAATATTCATTGAGGCAGTCAGCCTGACCTTTATCCTCTTCTACATACCTTCCTTCTTTTGTTTTTAATCTAACTAATCCTTGTTTTACTTTTGTCTAAATACCTGTAAAAAAATATAAACTTACCATTTGATGTGTTCTTTCAACCCCAAAAAAGGGCCAAATAAAAATTCAGAATAACCGACGCACAAAACAAAAAAAAAAAAAAAAAACACACACCTTCTTCACTCATGGAGGGCTCCAGGCAGACTGAGCTCTGCAGGGCGGGGGAAGGCTTATAAAGCCTTGCCCCACCCTGCAATTGCGCTCAGAGCATTATTTTTAGGATGAGGTGGGTATGTAGGGGTAATTTTTTTGGGGGGGGAGGGGGGGGGGATTTATTTATGGCCCCCACCCACCGCTCAGGGGTGGGGGCTGGGTGGGAGGACAGTAGGTCCCCCCCCCATATTTTATTTACAGCCCCCACCCACCACACAGGGGTGGGGGCTGGGGGGAGGACAGTAGGTCCCCCCCTCCACATTCTTATTTAGGGCCCCCACCCGTCACACAGGGGTGGGGACAATAGATTTTTTATTTCTTTTACAGTGAGCAGCCACTGGCTGCTCACTGTTTACCAGACATGCCCCTACTCGCAGTATAGCGAGTAGGTGCTGTATTTACTAATTCTAAGTAATCTTTACTTAGTATAAGTAAATGCGGCTGAAAGACCAATTTAGGTCTTTCAGCCTTTTGGTAGATAGCTGCTTATTTTATGTTATTTTTAAGTGATTTCCCTATTCACATTTGTTTGCAGGGCACTTGTCCTACTCTTACCCCCAGTTTACTTCCTTTTGCAGCCCTATAGCCCTTTCCAGGAGGTTTTTAGAGCCATTTTTGTGGCCAAACATTCAGGTCCCCATTGACTTCAATGGGGTTCGGGGTCAAGTTCGAACCCGGACTTTTTTTCAAAGTTCAGCCGAACCTGAACATCCAGGTGTCCGCTCAACTCTACTGTTAGACTAAATTAGCTAAAATGGAAACATAGCTGACTCAGCTAGTTTGTCTATTTTGGGGTAAAAAAATCCCTGGTGAATTCCTGATGAGTCAGTTTCTGTAATAGTGTTTCTGTAATATTTGTCTTTCAAAATTCTAGGCATTCATTCCTTTGTGTCACTATGTAGGCAACTATAAGCACCTACTGTAGAGCAGAATGTACATTTCTGGGGCACTTGACTATATAAACAGTTTAAACAATTGGACAGGATTTGAACAAAAACTATTAAATTAGGTTTCTACACCTGCATTGAATTATATATTAGAGCATTTTTTTTTTCCAAAATAACGACTGCAATATAATATCGTGGCATGGTATGTTTGTGATGAAACTAAACTCACGCCAAGGTTTAATAGGACATTGAATTCTTCAAGAAAAATGTATTACAGAGATATTCTCTTGGTGTTATTACACCTTATATTTGATATGTGACCTTTGTGTCATACATAAATTGCTTTTATCTACAGGTTAAGCCTGTAGGGTCAAACAGCCACTGGTCTTAGATTATTTACTAAAAACACAAGATCTACTGCAGAGAGAACAAAAACAATAGCAATGCTATAACTGAGGCAAGATACAAGCATATATTGATATAAAAGGGAATGGTAAACAATCAGATATCACGCTAGGGTGAAGCAGCAAATGTAGATCACCCATAGTGAGACTAACATCAAAAGATTAATTGATCAAACTTTTATATTAGTAAATGGTAATATTGACATTTATGGTAGAGTATATTCCAGACTTATTCAGAATGAATTGTGGGGGTAGGACAATCAAGATTACTTTTTCACTTGGATACTTTGGACTACATTTTACTTTTCAGCTGGATTGGTGCAATGCAAAATTTAGCTTAGCCAAATCAATTCATAAAAAAAAAAGTTTGTTTTAGGGGTCTGGAATTTCACCACTTTTTTTTTTTTTTTAAACTCTGTTGAATATCGCCCATGCAATCATTTTGGGAAAATCATTTGGACAAAACCCAAGAGGATGTGAAAATTATCCAACCAATATTTAGCAAAATATAAATATTATGTAAATATTTTGCAGTACGTTGGCACATTTCTACACCATTTTGTTCACAGATCAAGTGAGAAGTAACCAATAAAGGAAAAAAAGGTGATTAGTAAATGTATATCAGCTGCAGTCCATTTTTTAGATCCAATTTTGGACTTTTATGAAGACACTTTTGTCTTGATAAAAATTCAAAATTGGACTGAAAACAGACTGGAACATCGACTACAACTGATGTGTATTACCATTGTACAACAGAGAAATCTATTTTATATTATGATGTCCTCTGAGTGTACTGTGCTTGGTGTGTGTGTGTACACAAATACACACACTAGTCAAGCTGTATGTATGTATGCATGCATGCATGCATGCATGTGTATAGATAGAAATATATATAGAAAATCCTTGCACTCCAACTATATATATTCCTATAATACCGGGTGCACCTCGAAACAGCGCAGCTGATAAAAGAACTAGCCGATGACCCTTCAATAATTATTCGAGCAGCTGATAAGGGAGGAGTCATGGTTATTATGGACTATCAATACTATGGTGAAGAATTGAAGGCACAACTACAAGATAACAATGCCCATCAACTGCTGCAGGGGGACCCTACCAGGGAAATCAACTCAAGATTAATGATCTACTGTCTATGGCTCTCAGAGCTGGTTACATAGATCTCAACCTATAGGAATTTCTTTATAAAGGAGCATTCCTGCACATTCATCATCAACAGTATACCAAAAATACATAAAGACCATTTATGTCAGCAGTGGATGGAGTGCTAGAACCGATCACAAAATGGTAAGTTCATATCTTTAAAAGACCAGTTGAAGATCTATACACGTGTCAAGGATACCCAAGCTCTCCTATCCAAGATCACTACATTGAGATTTGGGGAGGCTAAACCTATACTGATAACGATGGATGTTAGGAGTCTGTATACGGTTTTCCCACACGAGGAGGAAATAGACAACATGAGAACAGTCCTAACACGGTCTCTCAAGGTCCACCCAGAGAATTTGTTCTTGAACTCCTTATGCTCACCCTTGAGAATAATTACTTCCATTTTGAGGTACAGCGGTATCTACAAGTTGCAGGTACATCCATGGGGCAGCAATGGCCCCCATGTACGCAAGCACGTATATGTTTATGTACAAAGAGAAATACATATCACAATATGGCCACATCATCTTTGGATACTATCGCTATATCAATGACCTGCTCTTAGTTTGGACGCGGTCCCTAATGGAAGTAACGGCAATGATAAAACATTGAAACCAGCTCCCAACACCTATCAAGTTGACAGCCAATATCAGCCAAGACAGTGAATCATCCTGATTTAGAACGCTCAGTTGGAAGCCAAAGAATTGAATATTCTCTAAACCAACCGATTGCAACACTTTATTACATGCCCAGAGTGCACACTCAAGAACTCTCTACCTAAAGCATGGTTTTTAAGAGTCATAAGAAATAACTCCAACAAAGAAAAAGTGGAGAGTCAATTACAAGAAATTACTAAAAATAAAATAAAAAAAAAATAAATAAATTCTTAGATCAAGGATATAAACACTATACCCTGGACAAGGTGTTGAAAGAGGCCATGAGTGCCCATGTACCAAGGGTTTTCCAATGACTTTCCACCAAGTCACTGTCTCGTAACCAAAGTCATAAAAAACAATTGAAAAATGGTGTTGAGTGATGACAGCCTCCCAAAGGTCTTTAAAGAACCCGAAATTTTGAAGATCTAATGGTACACACTGATCCAATAAAAAAAAAAAGAAACACACTACTAAGATTCAGAATCGTGGCAGTGTCAGGTGCTTGGGGTGTGTTACTTGTGGGCATATGATACCAACCAAGTCTTAATCATCCACACTTCAATAAACAATACCAGATCAAATATACCATAACTTGTAAAACACCTTATGTGGTGTACAAACTGGTATGCCCCTGTGGCTTGTACTACATGGGCAAAACTGCTTTGCATATACAATGCTAAAGTTCTACCACTGGCACTTTAACCCTATACATGGCACTTTATTTCTAACCCACTGCTTATGAGTTAGTCACATCACACTCACTCTTTCATCCACTGCACACCAAGCACTTTATTTGCTTATATCTATTTACCGATTGCTTGTTTTAATCGCTATACAACGGCACTTCACATTAGTATTTTATTTCTATAGTGACATTGTGGCTTTCCACGTCATGATAAATATGGCAGTTCAAATGGCTAAAATTTATAAAAATGAAAAGGGAGGCAGGAACCTGGAAAGTGAAGGGAAGGGGTGTGGATGGTAGTGGTTTTCTTTAAAAATGAGCGTTTAAAAACAGTTTGCATTACATTTGGTACGAGAGTGCCAAAATGGCGCCCACGGCCTGCCCCCATGGGATGTAACGGGCTGAGTTGTCATGGAAACCTGGGGGTGTAGCTCCATAATGAAGGAGCTTAATGAGGAATAGCTAGATGGGGGAGTGACTGAGAAACAGCCTCCCCTTTGTTAGCCTGCAGCCCTGTAGCAGGGGAATGATGGAACATGTAGTACAGCAGACACACAGCTATTTACATGAGAAATTTATATATACACACACACACACACACACACATTTACATAAGACATCTATATATAGAAAAAGGATATATATATATATATAAATGCAAAAATGTATTAGATAACATAGGATAAATGATTTTGTATTTAGAAAAGAAAATAGCAAAAGTGGAGGATAGATCGCCTCGTGAAAAGACCGGGCTGATCACCTCCACGCCACCTCAAAACGACGTCTCAAAAATAATAAACAAATTTATTGAAAAAAATCTTAATAAAATCAAAAAGGAAGACACATCTATCTCTAGATAGAATAAATAACTAGAGCCCAATATATACAGAAAGTATGGCTAGTATATAAACATGTAAATATAATGCGGTATAGCAAATACCTATAGATAGAGTATAATACATATATATACATAAGAGCCATAGACTGTACATTGCAAGCCCGATACAGAATATAGAATATGGCTGAATTATAGATGCAATATTATAATAAATATCTGTGCAAAAGAGTGAAAAATGAATGTAGTAATACATATATAAAGAGCCATAAATTCTGCACTAAGAAACCAATTGCTGCAGAGCGTGGCTAGATAGACCATATCAAAATGTGGCAAAATCGTAGTATAGTGAGACAATGAATCACAGTGTAAAGCCACAATAATAGCCAAAACCTCTGCTGCTGTACCTACAGGGTAAATTAGAAATCAAAAGGATAGAGGAGGGCATAGATAAAAGAGGAAAAATATAGCAGAAAGACCTGATAGTAAATCTACATAAGGTTTAAATGCCTAAACCCGATAAACAGCCCACCTATCACTAAATAAGATGACCAGAGCTAGAAACACGCTCAGTGTCACTAAACCATACTGTTGGAGACAAAGGAAAAACAAAAGCAAAATAAACTAAATTAACTAGTGTAACCCATAGCCCAACGCGTTTCGGTGGATTAACCACCTTTCTCAAGGGCACAAAGTAAAGTAAAGTGAGGCAAACGGAACAAACCCCCTTACTCCATTAAAAGCGTTAGTAGTACCTCCCACCTCATCTAATTCGTCCGTGTGTCTCAAGGGAGGAGGGACAAAAAGTAGCCACTCCTGTCGAAAGTCCGTGCGCATATCTATCCACGCGCAGGCGCGCCGACTTAGTGTCAGGCTAGGTATCGAGTAAAACCGCGCATGTCAAAAGACCGCGCATGCGCACAGCATGAGACCCGTTACCAGGGTATCCGTCCATGCGCATGCGCGAATGTGTACACAGTGAACACAGCGTACACAGTGTAATACATATTGTAACGGAGCTCCTTGTACTCCGACCGAGTACCCTCCGTTGACGGATGCTCCTAGCGCTTCCTGAGGACGCCAAGCACTGCAGCAGACACCACAACCACTGCAGACTCCGCAACCGCCGTATCTTGACTGGAGTCTCGCCGTCTTCCTTCCACCCTGGATCAGCTTCTGTCCTCCAGGACTGTGTGGGAAAGAACTCTTCCTTCCACCCTGTACGAACCTCCAGCATCCAGGACTGTGTGGTGAAGAACCCTCCTCCAAGGAGAGCGTGTCAGGAACAAGCTCTTAAAAGAGCTAAGTGACTCAAGCTCAGGGGAGCATGCAGAGCATAGCAATCCCCAGTGTGATTATAACATATCCCTCCAATAACGAGACAAGGCTACGTTTAGAGGGATCAAGAAGAACTGTCAAAACCTTTATTCCCTTGGGACCAGCCAATACAGTCACCACAATAACATTGTTGTGAAACCTCAATAAAATCACAAACAGTCAAACCATATCAAGAAACACACAGTGACCTATCACAACACAATGGCACACCCCCAAAGGGGTGGGGGGAGACAACATTTAACAGTAAATATCTCACCTGCCTGCAAGATTAGCAATATGCAAATCTACCCGAATATGCAAATGAACCAGTCTTGCAATTCAGGTAGTGCATATTGCTGTTGCTACCAACAGAGGGCACTAGACCAGCTCCATAGCCAAACCCACCTAGTTGGTAGCAAACCTCAGCAGTACAGGAGAGAAGGCAATACATTTCACAGTACACACACACACTATAAACAATTACATTACACAAACCCTGCACCTATAATGGGTACAGGGTGACTAAAACATAAGATAAATAAAGCAGCCTACATAAATAGTCTGTCTGAAGGTAGAATAGGGGCTTTAAAGGCAAATACATCAAAGAGTCATAGTCACAGGGGAGGAGGCTGGCAAGCAGGCCTCTCCAGTACCAAGTGGCGAAGGGCACTTCGTCACACATATGCCGGTAAAAAGTCCCAAAAGAAAAGAATGCTACATTAGTTAAACATAGTAGCATTCAAAGATAAGGAGTAGGAAGGGTAGAGAGTTCAGAATATATATAGTTAAGTAGATAGATAAATAAACAAATCATCAGAGAAAAGAAATGTTGCATTCCCATCATATTTACAGTAAATCACAAACATACATTATATAGAGACAAAAGAGTGGTATTTTAAATACAAATAACTAATGAATAAATAAAATGAAATAATAAGCATATATACACAACTCTATTCATTATCCAATGGTTTAACTAATAAAGAATAAACAACAAGATCCCTATCAGCCTATAGATATTTATGTGCATAGTCTATAAATATATTGGATTGGTGCAGGGAAATATATAAATATATGCATATACACATGTACATAGAGAAAATACATACATGTATATAAACATATATAAAAACGGTTACATACAGTATATTTTTCAAAGGAGGCATTCTGCGAGCAGCGGATCATATGAAAGAGGCAAAAGAAAAGCCCTCATTAAGACCTAGAGGTTGGAGTGTCTTAAGTAAGTATATCCATCTTGACTCTCTCTGTCTTAATAATTTGTCATAATCACCTCGTCTCAAAGTCCTCTTAACCAACTCCAAACCACAAAACTTAAGATTATTAGAGTTCCCCTGATGATGGTCTTTGAGATGTCTCGATATGGGTGTCTCGAGGCGATTTCTAGGAGATCTTACATGCTCCATAATCCTATCTTTAAAGGCCCTAAAAGTTTTTCCCACATATTTCTGTCCACATGTGCAAGATAATAAATATACAAGGCCCTTCGTGTTACAGTTAAAGAAGCTTTAAAACATTTATGCAGATTATCTGCAAATTTGAACAGGAACAACTTAAGAAAGTGAATAATGATTTGGATGGAGAACTTGAGGAAATTAAACAATTTCAAAATGATCCTAATTTCACTTTCCTTGAATCTAGATTAAAGCAGAACCTGGATAAATACCAGGAGTCAGTGAAACTCAGAAAACATGATAAATTCCTAAGGGACTCCAATGATTATCAAACAGGGAATGTATACAAATTCTTTAATCGCAGAGTACGGCGTACCTCGGATAATGGTTTGACCTCAGAATACGATTCATCCGATACAGATTCTGGGAGTCAGACTTTAAATAGTGCAGTTGACAATGTGTCCCGGTCCAGCTTACCCACAAGTAACTCTAACCCTAAAGGGATTTTAAAGAAAGGGGTTAATTTTTTAGCACCAGGCTATCAGGAAGAATTCCCGAGTCTACGGACGCGCTATCAGACTCGCAACCCGAGAGGAGGGGGGAGGAGGAAGAGGTTTTAGGTGGTATTCAAGTATTAGAACATAAATCCCAGATAGTTAACCTCTCTTCCCGAACTCTAACCTTGGATCAAGAAGCTGTTCTGGGGAGGGGTCTCTCATTTGTACCTACACCACCATTCGATAAGTTTGGGTGGATAAGGGATTTCAACCTCTTTGTTAGGAAACTGGCGTTATATAAATTCCACTCTATACAAAATGAAAGAAGGGCAAAAGATCTGGGACTTGCATCAAGTGATTTTCAATGTCTCACTAATCTGCTAGCTTTATTGGATGAAAATGACTAATATTATACCAAATCGTACAGGTTTAAAATCTAAGAGTCGTTTCACACCAAATTTTTCAAGTTATAGGAATATTGAACTTTTCTTGGAAGCAGCTAAAACAGAAATAGAAAAAATCAACCTTAAATCTCTCCGCATCCATTCACGTGATAATCTCCTAAAACGGGAACAACTTGCTTTAAAAACTTTACAAGATGATAGTGATATTATCATCAAACCCGCCGATAAGGGGGGAAATATCGTTGTGATGGATGTGGAAAAGTACCTTGAAATGGCGGAACAAGTTCTTAAAGACACTGAGACATATATAGTCCTTAAGCAAGATCCCACTAATGCCTTTCTCTCTATGTACAGAGAGATTTTGGATGAGGGCCGCAGTGGGGGGTTGCTGTCGGGTGACGACTTTGAATTTATTCTCACTCGTCATCCTAAGATAGCAACCTTCTACTCCTTGCCAAAGATCCATAAGAACTTAGAGACCCCCCCTCTGATGTTGATAATCTTACCCAAAATGGTAGTTTGTATATTGATAAGGTTTTAAGACCCTTTGTCGAAACTTTACCTTCATACATTAGGGACACCAAACAGGCACTTAATAAATTGTCTAACCTTAAGTTTTCCTCCACCGCTCAATTATGCAGTCTGGATGTTGAATCCTTATATTCATCTATACCTCATGATAGAGGTATTGAACATGTGAGTTTTTTTCTTACTCAAAAAGTCCCAAGGGATGATCCTTATACGATTTTCCTCTTACGCCTTCTCAAGTTTATTTTATCACACAATTACTTCCTGTTTAACAACCGGTTTTACCACCAGGTGAGGGGTACTGCTATGGGGACGGCTTGTGCCCCCTCATATGCAAACCTCCACCTGGGGTGGTGGGAAGACCAGGTACGTCACTCAGATAAGTTAAGTGAACATCTATCTAAGGTCCTGTGGTGGGGTCGTTATATCGACGATATTTTGATCGTCTGGCAAGGTACCCCCGGGGAATTTCAGGATATGGTGACACTTCTCAATCAAAATGAGGAAAACCTCCGATTCACATCTGAATTCGGAGGACGCTCTATAAATTTTCTCGATATCACCATTAGTATCAGTGAAGATGGTACATTCCATTCTACGCTGTTTCGTAAACCTACAGCAACTAATTCCCTTCTACACTGGACTAGCCATCATCCGCGTCCCCTCAAACAGGGTATACCGGTAGGCCAATACCTTCGCCTCCGGAGAAATTGCAGTGACACCCAGGATTTTATAATCAAGGCGAAACAACTTCGTCAACACTTCAAGGAGAAAGGTTACCCGAACCGTTGTTTAAAAAGGGCCTATAAGAGAGCACTCCAGACAGAGAGGAACGAGTTACTATGTGACCGTCCAAAAAAGGACAGTAATCAGGACGTTGGAAATATTCGCATGATAGCAACATTTGATGTGGGATGGCCAGAAGTTCGGAAATCACTTGAACGGTTCTGGCCTATCCTGCTCAACGATGTGCATCTTAAAGATACTTTAAACCCACATGTTAATATTACTGCCAGACGCGGACGGAACATTCGTGATATACTGGTCCTTAGCCATTTCTCTATGAAACCACAACAACGTGCCATCTGGCTTGGTACCCCTCCAATTGGTTCATATGGATGCGGTAGATGCATAGCCTGTAAATTTATTCTTAGGGACTCTAAGACCGTTAATGACAGTCAAGGACGTGGTTCTTTCCAAGTCAAAAGCTTCTTTAACTGTAACACGAAGGGCCTTGTATATTTACTATCTTGCACATGTGGACAGAAATATGTGGGAAAAACTTTTAGGGCCTTTAAAGATAGGATTATGGAGCATGTAAGATCTCCTAGAAATCGCCTCGAGACACCCATATCGAGACATCTCAAAGACCATCATCAGGGGAACTCTAATAATCTTAAGTTTTGTGGTTTGGAGTTGGTTAAGAGGACTTTGAGACGTGGTGATTATGACAAATTATTAAGACAGAGAGAGTCAAGATGGATATACTTACTTAAGACACTCCAACCTCTAGGTCTTAATGAGGGCTTTTCTTTTGCCTCTTTCATATGATCCGCTGCTCGCAGAATGCCTCCTTTGAAAAATATACTGTATGTAACCGTTTTTATATATGTTTATATACATGTATGTATTTTCTCTATGTACATGTGTATATGCATATATTTATATATTTCCCTGCACCAATCCAATATATTTATAGACTATGCACATAAATATCTATAGGCTGATAGGGATCTTGTTGTTTATTCTTTATTAGTTAAACCATTGGATAATGAATAGAGTTGTGTATATATGCTTATTATTTCATTTTATTTATTCATTAGTTATTTGTATTTAAAATACCACTCTTTTGTCTCTATATAATGTATGTTTGTGATTTACTGTAAATATGATGGGAATGCAACATTTCTTTTCTCTGATGATTTGTTTATTTATCTATCTACTTAACTATATATATTCTGAACTCTCTACCCTTCCTACTCCTTATCTTTGAATGCTACTATGTTTAACTAATGTAGCATTCTTTTCTTTTGGGACTTTTTACCGGCATATGTATTACACTGTGTAAGTTGTGTTCACTGTGTACACATTCGCGCATGCGCACGGACGGATACCCTGGTAACGGGTCTCATGCTGTGCGCATGCGCGGTCTTTTGACATGCGCGGTTTTACTCGATACCTAGCCTGACACTAAGTCGGCGCGCCTGCGCGTGGATAGATATGCGCACGGACTTTCGACAGGAGTGGCTACTTTTTGTCCCTCCTCCCTTGAGACACACGGATGAATTAGATGAGGTGGGAGGTACTACTAACGCTTTTAATGGAGTAAGGGGGTTTGTTCCGTTTGCCTCACTTTACTTTACTTTGTGCCCTTGAGAAAGGTGGTTAATCCACCGAAACGCGCGTTGGGCTATGGGTTACTCTAGTTAATTTAGTTTATTTTGCTTTTGTTTTTCCTTTGTCTCCTACAGTATGGTTTAGTGACACTGAGCGTGTTTCTAGCTCTGGTCATCTTATTTAGTGATAGGTGGGCTGTTTATCGGGTTTAGGCATTTAGACCTTATGTAGATTTACTATCAGGTCTTTCTGCTATATTTTTCCTCTTTTATCTATGCCCTCCTCTATCCTTTCGATTTCTAATTTACCCTGTAGGTACAGCAGCAGAGGTTTTGGCTATTATTGTGGCTTTACACTGTGATTCATTGTCTCACTATACTACGATTTTGCCACATTTTGATATGGTCTATCTAGCCACACTCTGCAGC
Source organism: Pelobates cultripes (assembly GCA_933207985.1). NCBI lineage: Eukaryota > Metazoa > Chordata > Amphibia > Anura > Pelobatidae > Pelobates > Pelobates cultripes. The sequence continues at coordinate 69,919,856 of OW240917.1, read as the reverse complement.
AATTAGTTTCTTAGTGCAGAATTTATGGCTCTTTATATATGTATTACTACATTCATTTTTCACTCTTTTGCACAGATATTTATTATAATATTGCATCTATAATTCAGCCATATTCTATATTCTGTATCGGGCTTGCAATGTACAGTCTATGGCTCTTATATATATATATATATATATATATATATATATATATATATATATATATATATATATAAAAATTGTATCTTGTAATACAATTTTTATTGGACTAACAATTTGTTTTAATGACAAGCTTTCAGGAGAACCTCCCTTTCTCACGTCTAAAACATTTCTGAGCAAGACGATACATAGAATTCTAAAAAGGGGGGCAGCCTGTGGTGGTGGTTGAGTCTGGAGTGATATATGGAATAAGATAATAGGAAACATAATATAGTTTAGTATATTTGGAGTTCTTTGATAGGTTAAATACAAAATCTAAATGAATAGTACTACCTAGTTAGACAACCCAACTTGGAGTACCAACTTGGATATATTATACTATCTATAGGTATTTGCTATACCGCATTATATTTACATGTTTATATACTAGCCATACTTTCTGTATATATTGGGCTCTAGTTATTTATTCTATCTAGAGATAGATGTGTCTTCCTTTTTGATTTTATTAAGATTTTTTTCAATAAATTTGTTTATTATTTTTGAGATGTCGTTTTGAGGTGGCGTGGAGGTGATCAGCCCGGTCTTTTCACGAGGCGATCTATCCTCCACTTTTGCTATTTTCTTTTCTGTATCCACTATAGGGTTATGCCCTTTTGCCACCTCATTCACCCACTTTTTGGTACTCCAAGTTGGGTTGTCTAACTAGGTAGTACTATTCATTTAGATTTTGTATTTAACCTATCAAAGAACTCCAAATATACTAAACTATATTATGTTTCCTATTATCTTATTCCATATATCACTCCAGACTCAACCACCACCACAGGCTGCCCCCCTTTTTAGAATTCTATGTATCGTCTTGCTCAGAAATGTTTTAGACGTGAGAAAGGGAGGTTCTCCTGAAAGCTTGTCATTAAAACAAATTGTTAGTCCAATAAAAATTGTATTACAAGATACAATTTTTTTATATATATATATATATATATATATATATATATATATATATATATATATATATATATATATATATATATATATACACACACACACACACACACACATATATACACACACACACACACACACACACACCTTTAAGGGCAAAGCAACACAGTCCTCTAGGGTAACAGGTACAGAACAACAGTCTCTTATGCAAAAATGGTGTGGTTTATTTACATCGTGCACAAAAATCCATGCAGCAATGTTTGTTCAAAACAGAAAGGAAAGCCTACAAACAAAATCCTAGCTCAAATTCGAGTACTAACTAAACATAAAGTAATGTCCCTTTCTAAACCAGGGTAATAAACTACACAATTCAACAAAATAAACATTGGTTTCACCAACCTTTAGCACTTTGGTGCTGCTCAGCACAGACCTGCTCTCTCTGCAGGTCAGATTGTATCTCCCCTTTTGGGAAGGTGAATGAGTACAGGCTATGGAGGAGTCTGGGTCCTAAATACCTTCCTTCTATTACCCTCCCATAGACTCTGTCACAATATTATATAGTTTCTGTTCGCTTGAACTCAAATTATTATACGCAGTAATGCCGGTGCTGGTCAGCAATAATATATGCAAACCAGCACCGTATTGGAAAGTTAACACTGGAACTAAAACGTTGATCTTTTTACTGGCAACAACCTGAACAAAAGCTACATTTTATTTTTCAATTTTCTAAAAGTCCTTGGAGTGCTATCATTGCGCGTGCATGCGTGTATATTACCATATCCATATTCATGGACACAGAATTTTGTCATATTTATGAAAACTCATCAAAAGCATATTCTGCAGGACTCTTCGTTGCATAATTACTTAATCTTTTTGTCTGCTGGTTACTTTTCACTTTATCTGTGAAGAAAATCCATATTAAGTGGCTGTCAACAAAACATTAATCCGTTGTCCGTTTTGTTTGTTTTGAGATTCTGCCATTTAGTGATAGAGTTTTGAAATTTGGACGCTCAGTCGCCCAAAATTCACTTGAATTGCAATTCCTCAGAAACAGAACTCACGAGACTAATTTCAGCTGTGAACGCTCTGCTTTTCACAATTCAACAAATAAACCTTACAGTGTACCTTCATGCAAAAACATTTTTAGAGATTCTAATTGATCATAGTGTACACATTACAAAAATCAAGATTTATGAGAATAATTATGCTAAATAAAAACTAGCATAACTGCCCTACTTTACAACTAGCACAGGGTAACTTACACAAGATATCCAGTGATAGATCTTTCAATCATGCTATACTTACAAAGATATGGTCAATTGCACCAGTTAGCCTTATTTCAATAGGTTAATGATTCTTCTAATGATTTAGTAATCATCTCCTTGCAAAAGCTTAGTAATGTAATAAAGCTCATCATCCAGAAAATTAGTTGAGAGGCAATGGGCTAAATCAAAACTCTACAACATCAGAGGGGCAACTAAAATGTTCCAAATCCCTCTGAGTTGCAGGAATAAGGTAATTATGCGGACATCTGATTCCAGTGTTTAACCCTGAAGACATCAGGTAGGTCCATTTAAATTCCAATGTGACATTACTGGACCTCAGGTTATATGCTTGGCTTTAATTTCATATTACTGCACTGCTAAAATTTTAATTCTATTGATGTGAATACATTTAGTGTTAAAAGAGATTTCACCTGGCACCGCTGATTATTTCCAGACTGAGCTTTAGTAGAAGCTGAACTCATTTCAAACTTTTTTTTTTTTAATCGGCAAGGTTCAATGATAGACAAAGTCAGAAAGTACCTGCTATTTCCTACTGCTGGCTTTTTATTATAATTCAAGTAGGTTTTGTTTTATTACTGTTAGATTATTTATTTTAATGTTTATACAATCCATTTAGATAGGTATAGATGTGACTAGAATGAAAAACAATATACCATAAAAGATGTGTTGTGATTCCCCATATTTTAGTTTTTAATATACCTGCTACATAGATAATAATTTCCACTTATAGTGTGGCAGTAGACACTTAATTGAGAATAAATTAAATATTTATGGCTTAAAGAATTTAGGGGAGGATTGTCTATGTCTGATCTGTAACAAGGATTGCAGTCTGCATTTTACTTTAGTTTACTCATTTTTATTTGAATTCTCAGTGCTGTTACATGAATATGTTACCTTGCTGAGTATTAATAAATCATTTCCATTTTATAAAGGATGTTAATAAAGAGTATACATTTTTATTCTATAGAATAAATGTATAAATACACTGATCAGCAACAACATTTAAACCACTGACAGGTGAAGTGAAGAACACCGATTATATTGTTACAATGGCACCTGTCAATGGGTTGGGTATATTGGGCAGCAAGTAAACAGTCAGTTCTTGAATTTCATGTGTTAGAAGCAAGTGTAAAGATCTGAGTGACTTTGACAAGGGCCAGATAGTGATGGTTAGATGACTGGATCAGAGCATCTTCAAACTGGCAAGTCTTGTGGGTGTTCACGGTAAGCAGTGGTGAGTGCCAACCAAAAGTGGTGCAAGGAGGGAGAACCAGAGAGCCAGCAAAGTCATCGGTTCCCAAGGCTCAGTGATGCAGGTGGGGAACGACTCCCATCTGGTCGAATCACACAGAAGAGTTACTGTAGCTCAGATTGCTGAAAAACTTAATGCTGCCCATGATAGAAAGGTGTCAGAAGACAAAGTGTATCAC
>OW240917.1:69858755-69915957 GCA_933207985.1 Pelobates cultripes | reverse complement strand
TCACATTAGCTTGACCGCGCAGTGCCCCAAATTTGCAGCAAGAGGACCGACCAAGCCTCTTCTTCCATCTCCCTGTTACAAAAATCAATGCCGTGTACACGACCACTGATAGGAGACGCGGAAGGTATTAAACTGAACAGTCTCTATTCTGCTCTTGCATTTCTATTTCTTCATAGAAAACGAAAAAATTCTGAGAAGACGCTGGCAGGGCTATTCACTTGTGTGATCTGTCATGAATTGTCATTTGAATGTTATTTTGAACTGTGGGGCACAAGAACTTGAATCTGACAAAATGGCTGCCATATACACGTCCACTGATAGGAGACGCGAAAGGTATTAAACTGATCAGAACAATACTAAACACACCACTCCTTTTTTTGGGTGAGGCTTTACAGGACAGAGTGCTTCTCCATGGGACATGTTAACTCACGGGCAGCTGGCTCATCAAGGAACCAGAGCAGCTTTCCATGTACAGGTAAGACACGTGCAGCCGGTAAGGGTTCAGGCTCTTCTTCCTGGAGGATACGCCGCAAGCCTGTTGAACGAGGTGACCTTGCTCGGGTCCCAGGTGTACGGTTCCTAAAATGGCTGCCATATACACGTCCACTGATAGGAGACACGGAAGGTATTAAACTGATCAGAACAATACTAAACACACCACAAATAAGGTTTCTCTCCTGTGTGGCTCCTCAAATGATGCTTAAGATTAGAAGCGGCTGAAAAGCATTTCTCACACTCCGAACAAAAATATATTTTTTAACATTCTCTCCACTTTGAACGAAATGACGTTTGGGAAGAGATTAACATAATTAAACACAGGCAGTAAAAATACAGTTTTTAGCCATACACTGTAACTTTAAAACTACACATCCCATCTTCATAATTACATATTTGGAATCAGCACACTTAAAACATAAACATAACCAAAAATCAGCCAAATACATCCAGGGGTTAAAAAGTTAGCTGGAGATCCCTTTATGACCGACCGCAAGCACATTTTCCTGCCCAAAACAGTTCCATAGATTTGGGCTGTGAGGTCGGTCTATTTCAGGCTGAAAAAACGACTAAGTCCCATCGCCGAATGGGACTTAGTCTCTGCAGCTGTAAAACCAGTAGGGGAGAAGGTAGAGCTCAGCGGTGTTCGCGGAAATGTGTAGCCGATTTTAGTTCCATGAATTTGGCTACACATACCGCTGACCTCGTCGAATGATCAAAGATGGCCGCCGCCACGTGTTCGGCAAACGAACAAAGACCTCCCAGCATTGTCAATTAAGCTGCGGTTAACCGCAGCTTCTGGGAGGTAAATTGCCTGCACACTTCCACTTCTGGGTGGTCTGCCTGTGTGGTACTTGGTTCAGTAAGCCCCATTTACTGAACCAAGTGGGAATTAGCCAGGCAGGCACAAAGGGTTTGCACCAGGTCTGGGGACACAGGGGACACCGTCTTAAAGGGGCAGTGTCCCCAACAAGTCTGGGGACACGGCCTTAAAGGGGCAGTGTCCCAATCTTCCTGATGTCCCAAAAAAGGTGTTTAAAGGGCCAGCACCAGTCACATAAAGAGTCCATAAGCCCCAATATGCCCACCGACAGTCTTAAAGGGCCATACACACCAAATAAAAGTGCATACATTTTCACAATCTCCCAGGGGCCATAGTCATGCGGGAGGAGGCTGGCAAATAGGCTTCTCCACAACCCAGGGAAGCAGGGCAATTTGCCATTTAAAGGGCCCATTACAAATAGCAGTTTGTAACAAGGTGTCAATCCATATCTGCCAAGTGACCCGATGTAGGGGGAACAGTCCCTATTCTGCTCTGTGTCAGTGTGTATCATGGTCTCTGAGGACAGGTGTCAATCCATATCTGCCAAGTGACCCATGTAGGGGTAACAGTCTCTATTCTGCTCTGTGTCAGTGTGTATCATGGTCTCTGAGGACAGGTGTCAATCCATATCTGCCAAGTGACCCTATGTAGGGGGACCAGTCCCTATTCTGCTCTGTGTCAGTGTGTATCAGGGAACCTTAGGACAGGTGTCAATCCATATCTGCCAAGTGACCCGATGTAGGGGGAACAGTCCCTATTCTGCTCTGTGTCAGTGTGTATCATGGTCTCTGAGGACAGGTGTCAATCCATATCTGCCAAGTGACCCTATGTAGGGGGACCAGTCTCTATTCTGCTCTGTGTCCGTGTGCATCAGGGGCTCTGAGGACAGGTGTCAATCCATATGTCAAGGTGTCAATATGTCATATGTCAGGTGTCAATTCATATTGATTGTGATTTAGGAATGTTAGGTGATTTCTGCCCTTTATGGATTAAAACCAGACTCTGTATCAACTGTGTAATTTTCCATGGGAGTTTTGCCATGGATCCCCCTCCGGCATGCCACAGTCCAGGTGTTAGTCCCCTTGAAACAACTTTTCCATCCCTATTGTGGCCAGAAAGAGTCCCTGTGTGTTTTAAAATTCGCCTGCCCATTGAAGTCTATGGCGGTTCGTGCGGTTCGCTGGTTCGCGAACATTTGCGGAAGTTCGCGTTCGACGTTCGCGAACCGAAAATTTCGGGTTCGCGACATCACTATTCGCTAACAGGGATGTTAGCATTTGCCAGTGACTTTTGTAAGTCTTTAGCTGACACTCTAGGATTCTTCTTCACCTCATTGAGCTCTTGCAGTCATCTTCACAGGACGGCCACTCCTAGGGAGAGTAGCAGCAGTGCTGAACTTTCTCCATTTATAGACAATTTGTCTTACTGTGGACTGATGAACAGCAAGGCTTTTGGAGATACTTTTATAACCCTTTCCAGCTTTATGCAAGTCAACAATTCTTAATCGTAGGTCTTCTGAGAGCTCTTTTGTGCGAGGCATCATTCACATCAGGCAATGCTTCTTGTGAAAAGCAAACCCAGAACTGGTGTGTGTTTTTTATAGGGCAGGGCAGCTGTAACCAACACCTCCAATCTCATCTTATTGATTGGACTCCAGTTGGCTGACATCTCACTCCAATTAGCTCTTGGAGATGTCATTAGCCTAGGGGTTCACATACTTTTTCCACCTGCACTGTGAATGTTTACATGGTGTGTTCAATAAAAACATGGCAACATTTCATTCTTTGTGTGTTATTAGTTTAAGCAGACTGTGATGGTCTATTGTTCTGTTGTGCCTGTATATATTGGCATGGAATGTTTCTGACACTAAATATATAGCGCACCACTATTTTTTCCACTATTTATACATATAGCGCTCCACTAAATATATAGTGCTCCATACAGAAAAGGTTTGCAATAGGTAAGTACACACGTACCTCAGATAAAATAAACCGCTTTAGTTTTAGCTATCTGGAGACCTTAAAGGGAAACTCCAGTGCCAGGAAAACAATCCCTTTTCCTGGCACTGCAGGTCCCCTCTCCCTCCAACCCACCAATCCCCGGTTGCTCAAGGGGTGAAAACCCCTTCAGTAACTTACCAGAGGCAGCAACATGTCCCACATCGCTGCTTCTTCCTCCGCCGCCTCTCCTCCCAGTGATTGCATTGGCTGGTGGGCGAGACTGATCCCACCCACCGGCCAAGAAGACCTAATGCTCTCCCCATAGGAAAGCATTGAAATGCTTTTCAGTGCTTTCCTATGGGGAATTGAGCGATGCTGGAGGTCCTCACACAGCGTGAGGATGTCCAGCAACGCTCTAGCACAGGTTTCCTGTGCTAGGGACACAGAAGTGCCCTCTAGTGGCTGTCTAGTAGACAGCCACTAGAGGTGGAGTTAACCCTGCAAGGTAACTATTGCAGTGTATAAAAAACTGCAATAATTACACTTGCAGGGTTAAGGGTAGTGGAAGTGGGCAGAAGTGGTCTGGGTGCTTGGAGTGTCCCTTGAAGAGGAAATATTTGAAATCGTGAGGATTATCCTTAAATGTTTTGATGGAGGGCTTCTGAAATAAGCTGAGGGGTAGTGATGTCCCGAACTGTTCGCCGAATGGTTCGCCACGGACTCATTGTTGAGTAAACTTTGACCCTGTACCTCACAGTCAGCAGACACATTCCAGCCAATCAGCAGCAGACCCTCCCTCCCAGACCCTCCCACCTCCTGGACTGCATTCATTGTGAAGCTGCATTCTTAGTGAGCTGTCCAGGAGGTGGGATGGTCTGGGAGGGAGGGTCTGCTGCTGATTGGCTGGAATGTGTCTGCTGACTGTGAGGTACAGGGTCAAAGTTTACTCAACAATGAGTCCGTGGCGAACCCTTCGTCGCGAACCGTTTGCGAACCATTCGGCGAACAGTTCGGGACATCACTACTGAGGGGTGTTGCAACAGGTAAACTGTGTCCAGTGTTGAGTAATTATAGCCAGAGATTAGGCCAATAATTTGCAGGGGTGTTACAAGAGGTAAACTATGTCCAGAGCCCAAGTTCATGTTTCTATGTTGGCAGTCCGATTCAAGGAGGCAGAGGTTGGCTAAGCTCAGTCGCAGCAGGAACATTAACTAAGCCCAGCAGAGAAAACATATGGCCAGTAGTGCGATCCCTTGAAGGAATCATGAGGTGTGGCTGCAATACAGCCTGTGATCAGCCATTTTATAGGTAGTTAGGGGTATATCCCTAAACTGGGTTTTAAGTGTTTGAGCAAACTAGAATGCAAGCAAGCTTTGACACATTCAGCAACCTTATCATGCATTGAGAGGTCTATTTCCTGAGACAAGCTAAGTGCCAGCAGTCTGTCCGATTATTTTGTTGGGTGTTGCAAGAAGTAAATCATGTCCAAAGCCTGAGTTAAAGCCAGAGACCAGTCCAATAATGTTGAGGTGTGTTGCAAGAGGCTAACTGTGCCCAGGACCAGTGTTTAAGCCATAGACTAGTCCAATCATTTTGATCGGTGTTGCAAGAGATAAACTTTGTCCAGAGCCAGAGTTAATGTTTCCTTGTGGAAAGTCCAATATGAGGAGGCAGGAGTCTATTAATCTGAGAAAAAGAATAGACAAGGTTTGATGCCAAGAAATCCGTCCTAGAGTGAGGGAGCAGTGAATGAGAAAAGCTAAGCAGGTCCAAGTCAGTTACCAGGGTGTCTGTCTGAGACGCAGGCTGCAAGGTGCTGGAAGTTGGTAGTTGACAGCTAGGTCATAACCAAATTGTGGAGTGTGATCATGTGGCAAAAGAAACTAACTTCATCTCAGGGTCGAAACAGCTACAGGAACACAAATAAGGTCAGGCATTCAGACTCAAATAGTGAGCAAAGAGAATCTTTTTTTACGTGATATTGGAAAAGGTTTGTCTTTTTAAATTAGATTGTATTTTTATGGTTTGGAGAGGTAATTCTAGCCTTTTTTAATCATTTTTAGACCTATTAAATAGTAATGACTGGTAAATTTAAATGAGCCACGACATAAGCTCTAATAAAGTATGTTTTCTGGATTTAGACATTTCGGTCTTAGATAATTGTTTAAAAATATATATACTAGACCATGTCACCCTAATGAAATACAGGATTCCTTTTTCAGATAATTGTTTAAAGATGTAGACATAAATAGCTGCATAAATATGTTCCAATTTGTTCAATGAAACATTCCAAAAGGGCTCTCTTGTGGAGGAATTGTAAAAAATGCTAAACTTTTATAGATAAGGCTAATATTTTTTTTAAAAGGATCAGTTTTATCAAAAAGATTAAAACTGGAAAAAAAACTCAATTATGGAGGCTCAATTCAATGCGTTTAATTTAAAAGATTGGAAAGAACTTTTCAATTTTAAAAATAAAATAAAGAATGATACACACGTTCAACATATTTCTATTAATTGTGATAGTCACAGTGAGTCATGTTGTTACATTTAAAAAAAAAAACAACCAAACATTGGCACATTTTAAAACAAGAAAAGGACTTACAAAAAACTTTAAAAAAATGAATCATGTATAACATGCAACAGCCATAATGTCACTTGTGTGTGTGCAGGAAAGGTTGAGAAGTATTGGGAAGCCAGATAAAAAAAATTGTAGAAGGTCAGGCCGACCCATCTACGATGCCAGATTGTCATGTTCGTCAGGATTAGGTCAGAGAGGAGACAAATACCAGGGTTATTGGTTGAATCTTTGTCTTTTTAGACAAAACAATTTACTTGTAAGGAAGAATTAAGGCAATATGCCACTAACATGATATCTTGAGAGTAAATGAATAAAGTCTTTTATATACAAGTAGGTTTGAAGTTATTCCCAAGTAGATTAATAGTCTGTGGAATGTCACACTGCAACCAGGTTCAGGATGATATAGGGTTGAAATGGTTAAAGCTGGTAAGTACGTAGTAAGTAGATTCCAGTATAATGAAATACAGGTTGCTTACAAGATCATGCAGTGTTGCAGCATTTGTTGCAGTAAGTAGATTCCAGTATAATATGGTACAGGTTGCTTACAGAATTTTGCAGAGATGCAGTAGTTGAAGATAAGAGTTCAGGAGGATTCCGATGACGTTACACACGGAATCTCAATAGAGGATCAGGAGGTTTTCAGGAGCCAGGATACAGGATGTTTTCAGGTCAGAACACTGACTTCAATGTAAAGGCCATGAGAAGAGTTGGGTGTGGCCTTTTATAGCAGACTTGGAAAATCATATGAAGCAGGTGAGAGCAACTGAGGATTGACTAGTGGCTAGGGAGGCCACTAGAGGCGAGAAACAGGAATTGTAGCAATAAAATAAAACAATTTCTTGGTTGTCAGGATAGAATCCTGACACCGATAGAGTGCCACGCTTGCACCTGTTGCTATCTGAGCTGCAGCATAATCGGAGTTTAAGCTTGACAATCCCAGTCCTTATTTCAGTTTTTGTCAGTAGAAAACTGTTTTTGCGACTCTGCACCTCTGATGCTGCCAGACAAAAATCACCAATTGAAATCTGGAGAGACTACAGGTTTAGGCATGATATTCATTTTGACGCTGTTAACATTGCCCACCCAGGAGCTGGCATATTTGTTCCAGTTTTCCTTGTCTTCTTTTAAGGGCAGCATAAATTGGTGAATACTTAGTGGTATAAAGGCCAGATAGCAAAACCTTTTTTTTATTTTAATGTCCAGATTGGGAATAGAGGAGGAGGTAAACTGCAGATTGAATGACTCCTAGAATGTTTAAAACAAGTTCAGTGAGACATGTATTGAGAGGGCAATAGATTTGTCTATATTCAACTTATTACCTCCAAGAGATGAGAATAGTGAAGTGGGGAAGGTGCAGACTAGGTGATAGAGAGTTGTCTGCGTAAGCAGAGACCATGTACTCCCTGCCCACAACCGAAAAGCCCCTGATACCCTATGCCTGACGACTCAATAGATAAAGCAAACCGGAGAAGTGACAAGGGGCCTTGTCGGGTGCAATTAAAAATAGGAAAGGTCTATTGTTCTCATACGCTTGTCTACCTGGCATGAACCCAACCTGGTCTGTATGAATCAAGGATGACAGCACAGAGTTAAGACGGGGGGACAAATGTATATCAACATTTTTAGCATTGGTATTGATGAAGGATATGGGTCTATAGCTATCAGGAAAGTCTGGGCGTTTACCCAGCTTGATGATTAGAATGATATTGGCCAGAAGTGAGTCATCCAGAAAGGAGCCACCCTCCCACATAGACTGAAACAAGGCCAGAAGCTGGGGAATCAGCTCATGTGAAAAGGTTTTGTAGTAAGCAAACGTAACGCCATCTAGGCCTCTGTTCATCTGTTCACCACCTAACAGGGATAAGAATAGTTGAGTCAGGAAAGATTGAATCTCTCCACAGGTCATAGGGTCCCCAGCAGAATGGGAAGGGGATTGGTTGTAAATCTTAGAATAAAACTTGCTAAAGACATCCTGAATGTCAGCAGGAGATGATACCATGTTTGAAATTATATGGGAGGCCTGTACCTCACGCAGTTGGCAGGCAAGAGGTGTTTTTATCTAATTGGAATGTTCAAATAAAAATTGCTGAGTTGGCGAAGGGACTTGCAAGTGTCATCCAGGAGGAGAGTCTTGCCTATTCTGAAGATAACTGCTACCAAAGGGTTCGATCTATGTGTCTGTACAGATATATATATATGTTTTTTGTTAGAATAACCCTTCTTATCCCGGTCCCTCTTCCTTTCAAAGGTTAAAATAAATAAGTAATGAAAAGATAAACCTACCTCTGTTGCTGTGTCGAGACTACCCGAGGAATTCCCTAGGGAGTCTGACCCTCCGACACTGACGTCACTTCTACTTGCTGAAGTAGGAGGGATTTAAGGGACAACGAATGGAGTGGAGGAAATGGGTGGCACAGAGGGAGGGTTGGTAACACAATAGGACATTTTTCACCAGCATGCACAGAACTAACATTTACCAGGCCAGAACACTAGTTACTGTCCAGCTAATGAAACCACAATGATGCTGCTGGAGGTGGAGTTACACTTTTGGCAGCAAAGGGGTTAAACTCTGTATGTTCAGCATTTTATAATGAAACACACCACATACAGACCTAAAGCACCACAACCACTTCAAATCCCTGATGTTATTTGAAGAACATATACAGCTACCAATTTAGATTGAAGAAGCATTTTTATTTTTCATTTTTGTGGTAAAAATAGAAATTGCTTTAAATTGGGTTTACCGCCTTCTTTCGGGTCATTCGCAGTAATGCAGATATACAACAGGCTGAACATTATGGAGTCTTTTTTCAACTTTAATTACAATGTTCTATTAATATTCACCTACTCTGCATGGTGCCAACACTGCCACAACAGACAAATCCCTTTTGCCCGTGCCCACTTCTTTTTGATTGACCCTGCTAGAAACATTTGCTCAAGCATGGCAATCTTCCTCTCACTCATCCTGGCTTCACTTGCAGCACATCAGAATGGATTGACAGGTTTTACTGATCAAGTGCAAGATAGGCTTGCTAAAAAAAAAATACAGCAACTTCAGCACATGCACTGCAGTTTCTCTGACACAGATCTGAAGAGCCACCTGCAGAATAATTCTACTCCTTTCCTCTGCCACTCATTTTTTTTTTTTTTGGTATAGAGAGCTTAGAGAATAAACTCTACAGAATATAAATGTAGTGTTCTATGTGCATAAATGATTTAGCACAATGTTTATATATTGTATTGAGCTTTAGCCTTACTATATTGCTATATTCTTGTGATGCCAGCATGATTTTGATGATATAATTCACAAAGAAAAAGTAATAACCTTGTCCATAAATCATGCAGGCTAGTGTATCCAAGGGAGAGGCACTTAGAGGTCTTTTTTTCTAAGCTAACCTTAGCACCACAAATGTTTCTAAATGTAATAAACAATACACAAGATCCAGAGCACTCACTCATCCACTAAACAATAACTTCAAAGCTCACAGATTTTATTTTTTTAACAACACGCAACAATAATGGTGGTTTAGTTACAGTATATGATCATACATTGCATAAGCCTGCCACAACGTCAATGTACCCCATCTTTGGCAGGTCCTACTCGAACAGCCTAATATCTGCTCTTATGAGATTAACCCATTTACTTGGTGGGGGGGGGGAAATTCAATCTGGCACTCTCTGCAGTACAAGGCTAAATAGGGCCCTGGAATGAGGCCCTTGTGACAGGGAGGGGTGCAAAACCAAGAAGTTGTCCTAGACTCCTATATATATATATATATATATATATATATATATATATATATATATGAAACCAGGGGACTGCCCTCACCTGAATATGCATAAATGGGGTGCTGCTGGGGCCAATTTGTACAATACAAATTAGATTTTTTCCCCTGGACATTGCAGGCCCAAAACAACTAAAAACATATTTTCATATTTGGCAACTACATATGTATATATGTGCAAATTTCTGCTTGTATTGTGTTTACATCTGTGCCTATAGTTAGTGTATGCACCTGTGTAAATGTGTGCAGGGTTAAAGATAATGTTTGGAATGATTAGAGTAAAGGGGTTTTAAAGTGATACAGTGTCCATCTGGGGACTTTGCATAATTCACAAAGACCTCCGATTGTGACATTTTCGCTAGGAGTCCAGTGGGGCAGTTAAAAGTGTGATTTACTTACCCGATCCTATCCCTCACGACGACGGCCATCTTCCTCCAGCTGAGGAGTCGACATCACTGCTATACACTAGCACATGTACAAAATTACAGCATTGAGGTCTATGCGGATCCTATGAATTCGTTCATAGACTGGGCCAATTCCCTGCAGCCATCACTGGTGACGCCTGCAAGGACTGACACTTCTAGAAGGTGGTAGCTTCGCCCTGTATCTAGAAGTGTCAGGCACTGGAAATATAAAGAGACAAAGTAGTCACTACTTTGTCTCTGAAAATCTCTTGACTGGGTTGGAATTTCAGTAAAATTCCAACATGGTCAAAATAAGTATTTTATAAAGTTTCTATCTTTATAAGATGCACATTTTTTTAAGGGTGTGGGTATGACAGTGCTGCTTTAAGGTTAGAGTTGGGTTAAATTTAGTATTGGGGTATATGAGATGTTTTGTTTTTAAGATGAGGCAAATATAGGATTAAGGCAAAATATTTATTTTCAGGTTTAAGTTAAGTGCTGAGTCAAGTGAATCAGTGATGTCCGCTCCTGACGTAGAAGCACCAGAAGCTGAAGAGGACCTGGCAGAAGAATATGTCCGTGCCCACGAGGGACAGGTTCAGGTAAATAGAACTCACCTTTGCCAGCTGCCACCAGACCCCCAGCTGCGATTTCTGCAAAGCCCTCTTACATTTACAGTGACACTTTAAGCTCAAATAGGCTCATTATAAGTGTTGAAAACAGGTACCCCTAGTGGTCAGGCACCTGTAAGCAAGTACACAATAAGATACAATATAGCCAAATAATCCTAAAAGCTGTATACCGATATATACTTGGCTTACTAAAGATAGGTGTATTGGTAGTGGCAGCTATCTCTTAAAGACTCCTCCTGAATAGCCTATTTCACATCCAGCAAAAAAGTTTCTGCTGATCCAAGACGAGGATATAAATACAAATAATAGTGTATTATTGCAACACTGTATTATTGCAACACTATCTGTAGTCTAGTCCAGATAGTTATCAATTGCACTCACAACACATTGGAAGATATAGTACCTCAAAGCTGGACTTCTCAGGGGGCTGCCAGTACACCTCCTTCTATGAAGGGCTTCATGGGAATACTCTGGAATACCATTTAAATTTTTTTTAAAAAATGTATTACAATGAATATTAAAAGCAAAAATAGATCCTATGCATTTCATCCAATAGCTTTGGACTTTTTCAGGGTACAAATGCAATAAAAGCAAATAATTGCCGTAAACAAATATGCATACAAAACCATCCCCCTGGTGTCTGTATAAGTAGTTCTTATCCTGTGTTCCTGTTTGGTCTGTAGTTCACATTCCTCCTTCCTGTGTTAATCATTGAAGTAGTTTTCACCACTTCTACAATCATAAGTATTATTCCCCTGAGTGACTTTCTGATGACGTATGCATTCCACAGTGTGTTCCAAACGCACAGTCTGTCTTCTGTATACTTAATATCTAAAGAAGTCTCAGAAAAGATATTATGTAGCAATTGACTTCAAAATTAAACATTGTCTCAGTTTTTACCGTGTCAAGAATATACATTTTAAAGTTACATTATAACAAGTCTATTTGGCAGCTTTACCAGTGGTTATTCATTTTCAATGAGCCTTAAAGTAGTCCTAGTTTTTAATCAGCTGGTATATCTGTCCACATGTTTTTAAATCCCAGTAGTGGACATCGCTATTTGTCTTTATAAACATACCGATGTACATATTAACATACATATTTAAGTAAAGTTTTTTACTATGATTCTCATTTATCTGCCTTTTACTATTTTATTATGTACATGTTATATAGAAATACAAATACTAATTAGTCAATAGATGCTCATTTGCGGGTAGATGTTAAAAATCTGAAGTTCTATTCCGCTCTTATCTGTAAATGTATAGAAACATAGGTAGCAAGAGAGGTGAGAATGGACAACAGCTCAATTAGCCTGCCCCTCAGTAGGTCCCCACTCAGATCTCAAGCTGGTTATAGCTCAACTTGTGCCATTACAGAGAGAACATTTCTGAAGCATATCACACTGGTCCCACCCATACGGGGAGTCCAGATCCGAAATGCCAGCAAGTTCCCTCTGCATGAGAGATCTGTAATGTATAGAACCAAACGGCAGCTTTCAAAGTTTTGCTCTTAAAGAGATAATCATGTAGATAGTTTCATGGTTAAACCTATTATTTAGGACTGTAAGCTTCAGAGTCCCCATTGAAGTTATTGGGTTCTTAGGTTGAAAAATCTATCCAGTATCACACTTGCCAGACTAAGTAAACTCCTTAGTAAATCTACTAAGCAATAAGTACTGCTCATCTTGCTCAACAAACATTCTCAAGAGTTAATAAATTCATTATACTTACTATAACTGCCTTATTTTGGGGTTGAGCAGAGGCATCTTATAATTTTGTGCCCACAGAAACCTGGTGTGTTAGTCTCAATGGGGAAGGCTAGTGACAAGCCAAAGGGGCATGTAATCTTGATGGTGTTTTTGTACAATGCAACCTCATCTAATGATGCATTTTGTGCTGCACTTTATTTGGACTAGTTATTTTGTGTTCTTAGAAGCAGAGCACCTGATCACAAATTAGAGATGATGAGATAAAACTGTTAGGAGCTTTTAATCGGAAATAACTAGAACGCAAGCCGTTTTTTCCTTGTCCTTACTGTACCTTTAACACATTGTTTTTGCTTATTCTATATATTTATTTTCCAAGGCCAAGTGCATTCCTAAAATCCAGCCTGTACCATATTATACACCAAACAGCAGCATTAATATTAATGCTACATTGCAGTGAAAAAAAAATCTATTTTATCTAATCTTACTGGAAGTTAAAAAGAAAAATGGCAAATGGGAAGAAAAATGCATTTTTTGTCTGCAACGCTGGAATCTATCTTTTACCAATCAATACTTTCACAGATAGCAATAAGTTGTCTGTACAGGAGACAAACTATATAAAAGCAGCCTTAAAACCTATTACAGACTGATGGTATTGTTTTAATCTCGGTGTCCCGGAGGATATTAGTCTTTCCTGTTTTATTGGGCAATAATGGTATTGTCTCATCAGTAATCTTTGTATTTTCCTTGGGGCTATTACATTGAATGGGTTTTCCTAACTCTCTGGTAAATGTGTTAATTTGTCCATTGTAATCGTGGCATCCTGTTGTCTTAGAAATAGTTTGCATAATATTATATTTGATTGTGATGAATTGGTTAATTAATAATGACCGTTTGTATAATTGCTTAATGTGGTTTAAGATTTATTCCCATGATGCATTTCTTTGTACTTCATAAGCTGAGCGTACAGTGTTCTTTGCTTTACAGCAGAACTGATTCAGTTTTGGAACTGCTGTCTTTGACCTCGTCTTGACAAAGTCAAGATGAAACCTGGGCAGAGATGTTTTTAACTGAATTTCCTATGATGCTCAGCCAAAACATGGCTAAGCGAATTACTTTATCATGACAAAATTGGCAAGATATGTTTTATGAACAGGATCAACAAAAAAGTTAAGGTGCTTTTCTCTATACCAGAACAACCCAATATTGGTGATCAAGGTGTGTGGGACTCCAATTACCAGAATTCGCTGGACCTGGGGTCTCCAAAAGGTATATCCCAGATGTTTTAAAACTACTGCTTCCATGATGCTTTGTCATTCTACAAGCATGCAAAGCATCATGGGAATTGTAGTCCTACAACATCTAGGGAACGTCCTTTTCGGCACACCTGCTATGGACTATGAGTTACTTTTTGCAATCACAGTCACAAAGTAATCAATTCAAAGTTAAAGAAAAATGTTTTCAAATAATGCAGCCTGGGGATGTGTTTTAATATTGTAATATGCCCAGGGGACAACAACAAATAACTGCTTTGAGCTCTTTTGGCAATTCACAGACTAGACTGTAAAAATGTCTTGCAAGAATATGTGAGAGAACAAATGCGTGTTATGATAATGGGCTATTTAAATGATAGAAATTGACATGAACTGTGTAATTTCACCAACTTTATGGTAGTTTCAGGAGTCAGATCATGAAAGTAACAGTCCCATTAATGAAAAGTATTTCTAATGATTATACCAACTGCCTGAGGGAGTACAGTTAAGGCAGGGTGAGTACAGTAATTCAGTGATGCAATTTGTACAATGGAATAGTGGGAATAATATCAATGGTACACTTGTTTCATTAAAGCATTAGCATATATTTACTAATGTAATGTGTGCTGCAGGGGAGGTTAAAACTGGGACAAAGACTAGAGTTTGCTGATCTTTTATTTTTATTAATTTTTTACTAATATATTCATTGGATGATACAAGTTTTCTAAAGTTTACGACTATTGATTCTTTGAGCTCCTGTATATCTAATAAAGCTTTCTTTATTTGAAGCCAATGTACTTGGCCATGTATCGATTGGCACTTAGCATTTTCAGCTTTCCTTTCTCATGATAATTTGATATTCAGTTGACTGTAACGGAAATAACTTTCAAATACAATGTGTTAACCAGTTTAATTTATAGTTGGTAAAAAGCTATTTGTTATTGTAAAGATGTTTGCTTCTCTTAATTTCACTGGTGATATTTAATTATAAAATATATTTTTTTTGTTGCACTGAATATCTAATCGGATAGTTTGTCACGGTGCGCGTGTCAACACAGCACAGCTCCAAGAAATATATGGTAGACAGCCACTGAGGGTAGACTTAGAGCTTAGACTTAGACTTAGAAGCCAGAAGCTATATGATATATTGATATGTATCCAGTACTAGAAATAAGACTAGAATAGGCACCAAACAAGCAAACAAGACAAGACTAGAAGACACACGCTAACAGACACACACTGACAGACACACAGGCTCCCTTACAGACACACTCACTCACTCACAGAAACACACAATCACTCAGACACACAGGCTCCCTCACAGACACACACTGACATACACACTCAATCACACACAAAGACACACAGCCACTGACACAGACAGCCATACAAACAGTCATGCACACAGACAGCCATGCACACAAACAACCATACACACAGCCATGGACACAGACTCACAGACAGTCATATACAAACACTCTTTTTTTAATCCACCCAGCCTCCCTACCTTTGGGAGAGCTGGGTGGATTTCTTACCTGGGGTCTAGTGGGGCTGCTGGGCAGGCAGGAGCAGACAGGCGGCGAGGGAGTGCTGAGTGTAAGCTCTCCCTGCTCAGCTCCCTCGTGCGCCGCAGAGTGATGCTAGGAGCCGGAGTGACGTCATATTCCGGCTCCCAGCATCACTGTGGGGAGCTGAATAGGGAGAGCTTACACTCAGTGCTTTCTTGCCATGGCCCGCTGGCCACAAACATATTAGTTGTGGGCCGCATGCGGCCTGAGGGCAGCGAGTTTGACATGCATGATGTACACAATACATGAGGGAAACATGAACAGGACATGGGCAGGACAGGACTGTATATGAACTGGGATTACAAGACAAAATAAAACAAGACAAGAGATCCAAGGCAAAACAAGAGAGCAAATTTACACTGTTATATAGGCTGTACACTTACTAGTTTACATTGTAGCAGAGTGTCATTTCTTCAGTGTTGTCACATGAAAAGATATTATAAAATATGTGTGTGTATGTATGTATATGACTCACTAGGCCTCTGACATGTGAAAGGGTTGTACTCCCCTGATGGTGGCCCTGTCTCTTTCTAATATACACATATAGCCTGGGGAGCTAGTACACATGAATGAATGTAGAAATGAATGTGCATGCCTAAGAGATTCTGAATCTGTTTACTGTAAGTCCATTGCAACCAGGATGACTGATGGCATTATGAATGTGAGGTGAACACCTCTAGGGACTAGCCCCTATAATGGTTAGTCCCTGAAGGTGTACATCTCACATTCACTCATATATATATATATAACTGTTTAAAGGCTTTTTTGAGATGTGACTGATTGTGACTAAAGCCTTTTTGGCACGTGTGCCTTGTGTTCATTCTACCATTTCACCATTTTTGTTTAATATATTTTTTAAAACGAGAAATTGGTCTTTCTTTTGATTCCTAATATGTATATATATTACAATATTAAATAGAAATAAAATATGATTTTTTTTTTTAAATCAACAAAAATAACTTTTTCCCCCTCCGTTTTACATTTAATAATTTCTACATACCAGGTGCAAATGATGAATACTTACAATAGATTCACTAATTAGTCTCGACCACTGGTGGAACTACCACGGTCACAGGGATCGCAGCTGCGACCGGGCCCGTCACTCCAGGGGGCTTGGTTGCCCTGTAAACCCCTGCGACCACGGGTCCCGCCGGCTAAGTAATGTGACCTCTGTCCACCCGGTGTACCCGCCGGGGCCGCATTGAAGATGACCATTGGGTGGCCCATGCTGTTAGTGCCACCCAATGCTATGTATTTCCAGTGGCCCAGTCATCGCTTTAACAGCGTGACCGGGCCCCCTCTGATGTCAGAAGCTGGGATGAAGTGACTGCCCTGGTCACTTCCTCCAGCAACCACGGAGAGCCACGCGGGAGGAAGGATCAGGCTGAGCCACTGGACCCCAGGGAAAGGTATGTGTGTCTGTATGAATCTGTGTGTGTGTGTGTCTGTCTGTGTGTCTGTATGTATGTCTGTGTGTGTGTGTCTGTATGTGTGTATGTATGTGTCTGTATGTGTGTGTGCCTGTATGTGTCTCTGTATATGTGTGCGTGTCTATGTGTCTGTTTGCATGTGTGGGGGGGAATGTATGGGGGAGGGTGGTGTGGGATAGACATACAGGGGGGCCCCAGGGCAATTTTTGCACCGGGCGCCCCAAAGTTTCTAGTTATGCCTCTGGTCTTGATTGTTAAAATGCCCAATATGTCTAGGATTTCAATTAATTTAAACTTGTAAAACAAATACTGCAAGGAGTGAATTCTGTTTTTAAGGTAAAATTAGCAAAATGTGTAATGCTGAGTCTGCAACTTTTAGAATAATCACAGAATCCAAAACCACTACACAAAGGTATATATTTGTAGAAAGCAGGCTACCCCAGGCAATGTAATTTACAGCATTTTGACACTTTTTATTAAACTATTTTATCATAATTTTTTTTTTTTGGTTTTATTTTTTTTTACCATGTGTTTTATTTTGGGGAAATTCACAAGCATTGCATGCCCCACTGTTGTAAACACTTTACATATGTATTCTACTACTATTATTGATTACAATGATCCCCACATTTATACCTCCTCCCCCTAATCCAACCCTTAATTTTACAAATAATCCAACCCTTAATTCTCCCCATAATCCAATCTATAATCCAAGCCTTAGTTCTACATATAATCCAATCTATAATCCAACCCTTAGTTCTACATATAATCCAATCTATAATCCAAATCTTAATTCGACCCAATATCCGACCTATTATCCAGCCCATAATCCTATACGTAAAAAACATCCCCTGATCCCACCCCTAATTTCACCTGGGAAGCTCTAATGTCAGTTTGGGGTCCCCCTTTGTTTTAACCTGCGGGTTGGGAGCAGAATCAGAAATACCATGGCTGAGAGAGATTGTTCAGTCGCAGTATTTAAAAAGGTTTAAAGGGCTATGAGCAGTACTCCCTTTGAGCGCTGCACATAGCTCATCAGTCAGTCTGGGGCCACAGTTAGCAACGGTCTATTCCATCAAGGCATGTTAACGTTCTGCACGGCATGACGACACAGACCATAATGTGTTCGTTAAGGTGAATTAGCAAATTAAAATTTAAACAAGTCTCCAAAAGAGCTCACATGTTTTGCTGGTCAGGCAACTCGTCAAGGGGTCTCTTTTGTTAATTTATTTGATTTTTATTTTGCTAATGTAGCAGATATATACAGATATGTAGTCTCTAGTTTCAGCTTTGTGTTTGTGTTTATATCAATTTAGATTTTTTCAGCAAGTGCCCTCAAAATCATGGCAAAGACAGCCTCATATGTGATACAGCACAGACCAGATTTATTAGAGAGCTAGGGCATTATTTCTGTTCTTTTTAAATTTTACTTCTCTATATAAGCTGTATACTACTTCAGGGCCGGCGCGTCCATAAGGCGGCACAGGCGGCCGCCTTAGGGCGCACCGGCCCGGGGGCGCAAATGTCCAGGTGACCGGCAGGAGGGAAGCGCACAGCGCCCCTCTCCTGCCGGTCACTTCTTGTAGCGTAGCCGAGCGCCAACCTGCAGTGCCGCGGACTGTGTGGAGGGGGCGGGGATATGAACGTCATATCCCTGCTCCCACTGAAGCACACAGCGCGGCTGGCGCCCAGCAGGGGCGGAGCTACCACCGGCCCCCTTCTAATCAGCATGGGAGGAAGTCCTCCCAAGAAGACTACAGCAGCAAAAGGCAGAGAGGAGGGGGCTGGGCAGGACCAGCTCCTCCAACTCCCAACTACCTCAGGCAGCACTTTGGATCCCAGGTAAGCCACCCTCCTGAACCTGTTGGTCAGTGTGTCTGTGTGTGTATATGTCTGTCAGTGTGTGTGTGTATATGTCTGTCAGTGTGTGTGTATATCTATGTCTGTCAGTGTGTGTGTGTATATGTCTGTCAGTGTGTGTGTATATCTATGTCTGTCAGTGTGTGTGTGTATATGTCTCTCAGTGTGTGTGTGTGTATCTAAATGTCTGTCAGTGTGTGTGTGTGTATGTCTGTCTGTTAGTGTGTCTTTGTGTATGTCTATCATTGTGTATGTGTATGTCTGTCAGTGTGTGTGTATATGTCTGTCAGTGTGTGTGTGTATATGTCTGTCAGTGTGTGTGTGTATCTATGTCTGTCAGTGTGTGTGTGTGTGTGTGTATCCATGTCTGTCAGTGTGTGTGTGTATGTATATGTCTCTGTTCGTGTGTCTGTGTGTATCTAAATGTCTGTCAGTGTGTGTGTGTGTGTGTGTGTGTATGTCTGTCTGTTAGTGTGTCTTTGTGTATGTCTATCATTGTGTATGTGTGTATCTGTATGTCTGTCAGTGTGTGTGTATATGTCTGTCAGTGTGTGTGTGTATATGTCTGTCAGTGTGTGTGTATATATGTCTGTCAGTGTGTGTGTATCTATGTCTGTCAGTGTGTGTGTGTGTGTATCCATGTCTGTCAGTGTGTGTGTGTATATGTCTCTGTCCGTGTGTCTGTGTGTATCTAAATGTCTGTCAGTGTGTGTGTGTATGTCTGTCTGTTAGTGTGTCTTTGTGTATGTGTATCACAGTGTGTGCGTGTGTGGCAGTGTATGTGTATATGTGCATATATCTCAGCATTCAAACACCAACACTACACACAAATAAACACCTGCATGCAAACGTCAACACTACATACAAACACACCCCTGCATTCAAATGTCAACACTACATACAAACACACCTCTGTATCAGACACCAAAATTATATATAAACACACACCTACGTTCAAAAACCAACACTACACATAAATGCATGCTTGCATTCAAATGCAAACACTACATACAAACACACCGCTACAATCATACAAACATACTCCATACAAACACATGCTTACAGTCAAACACACAAATACTGCTCCATGCTAAATACAATCCTGCAAGCATGAGGAATCGGTAGAGCCCCAGCTTGCAAAGCATTGTTGAAGTTGCACGACAGATGGGGATCTATCTTTTAGCCATCCTGTGTACATACACAGACCGTCATACAGAGACATACAGCATGTATGTCTCTGTATGACTGTGTGTATGTATTCAAAAGGAATAAACGCAGGCAACACTCCAATAGTACGGCTGGTATATTTATTGATAGGTGAACCACCCCAAAGAAAGTGCGTCGTTTCGGCTCAGCAGAGCCTTATTGTATGAGCTGAAACATCACACTTTCTATGGGGTGGTTCACCTACCAATAAATATACCATCCTTACTATTGGAGTGTTGCCTGCGTTTATTCCTTTTGAAGACTTTACTGGTGGATCCAGCGATGTCCGCCTGACACGGAGCATCCACCACTGTTGATGGCCGGAGCATTTACACGGTATCAGTGTGCAGAGTTCTTTGTTTGTCTGTGTATGTATGTCTCTGTATGCCTATCTCTATGTTTCTTTATGTCTGTGTCTGTATTTCTGTGAGTGCCTGTGTCTGTATGAATGTATGTCTGTGTTTGTATGACAATGTACCTGTATGTGTAGATTGTATGACTGTGTTTGTTTGTGTGCCTTTTATGACTGTGTGTCTGTATATCTTTGTGACTGTGTGCCTGAAAAATTATGTCTGTGTGCTTGTATGGTTGTGTGTCTGTATGTTTGTGTATTTGTGCATGTATGTATTTTTGTCTGTATCTATGTCTATGTGGGAGAAAAAGAGAGATAGATAGGGGCTGGCGGGGAAGTAAGAAATACATAAGAGGTGTTGTAGGAGACACACTAAAGGGGGGTGTAAGGCACAAAGGGGCCAAAGGGATAAGACATTCAAGAGAGTGGATATGCAACACTAATGGGGGTAAGAAATTCAAAAGGGGGCTACGAGACACAGAGGTGAAGATGCATTGTTTATTTTTTTGAGGGGGGTGTGGGGGGCGTCAAAATGCATCTTCGCCTGTGTAGTCAAAAATCCTAGCACCGGCCCTGTACTACTTTTTACTTTAGCCTGCCTAGATTTTTTTACATACCACTAATCTTACCTATGATTCTCAAACAGGAGTGAAAGACAATATTTTCTCTTAAGTAACTGATCCAATATCACAAAGCTTTCTTCAACTTAAACAGTTCTTTATTCATGTATAATATCGTTATACCTCTCCCTGGTTACCCATCTAGCTTTATCCTTTTTGCTTGTTAATGTTTAATGACATATTTTGATGTAAAGTTATGCAATGGTGTTATGGTGTTGGTTTTAAGGGAAAAAATATAATTGCATATGGTTGTATGATTATGTTACCATGGAAACTGATTTAATTCCTATCACATATTTAGTGTGAAGCCTATTGCTATGCACACCTACCAACAGAAGGAGATCATGTATGACAGTTCTTTTTTTTGTTGTTGACACAGAACACTCACTCATATTATATCTGGAAACAAATTAAACACTGGAAGTTTAAACATGGAAAATTTTCACTCTTTTATGTGAAATGAAAGATTTATTTTTGTCCCACACATAACACATTACTAACTATAGAAAAACAAACAAAAACACTCCTACGGTTAATGGTTGCCCAGTACCTGCTGTTATGTTGTCTTGAGACCATATGGCAGTCTAGGAATGAGAATTACCCCCTTCATGGCATACTATTTGGAAACATAGACTACCCAGAGTATTCATAAAGGTTCTAGTCTTTTTTTTAGTAGCCACTTAGTCACAAACCCCTACCAAACTTAGTGTTAATTTTTTTGTTGCATTTTTCATAAACCTGGACTTTCACTGATAAAATCATCGACATGTTTTACTGCTTTCAAACACTCATATTAGGTTTCATAGAGTTTTAAAAAGTTACAGGGTTAAATATAAGGCTTGCAAATTATATGTACTTTCTGCCTGGGTTGTCAGGCAGGTCCCTCAATATATAATTATTAAAATTACTTAACTATGTAAAAATAATACATAAATATACATGTAGAATTAATATATATATTAATCGCAGTGGACTATATGCTTCTTTAATAAAGTAAACATTTCATTGGAAGACCATGAGTGCAGCCCTATTTTGACTATTACTAGAAAGGGAATGCAGGGAAGCAGTGCCTTTACAAGTGTCTTCAAATCAAATAAAGATGGAACGATATGCAAAACAAGAGGACATGGTGTAGTATTTCTGATGCTGGTGATTATGAATTAAAGAATGGAAAGCAATTAAAATATATATGCACTTGGGCAGTACAA
Source organism: Pelobates cultripes (assembly GCA_933207985.1). NCBI lineage: Eukaryota > Metazoa > Chordata > Amphibia > Anura > Pelobatidae > Pelobates > Pelobates cultripes. The sequence goes on along the minus strand of OW240917.1, from coordinate 69,894,098 downwards.
TCCCTGTCAGTGGATATGCTGATCTTGGTCTCAGTCTTACTCTTATGTGGACCATCAGCATATGGTGGTCAGCGTACGTAGAAGTGGTTTCTTTCAATATATCATTTTATCACAGTGAGAGTTCACCAGTGTATAAAATAAAAGTAAAAACAGAAGATAGTGCTCTCTGTACAGCTAAAAAAATTTTATAAAATAAAAGGAGGTATATTCACTAACAGAGAGCACAGTAAAGTTGTGCTCAATCCTATATTGCTTAAGTGGTATCTTCCTCACCTAAGAAATAAAGTATGAATCCTCCACGTACAAATCTTCAGAGATAAAAACAGGAAGGTCCAAATTTGGTTTAAAAAAACAAACTATTTGTTTTTATAACCAAAATAAAAAAAACTAAAGTATAGTATAAAACACCAATAAAACTCTAATGTGTTTCACCTTCACACAGGCTTTTTTTTCCAGACCTGTTTCTTCTGTTTTTATTTTCATTTTATACACTGGTGAACTCTCACTGTGATAAAGTGGCATATTGAAAGAGTCCACTTCTATGAAACTGATCACAACACGCTGCCTACCGGCCTAAGGATACCATTCCACAAAGATTAAGACCGAGACCAAGATCAGCATATCCACAGACTGGGATTGTACCGTCCAAGAGCATATACAGGGAGTGCAGAATTATTAGGCAAATGAGTATTTTGACCACATCATCCTCTTTTTGCATGTTGTCTTACTCCAAGCTGTATAGGCTCGAAAGCCTACTACCAATTAAGCATATTAGGTGATGTGCATCTCTGTAATGAGAAGGGGTGTGGTCTAATGACATCAACACCCTATATCAGGTGTGCATAATTATTAGGCAACTTCCTTTCCTTTGGCAAAATGGGTCAAAAGAAGGACTTGACAGGCTCAGAAAAGTCAAAAATAGTGAGATATCTTGCAGAGGGATGCAGCACTCTTAAAATTGCAAAGCTTCTGAAGCGTGATCATCGAACAATCAAGCGTTTCATTCAAAATAGTCAACAGGGTCGCAAGAAGCGTGTGGAAAAACCAAGGCGCAAAATAACTGCCCATGAACTGAGAAAAGTCAAGCGTGCAGCTGCCACGATGCCACTTGCCACCAGTTTGGCCATATTTCAGAGCTGCAACATCACTGGAGTGCCCAAAAGCACAAGGTGTGCAATACTCAGAGACATGGCCAAGGTAAGAAAGGCTGAAAGACGACCACCACTGAACAAGACACACAAGCTGAAACGTCAAGACTGGGCCAAGAAATATCTCAAGACTGATTTTTCTAAGGTTTTATGGACTGATGAAATGAGAGTGAGTCTTGATGGGCCAGATGGATGGGCCCGTGGCTGGATTGGTAAAGGGCAGAGAGCTCCAGTCCGACTCAGACGCCAGCAAGGTGGAGGTGGAGTACTGGTTTGGGCTGGTATCATCAAAGATGAGCTTGTGGGGCCTTTTCGGGTTGAGGATGGAGTCAAGCTCAACTCCCAGTCCTACTGCCAGTTCTGGAAGACACCTTCTTCAAGCAGTGGTACAGGAAGAAGTCTGCATCCTTCAAGAAAAACATGATTTTCATGCAGGACAATGCTCCATCACACGCGTCCAAGTACTCCACAGCGTGGCTGGCAAGAAAGGGTATAAAGGAAGAAAATCTAATGACATGGCCTCCTTGTTCACCTGATCTGAACCCCATTGAGAACCTGTGGTCCATCATCAAATGTGAGATTTACAAGGAGGGAAAACAGTACACCTCTCTGAACAGTGTCTGGGAGGCTGTGGTTGCTGCTGCACGCAATGTTGATGGTGAACAGATCAAAACACTGACAGAATCCATGGATGGCAGGCTTTTGAGTGTCCTTGCAAAGAAAGGTGGCTATATTGGTCACTGATTTGTTTTTGTTTTGTTTTTGAATGTCAGAAATGTATATTTGTGAATGTTGAGATGTTATATTGGTTTCACTGGTAATAATAAATAATTGAAATGGGTATATATTTGTTTTTTGTTAAGTTGCCTAATAATTATGCACAGTAATAGTCACCTGCACACACAGATATCCCCCTAACATAGCTATAACTAAAAACAAACTAAAAACTACTTCCAAAAATATTCAGCTTTGATATTAATGAGTTTTTTGGGTTCATTGAGAACATGGTTGTTGTTCAATAATAAAATTAATCCTCAAAAATACAACTTGCCTAATAATTCTGCACTCCCTGTATTTGGAGCTGATTTCAAGCTCCAGAAGATTGTAAGTGCATTTCCTTTCTTTTATTTATAGTCACCAGCATAAAAAATACTACACCATATTCTGTTTTAGAAACATAGAACGTGACGGCAGATAAAAAACATTCAGCCCATCTAGTCTGACCAATTTTCTAAATACTTTCATTAGTCCCTGGCCTTATCTTATAGCTAGGATAGCCTTATGCCTATCCCACGCATGCTTAAACTTCTTCACTGTGTTAACCTCTACCACTTCAGCGGGAAGGCTATTCCATGCATCCACTACCCTCTCAGTAAAGTAATACTTCCTGATATTATTTTTAAACCTTTGCCCCTCTAATTTAAGACTATGTCCTCTTGTTGTGGTAGTTTTTCTTCTTTTAAATATGGTCTCCTCCTTTACTGTAATACTAAAAAACAGATAGCCCAGGTGGACCAAACCACTACAGGTGTCTCTTAGTGGAGCGCTGAAAAATGCAAACTTACCCCAATAAATATATACAATGGGGAAATATGCAGTAATATAATCCCTATATAATATAAAGATATAGACAATAGTGAAGTATATCAAGGTCCAATAGCATAAATGTGAAGATAGTAGGGACCACACTCACATGGTTAAGAGCCACATACGGATAGGCTCAATTAACTTCAGCATAGGTATGTTAAGGTAATACCAAAACCTTCTTATGGTGTCCGGTTAGTATTCTCACCAAAAAAGAAAGAGAGACGCGTTTCGCTTGTGCAGCTTTATCGATAAAGAGATTGGTGAAGAGAACAGTAGGGGACCAAGGTCAAAACCTTGGGGAACACCAACAGAGAGGGTTTGGGGAGAAGAGGCAGAGCCAGAGAAAGAAACACTGAAAAAACATTGGGAGAGCTAGGAGCTCCAGGAGAGAGCAGTTAAAAAAACATGCAGAAAGATCAAGGAGAATTATGATAAAGTAATGGCTGCAAGATTTAGCAGCCAGAGTTGCAAGGTTTTAGGTGGACAGGTTGGTAGGAGGAGGGGGAGCAACAGGGTGAAGAAGAGCAGTAAAAGTGTGAAATAGTTGTGTGGTTATGAGGGTATTGAAGTAATTTACTTTTCCAGAAGAAAGGGCCAGAGTGTAAGAACGCAGCATAAATGTATAGTGTAGGAAGTCAGGTGCAGAGTGAGACTTTCTCCAACAGTGTTCAGCAGTTCTTGGGAGATATTGGGTCAGCGTGGTGTGCCAGGGTTGTAAGTGGGAACGCTTGCTGCGTTTAAATGTAGGAGATGCCATGATGTCTAGTTGAGAGGAGAGAGTGGAGTTGTAGAGTGAGGATGCAGAGTTAGGGCAAGTGAGATTTGAGATGGGTAAAAGGAGAGTTTGGAGTTTGGTGGATATCAAGGCAGTGTAGGTTTCTGTGAGATTGGAGAGTTGAGGGTGGTGAAATTTGGGTATAGGGTATGCTGATGTCAAAGGTCAGCAAATGGTGGTCAGATAAAGGAAATGGAACAGTGGAGAGATTGGTGGTACATAGATTGGTGAAGATGAAGTCAAGAACATTTCCTGCTGTATCAGTTGCTGAAGTAGACACTGTTGTCTCTGATCTTGAAATCCATGTGATTTTAGATGCTCAACAATCCTATCCTTTAACAAGGTTTCCATTACTTAAGGCTTATTGGCCTATAGTTGCCCGACTCCTCCTTTCTTGTGAATGGGCACAACATTCGCTAACTTCCAATCTTCTGGGACTACTCATTTTAAGAATGATGGTTAAATAAATCAGTTAATGGTTTTGCTAGTACACCACTAAGCTCTTTTAATAACTTTGGGTGTATTCCATCAGGCCCCATTGACTTGTTTGTCTTTACTTTTGGTAGTTAAAATAAAACCTCTTCCTCTGTAAACATGTAACAAATGACTCATTTGTCCCTTTTCCTTACTGAGGTCCCTTTCCTTCATTTTCATCTGTAAATACTGAACAAAAATATTAATTGAGTCAGTCAGCCAGACCTTTATCCTCTTCTACATACCTTCCTTCTTTTGTTTTTAATCTAACTAATCCTTGTTTTACTTTCCTTTTCTCATTTATGTATCTAAAAAATATGTTTTGTCCCCTTTCTTTACTGGCTGTGCTATTTTCTCTTGTATGTGTGATTTGGAGGCTCTTATAACTTGCTTAACCTCTTTCTGCCTAATATTATAGATCTGTCTTCCTCACTCTGTTTTTGTTTTTGTTTTTTTTAATAATTACTAAATGCTCACTTTTAGTTTTTTACTATTTTGGCCACTTCTGCAGTACCACAGTGGTTTCTTAAATTTTTTGCTTTTACTAACAAGCCTAATGCAATTTTCTGTTGCCTTCAGTAGTGCAACTTTTAAATAATCCAATTTCTCTTGGACTCTATTTAAACTGCTCCAGTCTGATAAGAACTCCTTTACACATATTCTAATTTTAGAAAAGTCTGTTGTTCTAAAGTCTAAAACTTTTGTTTTTGTGTGGTGTGACTCAGTCTTATATATCGTTCCATCTTTATTTGAGTTGAGGACACTTGTGAAGGTACTGCTCTCCTGCATTCCCTTTCTATATCTATCTACAGTCTGAATTATTGAGATTCTGGTTTGAGAAGTCTGAGTGACTTTGAACAAGCGCTAGAAGTTCCATCTTTTTATTTATTTCTATTTTTACTATTGACTGTAATTACATGGCTCTTGGGCTGGCACCCGGCAAGTGGAAGGAATATTTACAGCCTGAGTGCTAGGATTCTATGAACCTAATATATCTAATTACCAAAATACACTTACATTTTATATATATATATATATATATATATATATATAAATATATATATATATATAAATTTATATGGCAAAATGACTGGGTTGTCAGGTAGTCCCCCCGATCCGGATCGTCGCAGAAGATAGGTAGGGGATGTCGATCTGAGTCCGCGATCCATTATGGGATTGAAATAATAGGGCCGATATTGGTAATTTGTGTGATTTTTAACATCATTGCACACTCTGTCTTTAGTATTCTTGCATCAACATACATCAATAGTACTTAACATGTGCAAGACTGTATTGATTTTAATTTTATTTGGGTTTGCACAAAACATGTTATAATAAACTTGAGGGTTTGAAGTATAATTCACTTTTATTTATTTTTGCATCACAGTTAAAAGAAAAGAGTTCCTTATTCCAGAACTAGACAAGGTAAAAAACAGAAAACTTTTCCAAACTTCATTTGAGTAATGGGAGTTGCATTCCTTCAGAAAATAAATGGTAAAATAATTTAAAGAAAACAGCTTAAAGCAGGTAAGCAACTGAATCATGGAATAAAGCACGCTAAACAGTAAAGTAAAAGTCCTCCCTCTTGTTTTAGGAATTAGTTTAAAGGGATTCTCTAAAATCCTGGCACTGTAGAATCCTGGAGAACCCCCTCCCTCCCTAGACAGTCACTAGAGGAGGACTTAACCCTGCAAGGTAATTATTGCAGTTTATAAAAACTTACACTTACATACACTCGCAGAGTTAAGGGTGATGGGAGTTGGCACCCAGACCACTTCAATGGGCTGAAGTGGTCTGGGTGCCTACAGTGTCCCTTTAAGACAGAAATAAAGTAATGTCATCCTTTTTGATAGTACATTTAAATTAGTCGGAATGAGAGAGTGAAGCCAAGTCAGGTTGGAAAGCCAGAGATCCTATCTGAATGAAAGGGTGAGCCAAGTGCAAAGTGAAAGCCAAGTCAGATCAGAGAGCCAGAGAATCCTTTCCAAAATGGCTGTTAAGGCGAACAGGAAGTTTCAGCAGAGGATTCATATTTAGCAGCTCTTGAGGAACGAGAGTTAGTTCACACATGAACAGCACATGGACACAAATAATAGTGCATGGAGGCACTGACACCCAATGTATTTATACGACAACGTAAGCTGTCATTGTATCTTAACCCCTTAAGGACACACTTTATTGCAGACGTTTGGTCCTTAAGGGGTTAAAGGAACAACATTAGGTAGGGGGTACTTGATGACTGGGTTAGGAACCACTGCTGTATAGTTTAGTATGCTTAGAGCTTCCTGGCAGTGTCCTCTAGTATGAATTGAGGGTCATCTCAACAATGAGGGACTGACTCTTCCTGGTCACATTCATAATTTGGAATTAACTCTGATGTATTTTCACTGTTATTTTTGTACAGCATTGTTTGGTTGAAATTGCTGGACTAACCTAACCCCCAGCACTCCCAGCCAATCAATATAATAGAGAAGGATCAGGATAGGTTCGGTTCTTTAGTACAAAGAAGACCCTTAGTTTATATGAAACTGTTCCTTATAGGTTTTATATTAAAACAACCTAACCCCTACACAGTCCTTTGATGGTTAGGACGTTTGTAGTGTTCCTTTATTAACATTTGATTTAATTTTGTGTTCCAGGTGTTGAGTTCCCATATATTCCTATATTGTCTGATTTTATTTCAACTAATTTGCTTAGGGCGGTGTTAGACAGCCTTTGACACCATAGATGATTTGGGCTACATCTCCATTGATGCTTTGCTAGCATTATGGGTCCACAACATCTGGAGTGCCGAAGGTTGCCTGCCCCTGGCTTAGGTACTCAGGAAGTAAAATGGGTAATCTATATATGGACCTGTGCTTAAGAGGGGTATCAGCTACACCTCACTGATCAGGTTCTAAGAATTCTTAAATTATCATCTACGGTTGCTGTATCTCATGTGCAGATGGAGTGTGCTTGCATTTTGGATCTGCACTGTACTTATGGACAGGATCAATCTGATATGCAATTTGTACAAGTTCTCTTTGTAATGATATAAGTAAGTAATGACTTCTTGAGACGCGGGCGGGGACTAGCCAAAGGGTCTACTACATGGATTTAACTGTTCTCACTGTTCTAGTATTTTCTGCTTTTTTCATCAATTCCTTTTATACCCTTTGTAGTTCACAAACCCAATTGAATATTATTTACTTACGTACCTTGACGTGTTGAGGCTGCAAGAAGAGGGTGGGGAGGGGAGGAGCATTGAGTGATGCAACACTCCAGCCACACTACAAGAGTGAATAGGAATGGTATTACTCATGGGGAAGGGAATCAGGGGTTATAAGAGTGGGGAGTTGGGAATGTGAAGAGTCCGCCTATGTAATCATTGCATTGTTGTGTTCATTACTTATTGAAGGACTGGCTTCTTTCATATATATAAAAAAAATGCATGTGGCTTTTCATTATGGAGTTTATTTTAATTACTAATGATTTGTAATAAAATGATAGTACAATCTATTTGCGTGGCCAATATAAAAATAAAACCTGTTTGTTGGGAAATAAGCAAAAGTTTAGTTTGGCAATATCAATTTAGAAAACAAATAAATCAATACCTTGCAGATTGTTTACGTTAGAAGGTTTAGTATAATTAAATTACATACTTGAGGTCTGAAAATAAAAGAAATTGCTTTATTTTTATAGATTCAGAGGTAGTTTAAGCTCTCTCGCTACCTTTAAAATACCTTGTGCTTTATTACAATGGCTTGCATATTAACATAACTGGTAGTTAGATGTTAGGACTGATTACACACATTAAGTTAAGAGTACGTAAAAAATCTATTTATATAAAATGTCTGTGCTGGGAAAATTAAATATACAGATTCTATTTGAATTACACTTTCAATAGTTTGTCAAACTGATATGAGTCGCAATAGCTCCATCTAGTGGTAAATGAAAAAAAAATATCCCAGTGCCTCTAGAAAGGATCAGCACAGAGCCTGTGTCTGAATCTAGTTTGGTTCTAAACAAAGTACATGTGATTAAACCATACAATGAGCACATTAATACGGAAAATGTATTCATACTTAACGTAATTTTCTTTACCTGGCTATTATTCATGGCAGCATTTAACATATGGGTTTAGCTCCTCCCTCTAAGCCTCAGGACAGGAAACACAAACAATTAAACAATTAAGCATACCTTCACCTGGTATAATAGGAACCCCATCAGCCATCACACCTCAGTCAAGTAACAAGACGAATATCCAAAAGAGGGTGGGAAAACCAAATGCTGCCATGAATAATAGCCAGAAAAAGAAAATTACGGTAAGTATGAATACATTTTCCGTATTCCTGGCTAATCATGTCAACATTTAACATATGGGATTCCCCAAGCAATAATGACATAGGGAGGGAAATACATGCTACAAAAATAGTTTAATAAATAAATCAGCTGTGAGGATTAAAGGAGCTCAGGACAGACAGGCCAAACTCCAAATCCGTGCAAGAAGCCACATCCACTTTAGGGATGACCACTTTGCAGCCTTACATATGCTCTCTGCATGAACACCTGACTCTGCAGCCCATGAGGTAGCAATGGATCTTGTGGAATGAGCTCTGATGCCTTTGGGAACAGGAACATTCCTAGCTTTACAAGCCTTGGAAATCGGAGATACTGTCCAGGAATGAAGAGTGGAGACAGAAGCGGCTTCCCCTTTACGAGAACCCCAAGGTATAATAAATAATTGAGAGGATTTCCTCCAAGCAGCTGAGTGTTCTATATACATCAGCAAACATCTCCTAAGATCCAGCATGTGACACCTTGACTCCTCAGGAGTAGAAGGATGCTGAAAATAGGCAGGCACGACAATCTCCTGTTGGAGATGGACAGGTGTAACCACCTTGGGAAGAAATTCAGGTCTCAGGCGGAGAATGACCCTATCATCGAAGAAGGAAGTGTAATGTTCCTCGGCTGATAAAGCTCTGATGTCAGACATCCTTCTAGCTGAGACTACAGCCAGCAATAATAGGGTCTTCAGAGAAAGTATGTGCATCTGAATTTCGCCAATAGGTTTGAAGGGAGGATCTGTGAGAGCCTGAAGCACCAGAGGCAGATTCCAAGGAGCCGCCAGTTGTCTAATAGGAGGTCTAATACGTAATACGGCCTTGAAAAAGCGAACCACCATAGGATGAAGCACCCATCGAACGCCAGAAAGAGCAGAGACAGCTGAGCAGTGCACTTTAAGGATGTTAACACTAAGACCCTTCTCCAAGCCAGCTTGTAGGAAACCCAAGACTTGAGAGATTGTAGGAGGACTCATGTTCTGCACTGTTGAATTTAACCATATTGCAAAGGCTTCCCAAATTCTGTGGTAGGTAGAGGAAGTGGAGATCTTTCTGGAACATAAAAGGGTAGAGACCACCTGGTCCGCTAAACCCTGTTCCTTTAAGGATTGCCTTTCAGAAGCCATGCATGAAGCCTGAGCTTATAAGGTTCTGGATGAACCACTGGGCCTTGTGTCAGGAGAACTTCTGTGACCGGAATTTCCCAAGGTTCCTCTATCACCAACCTCTTCAGAAGAGGAAACCAAGGACGTCTCGGCCAGAAGGGGATTACAGTTATCACTCTGCAACATTCTCTGGAAATCTTCCTCAGCACAGCATGAATGAGAGGAATGGGGGGAAAAACCGCCAGATGAAAGGGCCATTTCATTGAAAGAGCATCTTGATCCAGTGCTTTTGGATGGAATTTTCTGGATACAAAACAGGGGACAGGCATTCTGAGCCGTCGCCATGAGATCCACTTGGGGAAGACCCCACCTCTGGACAAATTGTTCAAACACAGGCCTTGAAAGATGCCATTCCGTGGCTTCCACCTGGTGTCTGCTGAGGAAGACTACTAACACATTCTCCTTTCCTGGAGAAAGACCGCACGCAGGCCTTCCACATGTATTTGTGCCCAGTTCATGATTGCTGTCACTTCTTTCATCAGCCGCCTTGTTGTCTACTCTTAATTTTACCTAGGCTCCCTTTATCTTGTGCTGAAAGTGGAGTAGAGCCAGAGATGTCGCTCCCAACTCCCTTATATTTGAAGGCAGGTTCTGAGCCATCTGAGGCCATTCTGATTGGATGAAAGATTTTCCCAGATGTGCTCCCCATCCGTACTGACTGGCATCTGTCATGATGACTACCCAGTCGATTTCCTTCAGAGGAAAACCTCTGGAAATGTTTTCCTATTTCAGCCACCACCAAAGCTTCCTTTTCAGATCGAGAGGAATGTGGATCTGTCTTTCCCATTCCTCTGACCTCGTTCTGAAGTTTCTCAGAAGATACTGTTGAAGTGGACGCAGGTTCCATTGCGCCCATCTGACCAGGTCTATCGTAGAGGTCAAGGTACCTAGGAGCTTCATAAACTCCCTTGTGGAAGCAGACGTCATTCGAATAAACTGAGGTGTGATGGCTGATGGGGTTCCTATTATACCAGGGGAAGGTATGCTTAATTGTTTAATTGTTTGTGTTTCCTGTCCTGAGGGTTAGAGGGAGGAGCTAAACCCATATGTTAAATGCTGCCATGATTAGCCAGGAAAGCAATTTAAAACTTAGCAAAAAGTAACCATAATATTGCAGAGGGTTGTAAAACAGGAAATGGAAGATTACATGTTAATTCCATTAGCCAGTTTTAGCATATTACGATGATGGGGTATATAATTACAGAAAAGATTTAGAGAAGTTTAAGAATGAATTAAACAGAGTAGATTGACATGGCTATGTTTTACATATACATATGCTACATTATAATTGTTACAGTTAGTTCCATATACAGGTAACATTTCTCAATCCTATTCTTATTAATGACATTGTGCTTTGAGACAACACCTGTCTTGCATATTTGTGCTGTTGTGAGGCATTCTATTCAGGGGTTGAATAATTTTGATACGGGAGAAATCATTATAAGTTGCATTTTAAATGTAATAATTTTGATTACAACTGTGTAATATATATACACACATGTACAGTTGCAAGAATAACACACAAAGAATGAAATGTTGCCATGTTTTTATTGAACACACCATGTAAACATTCACAGTGCAGATGGAAAAAGTATGTGAACCCCTAGACTAATGACATCTCCAAGAGCTAATTGGAATGAGATGTCAGCCAATTGGAGTCCAATCAATGAGATGAGATTGGAGGTGTTGATTACAGCTGCTCTGCCCTATAAAAACACACACCAGTTCTGGGTTTGCTTTTCACAAGAAGCATTGCCTGATGTGAATGATGCCTCGCACAAAAGAGCTCTCAGAGAAGACCTACGATTAAGAATTGTTGACTTGCATAAAGCTGGAAAGGGTTATAAAAGTATCTCCAAAAGCCTTGCTGTTCATCAGTCCACGGTAAGACAAATTATCTATAAATGGAGAAAGTTCAGCACTGCTGCTACTCTCCCTAGGAGTGGCCGTCCTGTAAAGATGTAAAGATGACAAGAGCATAGCGCAGACTGCTCAGTGAGGTGAAGAATAATCATAGAGTGTCAGCTAAAGACTTACAGAAGTCACTGGCAAATGCTAACATCCCTGTTAGCAAATCTACAACACGTAAAACACTAAACAAGAATGGATTTCATGGGAGGATACCAGAGAGGAAGCCACTGCTGTCAAAACAAAACATTGCTGCATGTTTACAGTTTGCACAAGAGCACCTGGATGTTCCACAGCAGTACTGGCAAAACATTCTGTGGACAGATGAAACCAAAGTTGAGTTGTTTGGAAGAAACACACAACACTATGTGTGGTGAAAAAAAGGCACAGCACACCAACATCAAAACCTCATCCCAACTGTGAAGTATGGTGGTGGGGGCATCATGGTTTGGGGCTGCATCAGGGCCTGGACGGATTGCTATCATCGAAGGAAAAATGAATTCCCAAGTTTATCAAGACATTTTGCAGGAAAACTTAAGGCCATCTGTCTACCAGCTGAAGCTAACAGAAGATGGGTGTTGCAACAGGATAATGACCCAAAGCATAGAAGTAAATCAACAACAGAATGGCTTAAACAGAAGAAAATATGCCTTCTGAAGTGGCTCAGTCAGAGTCCTGACCTCAACCCGATTGAGATGCTGTGGCATGACCTCAAGAAAGCGATTCACACCAGACATCCCAAGAATATTGCTGAACTGAAACAGTTCTGTAAAGAGGAATGGTCAAGAATTACTCCTGACCGTTGTGCAGGTCTGATCTGCAACTACAGGAAACGTTTGGTTGAAGTTATTGCTGCCAAAGGAGGTTCAACCAGTTATTAAATCCAAGGGTTCACATACTTTTTCCACCTGCACTGTGAATGTTTACATGGTGTGTTCAATAAAAACATGGCAACATTTCATTCTTTGTGTGTTATTAGTTTAAGCAGACTGTGATTGTCTATTGTTGTGACTTAGATGATGATCAGATCACATTTTATGACCAATTTGTGCAGAAATCCATATTATTCCAAAGGGTTCACATACTTTGTTCTTGCAACTGTATGTATATGTGTGTGTATTTATATGCGCTGCTCAAAAAAATAAAGGGAATACTTAAACAACACAATGTAACTCCAAGTCAGTCACACTTCTGTGAAATCAAACTGTCCACTTAGGAAGCAACACTGAGTGACAATCAATTTCACATGTTGTTGTGCAAATGGGATAGACAACAGGTGGAAATTATAGGCGAGTAGCAAGACACCCCCAATAAAGGAGTGGTTCTGCAGGTGGTGACCACAGACCACTTCTCAGTTCCTATGCTTCCTGGCTGATCTTTTGGTCACTTTTGAATGCTGGCGGTACTTTCAGTCTAGTGGTAGCATGTGACGGAGTCTACAACCCACACAAGAGGCTCAGGTAGTGCAGCTCATCCAGGATGGCCCATCAATGCAAGCTGTGGCAAGAAGGTTTGCTGTGTCTGTCAGCGTAGTGACCAGAGCGTGGAGGCGCTACCAGGAGACAGGCCAGTACATCAGGAGACGTGGAGGAGGCCGTAGGAGGGCAACAACCCAGCAGCAGGACCGCTACCTTTGCCTTTGTGCAAGGAGGAACAGGTGGAGCACTGCCAGAGCACTGCAAAATGACCTCCAGCAGACCATAAATGTGCATGTGTCTGCTCAAGCAGTCAGAAACAGACTCCATGAGGGTGGTATGAGGGGCCGATGTCCACAGGGGGGGGGTTGTGCTTACAGCCCAATACTGTGCAGGATGTTTGGCATTTGCCAGAGAACACCAAGATTGGCAAATTCGCCACTGGTGCCCTGTGCTCTTCACAGATGAAAGCAGGTTCACACTAAGCACATGTGACAGACGTGAGTCTAGAGACGCCGTAGAGAATGTTCTGCTGTCTGCAACATCCTCCAGCATGACCGGTTTGGCAGTGGGTCAGTAATGGTGTGGGGTGGCATTTCTTTGGGGAGCCACAGAGCCCTCCATGTGCTCGCCCGAGGTAGCCTGACTGCCATTAGGTACCGAGATGAGATCCTCAGACCCCTTGTGAGACCATATGCTGGTACGGTTGGCCCAGGGTTCCTCCTAATGCAAGACAATGCTAGACCTCGTGGCTGGAGTGTGTCAGCAGTTCCTGCAAGACGAAGGCATTGATGCTATGGACTGGCCCGCCCGTTCTCCAGACTTGAATCCAATTGAGCACATCTGGGACATCATGTCTCGCTCCAGGAGTTGGCAGATGCTTTAGTCCAGGTCTGGGAGGAGATCCCTCAGGAGACCATCCGCCACCTCATCAGGAGCATGCACAGGCGTTGTAGGGAGGTCATACAGGCACGTGGAGGCCACACACAATACTGAGCCTTATTTTGACTTGTTTTAAGGACAGTACATCTAAGTTGGATCAGCCTGTAGTGTGTTTTTCCACTTTAATTTTGAGTGTGACTCCAAATCCAGACCTCCATGGGTTGAAAAATTTGATTTCCATTTTTTAATGTTTGTGTGATTTTGTTGTCAGCACATTCAACTATGTAAAGAACAAAGTATTTCAGAAGAATATTTAATTCATTCTGATCTAGGATGTGTTATTTTTGTGTTCCCTTTATTTTTTTGAGCAGTGTATATATATATATATATATATTACTGCGCTACAGAATCTGATGGCACTATATAAATAATATAATAATAATAATAATAATAATAATATATACACTAAAAGAGTGAAGCACAACTCTTTTGGTATGTGCTTCACAAGTTATGCCAAACTCATAGAAAGCCAGTATTGAATTAACAACGAAACAACTGTCCATGAGTGGTTCACTGACTTTGTACCTCTTCCTGAGTTGTGTTTCAAAGCTGTTGTATACAGCAGACACATACTTCAAGGAATTCCTTTACAAAGTGGAAAAATGGAAGCAAAAATGTGGTTCTTTGTTGAGCTCCTTTGCATACACCAACACCGTTCAAGGGAGATTTCTGTGGTAAAAGCAAGTCTAACGGCTTGACTGGTATGCAGATATGTGTTTAACAATGTTATTTTTTATATATATATTTTATTTTTAGTGATATTTACAATTAAAGGAATACATCAATCAAACACCTAGACATATTTTTCACTTGTTAAGGAGATGGTTAATTTTACTTACTTTGCTTGATAGGCATGGAGATATTTTTAGAGCAAGAATAAAACAAAATAAGTTTGGCAGGAAAAAAAAAACTTTTGCCAACTTGCTGTCATATCAATTTTCATTTCCGCAGCAAGTTGACTATAAGTAACAAGGATGATGCCATGAGCAGTACAGCTGCACAGTCTTCCATTAAGTCCCATGGAAAGCTTTGTGGTTGCACTGCACACGTGGTTAAAATGTTGTTGCTATTTTTATTCGTTATGTGTTTGACATCAATTTCCTTCATCTACATTGCTTTCCCATTCAATCGAATGGAAAATCACTCACTGGTTCAACTATTTCCACCACCTTATGCTAGCGATATGGTTTCCTAAGCATCCTAAGGGCTTCTTGGAGAGAACATTCATGTCTTTTGGAGAGACATTCAGAATGAGTTTATTTTGTATTTATTATATAGATAACACAAGTAAAAAGGAGCTGTCAAATCCACCTTGGGATGATACTTTAATAAAAATAATGACTACAGTGATCATTCACTTCAGTCTCCCACTAATGTAATTTATGTAATTACCAGTTCCCAACTCTCCTTTAATAATGTCACATGCATAATGAGGTGTGGAGGCGAGTAAAACAGAATGTTGGGACTGAAAGAAGAGTTAAGATTGATTCTTCTTGTTGACACACTAAACACAGGTTGTTCACCATGCTTGTTTTTGACAAGACACCACAGTATAATTTATCTTACTTATACTTAGACTTTCTCTTCTCTCACCACATGCATTTTAGTATATTTCCCACTTCACACGATAATTAGCTGCTGTGATTACTTAATTAAATCCTTTTTTTTTTCAAAGTATGCATCGTTTATTACTAGTAAATAGCGTAAAACGATCAGGTGCCTGGCCCTAACTTCTGAGTCAGAACTGGACCTGCTACTCTGGAACTGGAACTGGATCTGCTACTTTGTACTTTTCTTATCTATACCACCAGGATCCTCCAGGAGCTACCACACCAAAATGGCATCTCAACACTACGTGCCAAATATTTTTAGTTCCGACACTGGTACCTCACAACCATCAGTCAACCACTTGATAGAGTGATATATAGTTGTCCCAACTGTATACCCAAATACTGGATACTAGTCTTGGTGAAAGGACAACTCATTTATTGATTGATCTATTAATAAATAGAGAGCAATGTTCAAATAGCAATGGCAGACAATGACAAAGGACTTTACATTTTAGAGGACACTTAAGGGAGTAGCAGGACAATCACTTACTTCATATATATAAATATTAAGTCTATATTTTGCAGTACAGGGATAAGCAAATTTTTCTTGCCCCTGTGCTTTGTCTGAATAGGTTTTACCAAATTGTTTGCATTGACCATATTCAGAAGAGCCGAACTACCGCATCAATGTAATTCGGTTGGACAGAATACCTTTTTTTTTTTTTTCAAATAAAATAATAATGCCAAACCATATTTTTCTACTGGGCAGAAGTCTAACAATAATTTTTGTATATTTCATAGAGCAAGATGGAGGCTAATTCACATATATTAAGAGCCCTGTGCACCATACAGTCTTTGCGCACAAACATAAGGGCAGCATTCTAATAAGACATAGCAGGAACACCTTATAGAACAAAATGTTAAGTTACTAGTAGGCTCTTGATGATACATTCATAAAATTGTAAAATAAAACTGCAAAAATCCTGGTAATGTTGTAAACAGCCATTTAAATTGGTATTTAAATCGTCTTTGCCTGCAATGCAGTGTGAGTTAAATCCAGGTTCACACTAGGAGAACCGGGTATCTATCGAGACCTGGGGGTCCCTTTGTCAGCTGGGGCCAATTTTAGTTGCACAAAGAGAAAAAGTATCCATTCAAAAATGGCAAACAAGTGCTCACCATGTAAGACAATATTATAGGCATGTTTAAAAATAGGGAGCAGCAGAAGAAGTAACTTAATTTTAAAAGAGAGGATTTTTCAAAATCTGAAAGGAAAAAGTGAGTGGGCAATTGATGATCCACTCACCTGTTCTACACTTTAATTATTTAGAAAAATACCCCTTTTTTCAAAATTAAATAACTCTTGCTGTAACTATGGCACTGTTTTATATTACATTTTTTTTTTTTTTAAAGCTGACTAAATGAGTGGGAAAGATTTGTTGTTCTCAAGGTGGAAGGTATGAGTGGGTCATCAATTGCTCACTGATTTATTTTCAACTTAAAGGGATTCTATAGTGCCAGGAAAACAAAGCCATTTTCCTGGCACTGTAGAAACCCCTTCAGTCACTTCCTGAATCCAGCGGGAATGTCCCTCGGCACCTGGTCAGACTCAGTCCATGCTCCTCGTCGGCTGACGTCGGCGAGGTAGACCTAATGCCGCACTCGCATTAGGATTTCCCCATACGAAAGCATTATTCAGTGCTTTCCTATGGGGAAAATCTGACGCTGGAGGTCCTCATTCAGAGCGTGATGATGTCCGGCATCAAATAACAGACCAAAGGTCCATTTGGATTACGGAAGTCCCTCTAGTGGCTCTCTGATAGACAGCCACTAGAGGAGGAGTTAACCCTCAGAGGTAATTATTGCAGTTTGTAGGGTTAAGGGACATGGGACATTGCAACCAGACCACTTCAATGAGCTGAAGTGGTCTGAGTGCCTACAGTGCTCCCTATTATTCATTACTATATATTTCAAAAAGGAAACAATTAATCATCACTATAAAACTTATAAAAGTTATCTTCCTTTTTTTTTAATAGAGATATATCATTGGAATTATCACAAGTTGACAACTCACAACAGGCATAGCAAAAATGGCATCTATTCAATAATATAGCACATAAACTGGTGCCTTTTTTTGCATGCCGAAATGTTTTCCCTATAACTTTTCCTGAATGATGTGTGGCAGAGCTGAATCATCACATGAACAAGTTTTGGAGGTCCTGAACAAAATTTCAACCTTTTTAGCACAGAGATGAAACCATCTAAAAAAAAAATGTATTCACATTCCCTACCACATGAAAGACTTGGTCAACCTATAACTGTATTTGTATAACATATTAGCCAAAATGAAAAATTATGTTATTTCAGAATGTATTACATTCTCTATCATTTTTCAGTTTCCATTTTTAACTACATCATGTTCAAGATAGAAACTATAATCATTTTCATGAAAAAAAATTAGATTCCTTGCATAGATTCATATTAGCTTTAGTTAAGACTTGCTTTATTTTCTTTACTTTGATTAATTATTGCTTTTCAGCTGATAAAGTTCTTTTTTTACTATATCCCTACAGATATCAATCACTTTTTGCTTCTTTTGTCTGATTTTCCTTTTCCTCTTTTGCGGTTTGGCAATATTCTTTAATATTCCACCCAGTACAAGAAAACTCATACAATTATTTAATTGTACCTTCTTTAATTGTATACATAATGCATTAAAATGTTTCATGTCATTAATTACAATAACAATAGCAACATACCTAATCATGTGTCTCTCCTGCAGGTCTTCCTCATTTCTATGCACAGTACATTTTGTGTTTTTTTCCATTCTATAATCTGTGATTCATATAAATTAAACCATATAAACCATTACATTATTTTGTTCAAAATATTTTTAAAAAATGTCTTTGTTGTGTGAGCATTTTATTGACTTATTTTTTTATCTATAGCAAATTTTAGAAATATAGAATATAGTAATCCATAATATATAGGTCAGAATATTAGTTCACTAGACAGATGGATGCACAGACAAACAGATAATGTCATTAGGATTACCTAAATATCTTAAATAAATGTACACTGTATTCAAGAATGTCCCTCTATTTCCAATTGAGAAGATGAGGTGGAAAAGATGTCCCATCACAATTCAGTAATAGAAAAGGAGATGACAAAAAGATCATGCCAAACATTATGTGAGAGTGCTCTTGATGAAGTAATTGAGTCAATTCAAGGATAAACTTGAACAGAAATAACTGAGCATTCTATGAATTAAACATGAACTCCTTACACTAAAGGTGATACTCCAAAAATTTGAATATTGTGCAAAAGTTAATTTATTTCAGTAATGCAATGTAAAAGTGGAAACTAATATATGAGATAGATGCATTACATGCAAAAAGATAGTTCAAGCCGTGATTTGTCATAAGTGCGATGGATATGGCTTACAGCTCATGAAAACCCCAAATCCACAATCTCAGTAAATTAGAATATTGTGAAAAGGTGCAATATTCTAGGCTCACAGTATCCCACTCTAATCAGCTAAGTAAGCCATAACACCTGCAAAGGTTTTCTGAGCCTCTAAATGGTCTCTCAGTCTGGTTCAGTAGGAATCACAATCAAGAATGCTGACCTTACAGTTGTGCATAAAACCAACATTGACACCTTCCACAAGGAGGGAAAGCCTCAAAAGGTAATTGCGAAGGAAGTTGGATGTTCCCAAAGTGCTGTATCAAAGCACATTAATAGAAAGTGGAAGGGAAAAGTGTGGAAGAAAAAGGTGCACAAGCAGCAGGGATGACCGCAGCCTGGAGAGGATTGTCAGGAAAAGGCCATTCAAAAGTGTTGGGGAATTTCAGAAGGAGTGGACTGAGGCTGGAGTCAGTGCATCAGGAGCCACCACACACAGACGGATCCTGGACATGGGCTTCAGATATTATATTCCTCTTGTCAAGCCGCTCCTGAACAACAAACAATGTCAGAAGCATCTTACATGGGCTAAAGAAAAACAGACCTGGTCTGTTGCTCAGTTGTCCAAAGTTCTCTTTTCTGATGAGAGCAACGTTTGCATCTCATTTGGAAACCAAGGACCCAGAGTCTGGAGGAAGAATGGAGAGGCGCACACACTGCAAGATGCTTGAAGTCCAGTGTGAAGTTTCCACAGTCTGTGTTGATTTGGGGAGCCATGTCATCTGCTGGTGTTGGTCCACTGTGCTTCATTAAGTCCAGGGTCAATGCAGTCATCTGTCAGGAGATTTTGGAACACTTCATGCTTCCTTCCGCAGACGAGCTTTATGGGGATGCTGACTACATTTTCCAGCAGGACTTGGCACCTGCCCACACTGCCAAAAGCACCAAAGCCTGGTTCAATGACCGTGGGATTACTGTGCTTGATTGGCCAGCAAACTCACCTGACCTGAACCCCATAGAGAATCTATGGGGCATTGCTAAGAGAAAGATGAGAGAC
Organism: Pelobates cultripes; assembly: GCA_933207985.1. Classification (NCBI taxonomy): domain Eukaryota; kingdom Metazoa; phylum Chordata; class Amphibia; order Anura; family Pelobatidae; genus Pelobates; species Pelobates cultripes. The sequence goes on along the minus strand of OW240917.1, from coordinate 69,874,349 downwards.
ATGAGACCGAATAATGCAGAAGAGCTAAAGGCTGCTATTGAAGCATCCTTGTCTTCCATAACACATCAGCAGTGCCACAGGCTGATAGCTTCCATGCCACACCGCATTGAGGCAGTAATTGCTGCAAAAGGGGCCCAAACCAAGAACTGAGTCCATATGCATGCTTATACTTTTCAGAGGTCCGATATTGTTCTATGTACACTTCTTGTTTTATTGATTGCATGTAATATTCTAATTTACTGTGATTGTGGATTTGGGGTTTTCATGAGCTCTAAACCATAATCCTCGCACTTATGACAAATCACGGCTTGAACTATCTTGCTTTGTATGTAATGCTTCTATCTCATATATCTATCTTTTATCTATCTTATGTCTATCTCTTAAAGGACCACTCTAGGCACCCAGACCACTTCAGCTTAATGAAGTGGTCTGGGTGCCTGGTCCAGCTAGGGTTAACCCATTTTTTAATAAACATAGCAGTTTCAGAGAAACTGCTATGTTTATGAATGGGTTAAGCCTTCCCCCTATTCCCTCTAGTGGCTGTCTCATTGACAGCCACTAGAGGCGCTTGCGTGCTTCTCACTGTGATTTTCACAGTGAGAGCACGCCAGCGTCCATAGGAAAGCATTGTAAATGCTTTCCTATGAGACCGGCTGAATGCGCGCGCAGCTCTTGCCGCGCGTGCGCATTCAGCCGGCGGGGCATAACGGAGGAGGAGAGAAGGAGGAGAGCTCTCCGCCCAGCGCTGGAAAAAGGTAAAAGCTGGGCGGGAGGGGGACCCTGAGGGTGGGGGCACCTTCAGGGCACTATAGTGCCAGGAAAACGAGTATGTTTTCCTGGCACTATAGTGGTCCTTTAACGTTATAGAATACAAACACAGCAAGAAAGATTGGTGGATTGGCGCTTTACACCATCAATATAGCAACAACCCCTAGTGCCCAAAATCACTCAAATGGCACTCAAATACAAAGTGAAAGAAAGAGAATATAGGGGGGTGCAAGTAGCATATACAATACTTTACTGTATATTTACTGTAGTGAGTAAATCACCTCCTGATTATCCTATAATAAAGACAGTAAAAACATATATAGTATATATAAAGTTATATAAAGTAGGAATAATCAATTCAAAGGTATTGGGTCACTCACAGACACAGAGCCACATAGAGCTGGATCTGGCTTCAATAGCAGATGCATAATAAGTTTATTCCAGCTTTCTCCACCAGGATAACTCCTTTCTGGTCCTTCAAATAATTTTCAGGATGTCCAATGGGTTAAAATATATAAACTTTACTATACATAAAACAATATACAAATAAAAATCAATTAAAATACTATATAGTGTGGACTTTTTCACTATATAGTATTTTAATTGATTTTTATTTGTATATTGTTTTATGTATAGTAAAGTTTATATATTTTAACCCATTGGACATCCTGAAAATTAATGCTATAACTACCCTAACCCGAAAAATATAATTAACCCTTTCCCTGCCCCTAAGGAAACCCTAACATAACTCTAACCCTAATGGATCCAGGGATGTCCCTATAATGCTGAAACTAAGGCATGATTACACTGTGATTGGTGTTGGATATCCCTTTAGTAACTGCAAGCCCAAAATCACTGTGGCTGAGTGAGATTGCTCAGCCGTTTTGTTCTCAATCACACACAGCCGTATTTCTCTCAAGGAATTTAAAGGGCTGTATGCAGAGCTCACTTTGAGTGATTTATACAGCACATTTGTCAGTGTAAATGTGGTCCTATCTTACAGAGGTGAGGCTCAGGTATTGATTGATTGATTGATTGATACTTGGGTCTCCTTGATGTTAGCGGGTATTTAACCCTGCTCACACCACAATGAAGCAATTGGAATTTAAATGCCTATTTAAAAGGATGTAAGCAGCACTTACTTTGAGTGTTGCATACAGTGTATCTGTCAGTCTGGAGAAACTTAAAATCAAATTCATCTAAACAGAAAAAATGGGAACAAGACATACAAAAACAATCTAAATTTGCACTGTGTCAAAATGGGCAAAACTGTGTATATAAATAGAAAAAATCTCCACAAGTGGCACCCAGTGAAGAAACTCAAGATCCTTTATGCAAAATGAGAAAAAGCGCCTGTACGAAAAACACCTATCAAGTGCTCACTAAGTATGAGATGGAAAAGGTTTATTTAGGGCACCACAGTCCACAACACAGGGGGAAGTAAATTCCAATTAACCAAACTCCGAACGCATTTCATGGGAATTCATAAGTACCTTTTCAAGATGTTTTTATGAATGGATAGCCACTGATTGGATGAGAGTGTCTGCTGATTGCTCTCAGCCAATCACCAGTACACTTTTCCAGCATTTGGGGTTAAACCATTTGAGAAAGGGACTTAACTTTGATTGCAGCTAGTGTTATATATTCTACAGCAGAGCTTACTGTCCAACGCATGGAAACCATGAAGCTATGCAGACAGATTGAAAGTGTTACCCATGCAATGAGAAAATGATACACTGAGGCCAAGCACATGATCAAATACTACCAGCTCAGCACTTCTGTAACGCTCACCCACGAGTAAGAGAGCAGTGTCCAATTTATGGGAAGACATGCAAGTCTTGTAGTTGAAATACTAATTTTGCTAGAGCAGAGGTAGGCAACCTTCAGGACTCCAAATGATGTGGACTACATTTATCCATATGTTTTGCCATCATTATGACTGTAGGAGCATTACAGGAGATGTAGTCCAAAAGATCTGGAGTGCCCCTAAGGTTGCCTATTTCTGTGATAGAGTATTTCTGGCAAGCAAGAGATGATCATCAATGAGCAAGCTTCACAAATTGGAAAAAAACGTCTTTAGATGAGGGAGAGACACATTACTGGTGCAATTGACAACATTGGGGCTCTAAAAAGAAAATTTAGTTTTTGACTTTAACTCTACATAATAAGCCCCTGCTATGTTCATTTGATTCTGATGCTACTTGTGATATAATGAGCTTGAGAGACAAAATTAAGTTGGCACCAGAATCCCAGCTACTGCCAAGTGACTCCAAACGAAATTTGTATTCAGGTGACCTGGTGAGAACTCTGTGACCGTTGTAGATAGATTGTACTATCAAAAGGCAGACACACAGACAATAGTTTAAAGTTGTACAGGTGAGGCAGAAGGAATTGTTGTTTGATTCAACCTGTGAATGACTGGGGCTCCGAACCAAACTCCAAACGCTGCAGAGCTCCACCAGATGGACTATAATTATGTAGTATATAATGTACCCCTAACAAAACAACTGCATATAAAGGGGTATAATAATGGCTTTAATAGACTTGTTGAATCTGTACCAGGGGAGGTCTATGTTGACGTATATACAAGTGTCCCTCTAGTCCAATGTGCAAATGCAATGGGATTTGGGGCTACTACACAGGCAGTTAAATTACAGCTAGAAAAGCACAAATACAATGGACATATTGCACTAGTGACTAAACAAACTACCTCATGGATAATAGTAAGAAATAGTAAGAGATAGTAAGAATCGGCATAGATTGTCAATTTTTAAACCAGGCACCGAGACATTCTCATTACATGATGCCTACACTTGAGGATACACTGTGCAAGCTTCTAAATGTGTGGATACCAGTGATCCAACTAAATTGGATGATGAAAGCAGTTATACAACACGAGGCCAAAAGAGAGAACCCACGAGGCAGAAAGAGATGTCTCAAATTACCTTTTGGTGTCTCTGCAGTAACTAAAGAATATTAAGGTAAGGAACACAAACTCTTATGTGATATTGAACCATAGCTGATGGTGTACTTACACCTCTGACACCCATCATCAAGATTTTTCTAGGGCTGCACCTTTCCTATGGAACTCCATTCCATTCTACTTTAGACTTTAACCCAGTATTCATTCCTTAAAAAGATTAAAAACTCACTTCTTCAGGAAAGCATATCAATTAAACTGTTAATAGCTTTTCCTCCCCACACCCAGATTGCTCTCCTGAAACTGTCATAAAAAAATATACAAAACACTAAGCCCTCAGTGAATACTATTCTAGCAACTTACCCTACCCTTACCTTTTATGTCACTTTATTCCACTCCCTCTAGCATGTAAGCCCATTTAAGCAGGGCCTTTAATTCCCTTTGTCCCTGTGTCCAACTCATCTAGTTACAAATACATTTCTATTTGTCCACCCATTGTACAGCAAAGCGGAATTTGTTGGCGCTTTATAAATAATAATAATAATAATAACGGAAACACTTTGGAGTGGTCATTACTAGATAGAAACAGACTCTTATACCTCAAACTTCCCTCAAAGGTTTTTCCACTTAGATTCTCTTATGAAGAAATGGAAACGCTACAGTATTTATCTTATGGAATGTGTCTATTCTCTTAAAATTATTTTACTCCCAAAGATATATTTGTTTAGAGCTCATCCAATTAATTTACCACTTAGTGATTTCATCAACCTCAGATGTGGCAGGAAAAAGAGCCAGACTGTCCACTGACTTTGTCCAAGGGGACTTGGGTGTTCCTGATACTGTTCAATTTTACAGAGCTACATTACTTGCTTAAGCTTTGACGTTTACAAAACTATCTATCCAATGGAAATCCGATTATATATTAGCTACAGTGGATATCAAGTCATTAAATCCCACATCAGAAAGGCATACAAGACATTAAAAAGATTTTAGTGTCATAGTTCTGATCTGTCAGATATGATACTTAAACTGTGGTTAACTTTAGGTTCTTTATCACTCCTGAATGGGGGTGGAGCGATGATGTAACATGCCACGCGGTTACGCTCGCGGCGTTAAGGAGCCGAAAAAGTGAGGGAGCCTGGGAATACCTCCGCGGCTATGGCGGTACCCGCCATAGATGCTGACAGAAAAAAGATATCCCGAGAGATATCCAGGTTTGGCATCAGTTCCACCATTTTTTTCTCCAAAAGTGAGACCAGGAAGAGGCTGTGTGGATTGCGGGCAGAAGACAGCAAGATCTATGACCACTGATTGAGGAAGCTAAAGTCGAAGGAATGAGAGAGGAGACACTGAAAGCAAACAGCAAAAGGAAACGGCAGTCCAGATAAGAAAATTTTTTATATTATATTATAACTGACTGTGACACATTGGATTTGCCGACTCTCCAAATGCCCATAAGCTGGGTACTAAAACACTGTGTGGAGAGGAAAAATAACTCAGAGAAAGGAGAGGCATAATATTCAGAAGAGTTAAAGAAAGGAAGTAAAAGAAAAGAGATAGTTAACAGCTAAATTACTAAGGATTGACCTACCAAAACCAGGTATTTCAAATATATAAACAACAAGACATTGCAAAGTAAATAAATGAATCTTAAAGCAGAGAAAGAGAAGGAAGACAGAGGATAAACCTGATTTTTTTCATATATACTTCTGTATAGCTTATTAAGGTCTGGTTTTTCTTTTTTTGTGTGTGTGTTTTTTCTTGTTTTTTCTCTCTCTCTTCCTTCTCTCTCTTCTTGGTGTCTCCCTCCTACACAGAGATTAAGAAATAAAAGATACAAAGGCAATATCTGTTGCAATCTCAGTTTGAAACTTTGGAAACTCAGAGTTAAAATTAGTTTTAGGTAAAAGAGAAAATTAAGAAAATGGCTGCTAAAAAGGGCCAAGAAACTAAACAACTGACTAAAAGGGACAGAAAGGAAAAGGATACAAAGGTCAAGAAACGTCTTTCTTTCTTCTGACCTCAATTACTCAAAGGAGAAGAAGGAGAAAAATCAATTTTGCAAGATCAATCATCCAATAAACAATCAGAAGATGAAGAGAGCCATAGAGAATGCTCAGCGAGCCCAATACATCATTCAATTACTTTAGAATTATTAAACGAGGCTTTGGACCAACAATTTGATAAAATTAAAATAGAAATTGAATTGAATATCAAGGAAATAAAACCTGAGTTAATTGCCCTTACGAAAAAAGTAAAAGACAATGAAGAAAAACTAGAATATCTAGATTTTATGATCTCGTCTCAACAGGAGAGGAATATTCAAAATTAGAATAAAATATTAGATCTGGAAAACAAGATAGCAGACTTGGAGGACCGATCCACACTCTCGAATATAAGACTCAGAGGTATTCCAGAATCAGTCGCCAATGAGAATTTGGGGAAATTTCTGGAATAATTTTTTTTTAAACTTGGGAATCGAGAAAGAAGGCTGTCACCAGTACTTCCAACGATGGCACAGGACATTTAAGGCACCACTATTGCCAGATAATATTCCAAGGGATGTGCTTGTATACTGCTCTTCATATCAAATTAAGGAGACTATATTAAAAGCCAGAAAAGAAAACGCAACATCACCAGCGTATGAAAACATTAAGCTTTTTCGAGACTTGTAACATTATCCCAGAAAAAAGAGACGTTCTTTTGCTACCCACACATTAAGACTTAGGGAAAAGGGACATAAGATACAAGTGGGGATTCTCCTCTCAAATCCTAGTTTAGTAAGATTCAAGATGGACACAATTTCAATCGCCAGAAAAATTGAAGATATGGCTAAAAGAAAAAAGAATTATGGTTGCAGGAGAATTGGTCTGAGAGACATAAGTTATTCTCCTTTTTTTTTCTCATTAATAATTTTGTCTTGTACAAGGTGAAATATGACAGAAAGGGTTTCTGACAAGCACAGAGTGAAATATGGTACTTTAATAAATATTAGACAATAAGAGATAATTAAGTGAAATCTAGAAAAAGATAAAGGATAAAGGAAGAGTATACATAACACAGATGAAGAGAGGTTTATATAAATAATATATGTGGATACACAGAATCTAGATTTTTTTATTCATTATTATTATTTTATATATATATATTTTATTTGTAATTTTTGGCAAGTACAAAGTGTAATATGACGGAAATGGTTTGTGATAAGCACAGAGTGAAATATGGCACTTAAAGAAATAGATAACAGAGGAGAGAGGTTTATATTAATGATTTGAATTGGATACCATAGACCTTCATTGATTTTTTATTTATTTTTCTCCTTCGCTCCCAGATCTCGGGCTTTCCTTAAATAGGAATATTTCCTCACTGGATAGGCTCTTTGAGCCATACTAGTTATGCCTCATTATTTCAATGCTGAGCCTGAGGGGAATAATTTTAAGGCATGGAATTCCAACTACTATATGAGGTAAGTAGGTTGGATGTTTATGTTAGTCGATGTGAATGTAATTTGTTGTGTACCCGTAAATGTAATGTATTTCTGTAAAGGACTTGGTGTTAGACGAGGTGATAAAAATATAACATAATCAAATATGGTTAGGTTACACACGATTAATGCACAAGGTTTAAATTCTCCACAAAGAGGTCCATACTATCCCAAATTTTATACAAGGAAAAAAATGACTTTTGTTGTGTACAAGTGACACATTAGAGGATAATCAATAAATTAAATGTAAAATCTGATAGCTATCAGACAGTTTTCATTTCTTCTCTTCCTAATAAAAAAAAAAGGGGAGTAGCAATATTGGTTGCCAGAGAAGTAGAGATCCAAGTTGGATAAAAAGATTTCATTTAATAAGAACATAGATGGGAATGTGATAAGGCAAGCAAAAATATTCTGCGAGATATTAGAAAGATGCTCACTATACGACATATGGAGATTATAACATGAAGAGGAAAGAGATTTGACATGCTTCTCTAAAACACATTATTCCTATTTGAGAACAGACCTATCTATAGGAGACCTAGGGGCTATAAATCAAGTTAAGGACGTAAGGATTCAAGAACTGACCTGGATTGATCATAATGCGGTTGTTTTAGATCTAAAAGACAAATTATTCAGGATAAAAAGAGATTGGAGGTTAAATAATATTTTATTAAAATCTTAAGAAAATAGGGATTACATAAAAACAATGACAGAATTTTATTTCAAAGAAAATTTGTCTCCAGAAATCTCTTATTCTACGATTTGGACAGCATATAAGAGTGTAGTGCGAGGTTATCTAATAAAATTGGGATCTCAAGCAAAAAAACGGGCAGAAATTAATATTTCCAACCTTTATATCCAATTATTTAATCTGAAGAGGGAAAATAAACAAAGGCCCTCAAGAGGTACATCTCATAAAATTGCTGAGCTTGAGAAATGAGTAAACTGATCAGCTGATTGAGAAATCAAATCGTAATTTAAATGCACTAAACTCAGTCAGATACTACAAAGGTAACAAAGCCGATAGAATGTTATCAAATAAGTAAAAAAATGAACAGGTGGAATGAAAGATTTAAAAAATTACCTTTCAGGGCGAGACATTTTTGTCACCAGAAGAGATAGGTTCAGCATTCAGCAGATACTATCAGGTTTTATACTCTTTACCAGTAAGGGCTAGTTGTATAGAAACCTCTGAATATTTTAGAAATAAAGTATTCTCAAGGCCATCACTGGAGGTAGTAGAGGAGATCAATAAACCTTTTACAATACAAGAAGTAGAGAAATTGATTGTGGTGAAGGTAACCTCGACACTGGTTCTTTGCCAACCTTTTGTCCTGTGACTATGGCCCCGTAATAAACTGTTGGGGAAGCGGCAATTCAAACTCCCGAAGCGGTTCGATTTGGCACTTCAAACTCTCAAAGTGGTTTGAAGTGGCGCTTCAAACACGTGGCGGTGGCCATTTTAAGCCGCGAGTACAATGAGTGGTGTTTGGTCGTCGAATGTATGGAACTCAAATAGGACACTCAACGGTAAGAAAACCACTGGACACTTACCTTCCACTGATATTCGGCTATTCGAATGGGAGTCGAACGGCGTTCGGTGGGAATAAACTCCAGAACGAGAGACCTAAACTGACTTTACCCATGAACGGCTACGTTTGGTATGTTGGACATTATCTTTGAATCCCTGAAATAGACCGACCACACTGCCTGATTTCCTGGAACTCTTTTCAGACAGTAATTTTGTGTGCGGTCGGTCAGAAATGGGACTTCCATAGAATTCCTGAACCCCTGAACTGATCTGCGTGATTTTATCACCCACATAAGGGCTATCAGGGGATATAACATTTGTGGGGATCGTATGTAGTTTTGGGGTACTTTTGGGGTTTTGTAAAAATATGTGTTTTTTCTGCCTGGAGATAATTGAGTTAATACAGTATCTGACTCAATTATCTCCAAGGCAGAGGGGAGAGATTGTATGATATGCAGGGGAGTGTCATGCCTTGTAACATGATTGTTATTGGTCTGTGACTTTGTAAATCAGTCTATAAAGTCCATGTGGGAGTGCCCCTTGCATGGGGATTGTCATAAAAGGCCAAGTTTAGTCCCATTAAAATCAGTTCACTTCACCCTCAACACGCAGCCTCGTCTCATGATTGTAGGGAATAGCTATACAGGCTATAACCACTAGCTCTTGTAAGAGCTATACCTGCTATACTCTCTTGGAGGAGAGGCCTTCCCACTGGGAGCTGGATCCAGGAGTTTGGTCCAGGGTGGGAAGAGACAGCGAGGCCCCAGCCAAGCTTTAAAGATGAGTTGACATCCCACTTAATGGAATTATTCAATGAGATGGCAGAAAGAGGTGAATTCCCAGAGGAAATGTTAAAATGAAATGTGATTCCCATACTGAAAGTGGGAAAAGAACCCACAGACTTATCAAGTTATAGGCCTATATCACTGTTAAATGTGGATGCCAAACTGTAGGCAGGGATAATAGCAGAAAGACTTAAACCCTTACTGGAGAGTCTTATGCATAGAGATCAGGTAGGCTTTATTTCAGGGAGATCTTCATTAAATCACATCAAAAGCCTGTTGAGCCTATATGAAGATGCTGAAAGGAGGCAGAGCTCCCAGCTGACACTTTCACTTGATGCCGAAAAGGCTTTTGACAGGGTCAGCTGGGATTTTTTGAGGGAGACACTTGGAATTCAGGGATTAATTTACCGAGCAATTATGGTCCTCCATTCATCACCCACAGGCAGAGTTATAGGTTCAGGAGTAAGATCAGAGTGGTTCCAGTTTACAAACGGGACTAGGCAGGGCTATCAACTTTCTCCTTTACTGTATATACTTTCTTTAGAACCGTTAGCTTTAGAGATTAGAAATAATCAAAATATTAAAGGATATAGATCCTCAGATCAGTAAAAAATTAAACTCTATGTGGACAATACTTTGTTAATAGTTGAAGATCCTCTTAATTCAATACTGGAAATTATGAAATTAATAGAAGCATACAGCAGGGTTTCAAATTATAAGTTGAATTTGGGGAAAACCATAGCCATGGCAAGAAATTTAATATTTGAAGAAATTAGTCAACTAGATCAATCAACAGTATGGTTTCACATGGGTGAAACACTATTTCTCGTATCTGGGTACAAATATACCAACAAATTGGTTGGAGATCAATTTATTACCTTTAATTAGACAGATGAATAGATCATTAAAGAAATGGAAGCCTCTAGAGATATCATGCTGATGCAGAATAAATTTAATAAAGTCTTACGCACTCCCCAAGTTTTTATATATCTTTAGAATGCTACCTTTAACGGTTCCAATGCCGTGACTGGAGCTTATACAATCTGCCTTTAATCATTTTATATGGCTGAGTAAGAAATCTAGAGTAGGACAACAAATTGTATCTAAACAAAAAGAGAAAGGAGGCTTAGGGATTCCTTTGATAAAAGACTATGCCCAGGCTGCTATTTTAATGCATGCAATAATTAAACAAAACAAAAATAGTTTGAAGGAAGGCTGGTTTCTACTGGAACAAAATGCAGCCAGTATTGAAAAAGATTTCCTTTGGACTTTTTTGGAGCCCTTTGAATGATAACAGAACTGTTTTGAGATTAGATGGAAGCTTAGATCTTTGGCAGAGAGTAAGTAACTGCAAAGTGACCAGAAAAAAACTGGGATTACAAAATAAAATTTTATCCTCCTTCTGGTTACATTTTTGTAGTTATTTAACTGAAGATTTAAATCTCTCCACGTGGATAAATAATGGGATAACTTGTATTAAGGATGTGTGGGATGGGAAAGAAGTAAAATCATTGATTGAAATGCAAACGGAATATGGATTACTTCAAAAGGAAACCTTTAGATATTTGAGAGTAAAGTGCATTATTAATAAATATGTGGATAGGCGCAATATGGGAACAGCTAGTAATTTTCTAAATAATATGATTAAGCAGAAGAATTATAAAAAACTGCTGACAAAATGTCTTCTTATAATAAAAACTCTAATTTTAGACCTTGCTCGGGTTGCGATTAGTAGATGGGAACAAGAGTTTCAAATTTCCATTCCACAGTCAGGATGGAATGAGGCTTTGAGGGCTTTTTTATAGAGCTATCCACTGTTTGAATCTTAATGAATTACAATTTAAGATGATGAATAGATGGCATTTAGTCCCTGCCAACATTGCTAAAATGTACTCACATAGTTCTGACAGTTATTGGAGATGCAAGAGATTAAGGGGAGATCCGATGCATATATGGTGGAACTGCCCTTTGCTAAGCTCAATATGGCCTAAAGTTGATTAATTTTTTTTCTGAATGGTTAAGACGCAAATTTAATCTTACGCCCAATAGGGCACTTCTACACTGGTCTTTAGAAGGGTTGACTGAAGAAGAAAAAAAAACATTTGTACACTTAATGACAGCAGTAAAATTGAATATAGCAAAAAACTGGAAATCAACAAATGTAATTAATTGTAACTAATGTTCAAAAGCCAGTTTATTTTCCAATGCAGAAAGGAAGAGGTATTACGATATACGCCAGTAAAGATAACACTCATTATAATTTCTGGAAAAAGTTTCTTAAGGAAATGGGAGAAGTCAGGTATTTAATCACAGTACAGGAGAATACATGAATGGATATATTTTAAGGCTTTATTTGATTCCAACAGGTGGTAACTGAAAGTTCCTCTAACACCAAGTCCTATGTTAGTATATATGTTTGTATATGTGTATATGTATGTAATACATCAGTTTGTCTAGTTAACTATGTGTTCTTTTTAAATATATAGAAAACCAAGAAAAATATGGGATACAGCTGGATAAATCTAGAAAAGGAACATAAACAATATATAGTGTAATACAGTTAATACAATCAATAAAGAGCCACAAATAAATGCACTCACAAGATGGAGATGTATATAGAGCTCAAAGGTGCCTCCCCTGATGTTATTGGGGGGCCATCTATCCCACTCTCCACTCCAAGGTAGTAGATGTGACACAGGACTCCAGTAGATGTAGGTAAAAAAAATCAGCAGCTATATTTTGGTTAAATGGTGAACAATCACCATCAGCGTTTGAATAAAATAGAGGAACAATAGGTCCTATGTGTTTCGTTCCAATTGGAACTTCCTCAGGGACAAAACAATAGTAAAATTATAACAGTAACAACCTTAAAAACAAACATATTCTAATACCCCCCATCTAAGAGTCCCTTTAAATTGGGCTAATCCCTGTGTCCATTGGTGGATCCGTGGGTGTTTCCGTCCATCCTTGATTTCATTGGTGTGGGTGCAGTACCTTTTCAGGTGTCGGTATTCATCAGGTCTTCATCCCAGTTGAAACTGGCTCATGTGTGTGTAGCCGGAACCGGAAGTACGTTCCATCCTGTGCTTTCGCGTTCCAAATGATTATGCGTTCCATCTTGGCAAAGCTCGGATGTATCCGCATACTGCCCTCTGGTTGTCGCCCACTTTGTAGTATTTAAAAGCATTAATGAGCAGAACAAATAGTGATATTTTATATCTACTAAAGAAAAAAATATTAATATCACAGACCCAACATAATGACCATATTTAATGTGAATATTGCACCCAAAAGGAATATAAAAATGTAAATATATATCTGTTTTGCTATTTGCATATATCGGAAAAAAATGTAAAGCAAAAAAAATAAAAATAAAAAATAAAAAACCTCTTCTTTATTAGAATTCTTAGACATGTTTTACTTGAAACAATAACCATAGCCGCACTAAAAGGCAAGTGTAAGCAAAAAGGAGAATACAAAAATAGAGGGAAAGGGGGGGGGGGAAGCCTAATACAGGTCAGTTAGAAAATAAATTATAGGACAGAGGTAGAATTCATAACCTATAAAAGAAATTACAGGTAAGTATGAAGAGGCCTATTAATTAAAGGGTTTATACAATCAGCCCCAGACAGGATATAAAGTAACAGGTAAACATATAAATGAAATTATAGACAGAAGCAAAAATGAGTACCTATAAGTGAAATTACAGGTGAGTATATGGAGAGAAAACAGAAATTAGGAGTTAGGCAATATGCCCCAGACAGGAAATTAGTTAACAAGGAAACCTATAAGAGAATATAGGTAAAACAAGAGAAAGAAAACCTATAAGTGAAATTATAGGTTTAGGTAAACAAGATAAAACTAAACAGAAACATAAAGGATTAACCCCTTAAGGACTGAGCCAAATGTACACGTTGTGATAAAAAAAAAAACGTAAACAAAAACTTTAATTTGCGCTATATGTCTGTTCAGGCGTAATTTGCCTCTTTCATTTTATGTTCACCCACACTTATTACATATCATTTTATTCAGGGGAAACAGGTCTTTCAGTTAACATCAAATATTTAGGTATAAAACATAATTTAATATGAATAAAATATAAAAAAATGGGAGAAAATAAGAATTTTTAAAAAATGTTTTGTTCTACGTGACATTCTAACTGTGAATGTTATAATACTGTTTGCTTATACTGCAATAAAATACACATATTTATATTCAGCGATGTCTCGCGTGTAAAAAAGTACCCCCTATGTATAGGTTTTATGGTGTTTTGGAAAGTCACAGGGTCAAATATAGCATGTTACACCTTTCAGTTTTTTCACATTGAAATTCACCAGATTGGTTACGTTGCCTTTGAAACTGTATGGTAGCCAAGGAATGAGAATTACCCCCATGATGGCACACCATTTGCAATAGTAGACAACCCAAGGTATTGTAAATGGGGTATGTCCAGTCTTTTTTAGTAGCTACTTGGTCACAAACACTAGCCAAAGTTAACGTTAATATTTGATTGTGTGTGAAAAATGCAAAAAACTAATTTGAACGCCAATTTTGGCCAGTGTTTGTGACTAAGTGGCTACTAAAAAAGACTGGACATACCCCAATTTGCAATACCTTGGGTTGTCTACTATTGCAAATGGTGTGCCATCATGGGGGTAATTCTTATTCCTGGGCTACCATAAGGTCTCAAAGGCAACATAACCCATCTGGCGAATTTCAATGTGAAAAAAATGAAAAGCAAGCCTTATATTTGACTCTGTAACTTTTGAAAACACCATAAAACCTGTACATGAGGGGTACTGTTATACTCCGGAGACAAATATTTGAGTTTCAAAACAGTAAAAAGTATTACAGCAATAATATCGTCAGTGTAAGCGCACTTTATGTGTGAAAAATGCAAAAAACTTTTACTGAGGATATCATCATTGTAATACAGTTTACGGTTTTGAAACACTAATATTTTTTAGCGATGTCTCCTGAGTAAAACAGTACCCCCCAAGTACAGGTTTTATGGTGTCATGGAAAGTTATAGGGTTAAATATAATGCTAGAAAATTAAATTCCCTATACTTTCGGCCTGGGTTGTCAGGCAGGTCCCGCAAATTGTAATTAATAAAAGGACCTAATTATGTAAAATTATTACATAAATATATATGTAAAAATATTATATATATATATATATATATATATGTGTGTCTATATATATATATATATGTGTGTCTATATATATATGTGTGTATATAATTTTTTTAATTATTTTTATTTATATATAGGTATATATATAGTGATATATACATATATACTTATGTATATATATATATATATATATATATATATTATTTCGTTCTACGTGTATTTTGATATCCCCCCCAATCCCTCCCAATCGCGATCTGCAGCGGACTATTAGCGCCGGCCACGTGGGCGGCCATTATAGCGAGGGCATACTATTACGCCCGCCGGCGTTTAGAGCCAGCTCCTGCAGGGCGTAATAGTACGCCCTCTGGATTTAAGGGGTTAAGTAATACAGATAAGTTATACATTTAGTTGATCAGCCTTTTTGGTTTAGAGGTCGTACTGCAGTAACAGGTCTTTCAGGTTAGATGCAAATATCAGGAATGTTTGTTAATCCAGGTAAGATGCGTAGTTTTAGGTAGGAGAACAGTAGGTAGCAACAAAGCAATAATTAATTAAAGTCCAGTATTGAATTGAGCAGGTTGGTATTGTAGATAAGATTGTCCCCAAGCTTATTGACAGTAAGCTGATTGGAAATGTAGCAGGTAGGAATGATAAATCAGGTTGATTGAGTGAAATCCAGGATATAGCAGGTTTTTGCAGTAGGAGCCAGGATCAGTAGTCTTGTCAGGATCAGAACACAAACTACAATCAATGTAAAGGCAATTTGCTTAGCAGGGTTTGTCCTCTTATAGTAGGTTGAAATAATCATGTTAAGCAGGTGAGAGAAATTTGGTTTAGACTAGTGGCTAGGGAGGCCACTAGTGGTGAAAACTGGAATTGTTGGGAAAAAAAGAAGCAGAAAAGAAACAACTTTTTGGTTGTCAGGATAGGACCCTGACATTTAGTTGCTCATGGAGATATAAGCACTTTAC
>OW240917.1:69845526-69858655 GCA_933207985.1 Pelobates cultripes | reverse complement strand
AGTTTGCTGCTTACGGGGCTGCATAGCCGCAGACCGGTCAGAGTGCCCATGATGACCCCTTCCCACCAGCGAAAGCACCTTTAAATAGTGACAGATATGTCAAAATTGGACCATGTATCAATGGAAGAACTTTGCCTGGTTTGATAAATCAAGTTTTCTTTTAGATCAGGGTTGCTCCTTTCTTTTTTTATTTAAATTAGAAAATAAAAAGCTATGACAGATGCCCAATACAGATCTGGACTACTAATAATAGACTCTAACATACCATTAGGTATTTGACAGCATTTTTACCATTTTTAAATATATTAATGTTAAATAAAGTACCTTTTTAAACCATCTGGACCCCAGCACTTCCAAAGAAAGGTGTGTGGTCCTTAACCACACTAAGCAGCTATACTTAGCCAGCATGCAAGCTCTATATTTGTGAGTATGATAATCACCCATAACCCATTACACTAAAGTATAAGTGGATCTACACTATATTCTGTACTTTTTTTACCCTGAGATAATCAGAGGAAAAGGAATGAAAATAAAAGTTACCACCATAACTGCTACATCAACGAGGGGAGTGGTCACCCAAAACGGACCAACAAGCAATACATACCAGAGCTAGGTCATATAGCTCTGGATATTGTGAGTGTTAAATTGGCAATTCATGCACTTTAAACGGTTTTAAAAGATTTCACACATTTGCACTTTGTCTTTGTTTAAAGGGATATACGCTTGATTGAGCTAAGTGTTTATAAATATATATATATATATATATATATATATATATATATACAGTTGCAAGAAAAAGTATGTGAACCCTTTGGAATGATATGGATTTCTGCACAAACTGGTCCTAAAATGTGATCTGATCATCATCTAAGTCACAACAATAGACAATCACAGTCTGCTTAAACTAATAACACACAAAGAATGAAATGATGCCATTTTTTTATTGAACACACCAAGTAAACATTCACAGTGCAGGTAGAAAAAGTATGTGAACCCTTGCATTTAATAACTGGTTGAACCTCCTTTGGCAGCAATAACTTCAACCAAACGTTTCCTGTAGTTGCAGATCAGACGTGCACAACGGTCAGGAGTAATTCTTGACCATTTCACTTTACAGAACTGTTTCAGTTCAGCAATATTCTTGGGATGTCTGGTGTGAATAGCTTTCTTGAGGTCATGCCACAGCATCTCATCGGGTTGAGGTCAGGACTCTGACTGGGCCACTTCAGAAGGCGTATTTTCTTCTGTTTAAGCCATTCTGTTGTTGATTTACTTCTATGCTTTGGGTCATTGTCCTGTTGCAACACCCATCTTCTGTTGAGCTTCAGCTGGTAGACAGATGGCCTTAAGTTCTCCTGCAAAATGTCTTGATAAACTTGGGAATTCATTTTTCCTTCGATGATAGCAATCCATCCAGGCCCTGATGCAGCAAAGCAGCCCCAAACCATGATGCCCCCACCACCATACTTCACAGTTGGGATGAGGGTTTGATGTGCCTTTTTTTCGCCACACATAGTGTTGTGTGTTTCTTCCAAACAACTCAACTTTGGTTTCATCTGTCCACAGAATATTTTGCCAGTACTGCTGTGGAACATCCAGGTGCTCTTGTGCAAACTGTAAACATGCAGCAATGTTTTGTTTGGACAGCAGTGGCTTCCTCTGTGGTATCCTCCTATGAAATCCATTCTTGTTTAGTGTTTTACGTATTGTAGATTCGCTAATAGTGATGTACCGAACAGTTCGCTGGCGAACGGTTCCTGGCGAACATAGCCCCCTATTCGTCATCATTGAGTAAACTTTGACCCTGTACCTCACAGTCAGCAGACACATTCCAGCCAATTAGCAGCACACCCTCCCTAGCAGACCCTCCCACCTCCTGGAAGGCATCCATTTTAGATTCATTCTCAAGCTGCATGCTTTAGTAAGAGGAGGGAAAGTGTAGCTGCTGTTCATTAGATAGGGAAAAGCATAGCTAGGTTAGGGTATGCTTTTTTTAAAAAAAAATTTCTATGTAATGTAATTGCACTTAGTTGTCTGCCACTGCTGCCAGCTTCTGTGTCAGGCTCACAGTGCATACTGTGCCCATTTCCCCAGTCAGTGCCACCAATTACATCTGGTGTCACAATAGCTTGGATTTAAAAACAAAAAACTTTTTTTACTGTTATAGATTGAATAGCAGTCAGTGTCCTTAAAGCGGGTGTGTTACGCTAACAGTGGATACGGTGAACAGTGCCACCACTTATATCTGGTGTCACAATAGCTTGGATTTAAAAACAAAAAACTTTTTTCACTGTTATAGATTGAATAGCAGTCAGTGTCCTTAAAGCAGGTGTGTTACGCTACCAGTGGATACGGTGACCAGTGCCACCACTTATATCTGGTGTCACAATAGCTTGGATTTAAAAACAAAAAACTTTTTTTACTGTTATAGATTGAATAGCAGTCAGTGTCCTAAAGCGGGTGTGTTACGCTAACAGTGGATACGCTGACAAGTGCCACTAATTAGATCTGGTGTCACAATAGCTTGGATTTAAAAACAAAAAACTTTTTTCACTGTTATAGATTGAATAGCAGTTAGTTACCTTCAAGCAGGTGTGTTACGCTAACAGTGGATACGGTGACCAGTGCCACCACTTAGATCTGGTGTCACAATAGCTTGGATTTAAAAAAAAACACTTTTTTCACTGTTATAGATTGAATAGCAGTCAGTGTCCTTAAAGCGGGTGTGTTACGCCAACAGTGGATACGGTGACCAGTGCCACCACTTAGATCTGGTGACACAAAGCTTGGATTTTAAAAAAAAACACACTTTTTTCACTGTTATAGATTGAATAGCAGTCAGTGTCCTTAAAGCGGGTGTGTTACGCTAACAGTGGATACGCTGACAAGTGCCACTAATTAGATCCTGTGTCACAATAGTTTCGATTTAAAAACAAAAAACTTTTTTTACTGTTATAGATTGAATAGCAGTCAGTGTCCTTAAAGCAGGTGTGTTACGCCAACAGTGGATACGCTGACAAGTGCCACTAATTAGATCTGGTGTCACAATAGTTTGGATTTAAAAACAAAAAACTTTTTTTACTGTTATAGATTGAATAGCAGTCAGTGTCCTTAAAGCGGGTGTGTTACGCTAACAGTGGATACGGTGACCACTGCCACCACTTAGATCTGGTGACACAATAGCTTGGATTTAAAAACAAAAAACTTTTTTCACTGTTATAGATTGAATAGCAGTCAGTGTCCTTAAAGCGGTGTGTTACGCTAACAGTGGATACGGTGCCCAGTGCCACCACTCACTGGTGTCATAATAGCTTGCATTTAAAAACAAAAAAACTTTTTTCACTGTTATAGATTGAATAGCAGTCAGTGTCCTTAAAGCGGGTGTGTTACGCTAACAGTGGATACGGTGACCAGTGCCACCACTTAGATCTGGGGACACAAAGCTTGTATTTAAAAACAAAAAACACTTTTTTCACTGTTATAGATTGAATAGCAGTCAGTGTCCTTAAAGCGGGTGTGTTACGCTAACAGTGGATACGGTGACCAGTGCCACCACTTAGATCTGGTGACACAAAGCTTGGATTTAAAAAAAAAAAACTTTTTTCACTGTTATAGATTGAATAGTAGTCAGTGTCCTTAAAGCGGGTGTGTTACGCTAACAGTGGATACGGTGACCAGTGCTACCACTTAGATCTGGTGACACAAAGCTTGGATTTAAAAAAAAAAAACTTTTTTCACTGTTATAGATTGAATAGCAGTCAGTGTCCTTAAAGCGGGTGTGTTACGCTAACAGTGGATATGGTGACCAGTGCCACCACTTTGATCTGGTGTCACAATAGCTTGGATTTAAAAAAAAGAAAAACTTTTTTCACTGTTATAGATTGAATAGCAGTCAGTGTCCTTAAAGCGGGTGTGTTACGCTAACAGTGGATACCGTGACCAGTGCCACCACTTAGATCTGGTGACACAATAGCTTGAATTTAAAAACAAAAAACTTTTTTCACTGTTATAGATTGAATAGCAGTTGGTTATCTTCAAGCAGGTGTGTTATGCTAACAGTGGATACGGTGACCAGTGCCACCACTTAGATCTGGTGTCACAATAGCTTGGATTTAAACAAAAAACACTTTTTTCACTGTTATAGATTGAATAGCAGTCAGTGTCCTTAAAGCGGGTGTGTCAGCCCTACAGCGTGTACTCTGCCAGTTTACAGTGCCACTCATATCATACCACCAGAATGCCGTCATTGCAGAGCTCTGCAGTGTGGCATTTTTTGTGTGTGTCTGCCTCTGACAACAGCGATGCCATTTGCAACCTGTGCTAAAAGAAACTGAGTCGTGGGAAGTCCAACACCCACCTAGGTACAACTGCTTTGCGTAGGCACATGATCTCACATCACAAACGCCTATGGGATCAACACATGAGTACAAGCAGCTCGCCTACTCTAAGCCGCCAGCCTCCTCCTGGTCCAGCATCTTCAGCCACGTCAACCACTGCTGTCCTCCTTGTCCCCTCTCAACCATCCACCACTCCGCCTCCTGCCTTGAGCAGTTCACGCTCATCTTCCATAACCTCCTCGGCTGAGTCCTCTTCTGCTGCTGCGTCTTGCTCCACATCAACGAATACGGGACGTAACAGTGATTAAACTGATAACAATAGTACTAAACACACCACTCCTATCTGGTGGCACATTAGATTGCACGCTCCACATCAACGGCACCCCCCCCAGCTCCCCAGGTTCTATTCCACATCCCGGATACGGCAGTGTCACGCCATCTTGGGTTTGACTTGCTTGAAAGCAGAGAGTCACACCGGACAAGCACTCCTGTCCGCCCTGAACGCACAGGTGGAAAAGTGGCTGACTCCGCAGCGACTGGATATCGGCAAAGTGGTTTGTGACAACGGAACAAATTTGTTAGCTGCATTGAAGTTGGGCAAGTTGTCACATGTGCCGTGCATGGCACATGTGTGTAATCTGATCGTACAACGCTTTGTGCATAAGTACACAGGCTTACAGGACGTCCTGAAGCAGGCCAGGAAGGTGTGTGGCCATTTCAGGCGTTCCTACACGGCCATGGCTCACTTTGCCGATATCCAGCGGCTAAACAACATGCCAGTGAGGCGCTTGATTTGCGACAGCCCGACACGTTGGAATTCAACAACACACTCCTAATGTTCAATCACTTCGCTCCAACAAGAAAAAGCCGCTAATGAATAATATTTGTATGACCGGGTGCTAGGACAGATTCCTCTGGGGAGCTGGGAATTTTTTACAGGTTACTGACGCCATGCGCACGCCTGTAGGCTCATGCTGCCCTTTTGAGGAGGTGACAAATTTAGTCAGTCGCATCAAGGCACCATCAGCCATATCATACTACTTGTTTCTTCCTGGAGCTGCCCCATGGCGAGTGCTGACTGTACCGTAGATGAGCGTGAAGAAGAAGAGGAAGAGTTGTGGTCACCATCACCTCCAGAAACAGCCTTATCAGCATCGCTTGCTGGACCTGCGGCAACGCTGGAAGAGGATTGTGAGGAGGAGGAGTCAGAGGAGGAATGTGGCTTTGAGGAGGAGGAAGAGGAGGAGTAAGACGCAAACCACAACAGGTGTCCCAGGGTGCTCGTTGTCACCTATCTGGTTCCTGTGGTGTTGTACGTGGCTGGGGGGAAGAAAATACCTTCATTGACATCAGTGAGGAGGAGGAACGGGAAATGAGTAGCTTGGCATCCAACCTTGTGCAAATGGGGTCTTTCATGCTGTCGTGCCTGTTGAGGGACCCTCGTATAAAAAGGCTGAGGGAGAACGACCTGTACTGGGTGTCCACGCTACTAGACCCCCGGTATAAGCAGAAAGTGGCGGAAATGTTACCGAATTACAACAAGTATGAAAGGATGCAGCATTTGCAAAATAAATTGAAAAGTATGCTTTACACAGCGTATAAGGGTGATGTCACAGCACAACGGGAATCTAACAGGAGGAGAGGTGGAAGTCATCCTCCTCCTCCCATGACCACGCCGGCAAGGACAGGACGCTTTAGAGACGTGTTGTTGATGGAGGACATGCGGACCTTTTTAAGTCCTACGCATCGCCACAGCCCTTCGGGATCCACCCTCAGAGAGCGACTCGACCCACAGGTAGCAGACTACCTCGCCTTAACTGCAGATATCGGCTACCTGAGGAGCTACGAACGCCTTTGACTACTGGGTGTGCAGGCTTCTGACCTGTGGCCTGAGCTATCCCACTAAGCATAGAACTTCTCTGGCCTGCCCCGCTCAAGTGCGTTCCGTCAGAAAGCAATCCTCAGTGCAGCAGGAGGTATTGTCACTGAGAAGAGAAGTCACTCCAGGGTCAAAAAGTCTAGATTACCTCACCTTTATTAAGATGAATGAGGGATGATCCCGGCACTGACACCGTTTATACATTAGATTAAAAGGCCTGATGAGATGAGCTGCCTGGGCTAAAAAATGGTCCACACGGGCCAAGCTGTATTTTGCCTGAATGCCGCTTGACTTTGGCGTGACTTATCCGCCACCAACTAGGGGTTCAAGTCGCCATGTTTTAGGCACTTTCGCCTGTGAAACAAACATCAACATAGATTTAATAGCAGTTGCCATTTCAAGCAGGTGTGTCAGCCCTACAGCGTGTACTCTGCCAGTACGCTGCCACCTCCTCTACTCCTCCTACTCCATCCTCTTCCATAACCTCGGCTTAGTCCTCTTCTGCTGCTGCGTCTTGCTCCACATCAACGGATAGGGGGCGTAACAGTGATTAAACTGATAACAATAGTACTAAACACACCACTCCTATCTGGTGGCACATTAGATTGCACGCCCAGTGCCCCAAATTTGTTGTGATCTGTGAGTAAGGTAAACGGTTGTCCATACAAGTAGGTTGCAGCTTTTTGAGGGCCCACACCACCGCTATGCACTCCTTTTCAATGGCAGTGAATATACCGCTGCAAAAAGCTTCACGTTTGTGATAAGTTCCTTCCGGTTGCTTCCTCGCCACCATCTGCTCCGCCATTCTTCTTGAGCAGTACTGTTCCCAATCCAAGTATTGTGCCGCCTGTATGGACGGCAGAAAAGTGTTTTTAGTTGGATCAGGAGCAGAAAGTGCAGGTGATTTAATGAGCGCCGTCTTGAGCTGTTGGAAGGCCTGTTCACATTCTGGGGCCCATACTACTATCTTGGGGAGGTTTTTACACGTTCCTATATGGCACCTACTGGGCTTTAGGGTCAGTCCGGACTCCCTAATCCGGTCTATTACGGCTCCTATGTGGGTCAGGTGTTCGGGCCAGGAGCAGCTAAAATGTCTATACCATCCAAGTAGGTGTGTATCAGTGTGTATCAGGGATCCTTAGGACAGGTGTCAATCCATATCTGCCAAGTGACCCTATGTAGGGGGAACAGTCTCTATTCTGCTCTGTGTCAGTGTGTATCATGGTCTCTGAGACAGGTGTCAATCCATATCTGCCAAGTGACCCTATGTAGGGGGAACAGTCCCTATTCTTATCTGTGTCAGTGTGTATCAGGGGCTCTGAGGACAGGTGTCAATCCATATCTGCCAAGTGACCCTATGTAAAAAAGGCCTTCGATGAGATGAGCCGCTCCTGGGCTAAAATGGTCCACACGCTGCTGTATTATAATCCTGAATGCCGGGTTGACTTGCGTGATTTATCCGCTTTCACCAACTAGGGTTCAAGCCGCCAGTGTGTACTTTATAAATGGCTTTATAAAGCAGTGTGTACTTTATAAATGGCTCCACCTGCCAAATTGCATAGCAACACAGTCTCCAGTTAGAGGACTCAATTAAAGATCTTCTTCCATCTCCCCTGTTACAAAAATCACGCCGCGGTACACGCCCACCGATAGGAGACGCGAAGGTATTAAACTGAAACAATAGTACTAAACACACCACTCCTATCTGGTGGCACATTAGATTGCACGCGCAGTGCCCCAAATTTGTTGTGATCTGTGAGTAAGGTAAACGGTTGTCCTTACAAGTAGGTTGCAGCTTTTTGAGGGCCCACACCACCGCCATGCACTCCTTTTCAATGGCAGTGAATATACTTCGCTGTGCAAAAGTTTACGGCTTAGATAAAATCAATGCCGTGTACACGTCCACTGATAGGAGACGCGGAAGGTATTAAACTGATCAGAACAATACTAAACACACCACTCCTTTTTTTTGGTGAGGCTTTACAGGACAGAGTGCTTCTCCACGGGACATGTTAACTCACGGGCAGCTGGCTCATCAAGGAACCACAGCAGCTTTCCATGTACAGGTAAGACACGTGCAGCCGGTAAGGGTTCAGGCTCTTCTTCCTGGAGGATACGCTGCAAGCCTGTTGAACGAGGTGACCTTGCTCGGGTCCCAGGTGTACGGTTCCTAAAATGGCTGCCATATACACGTCCACTGATAGGAGAGCGGAAGGTATTAAACTGATCAGAACAATACTAAACACACCACAAATAAGGTTTCTCTCCTGTATGGCTCCTCAAATGATGCTTAAGATTAGAAGCGGCTGAAAAGCATTTCTCACACTCCGAACAAAAATATATTTTTTAACATTCTCTCCACTTTGAACGAAATGACGTTTGGGAAGAGATTAACATAATTAAACACAGGCAGTAAAAATACAGTTTTTAGCCATACCCTGTAACTTTAAAACTACACATCCCATCTTCATAATTACATATTTGGAATCAGCACACTTAAAACATAAACATAACCAAAAATCAGCCAAATCCATCCAGGGGTTAAAAGTTAGCTGGAGGTCCCTTTATGACCGACCGCAAGCACATTTTCCTGCCCAAAACAGTTCCATAGATTTGGGCTGTGAGGTCGGTCTATTTCAGGCTGAAAAAGCGACTATCGCCGAATGGGACTTAGTCTCTGCAGCTGAAATAAGGCTGAAAAAAACGGCTGAAGAAAAGACTAAGTCCCATCGCCGAATGGGACTTAGTCTCTGCAGCTGAAATAAGGCTGAAAAAAACGGCTGAAAAAAGACTAAGTCCCATCGCCGAATGGGACTTAGTGGGACTTAGTCTCTGCAGCTGAAATAATTTCCCATTTACTGAACCAAGTGGGAAATAGCAAGGCAGGCACAAAGGGTTTGCACCAGGTCTGGGGACACAGGGGACACCGTCTTAAAGGGGCCGTGTCCCCAACAAGTCTGGGGACACGGCCTTAAAGGGGCAGTGTCCCAATCTTCCCTGATGTCCCAAAAAAGGTGTTTAAAGGGCCAGCACCAGTCACATAAAGAGTCCATAAGCCCCAATATGCCCACCGACAGTCTTAAAGGGCCATACACACCAAATAAAAGTGCATACATTTTCACAATCTCCCAGGGCCATAGTCATGCGGGAGGAGGCTGGCAAAGAGGCTTCTCCACAACCCAGGGAAACAATTTGCCATTTAAAGGGCCCGTTACAAATAGCAGTTTGTAACAAGGTGTCAATCCATATCTGCCAAGTGACCCTATGTAGGGGGAACAGTCCCTATTCTGCTCTGTGTCAGTGTGTATCAGGGGCTCTGAGGACAGGTGTCAATCCATATGTCAAGGTGTCAATATGTCATATGTCAGGTGTCAATCCATATTGATTGTGATTTAGGAATGTTAGGTGATTTCTGCCCTTTATGGATTAAACCAGACTCTGTATCAACTGTGTAATTTTCCATGGGAGTTTTGCCATGGATCCCCCTCCGGCATGCCACAGTCCAGGTGTTAGTCCCCTTGAAACAACTTTTCCATCCCTATTGTGGCCAGAAAGAGTCCCTGTGTGTTTTAAAATTCGCCTCCCCATTGAAGTCAATGGCGTTTCGGGCGGTTCGCCGGTTCGCGAACATTTGCGGAAGTTCGCGTTCGCCGTTCGCGAACCGAAAATTTCGGGTTCGCGACATCACTAGTCAGGAGCGTCCAGAAACTTTCCAAGGTTTTTTTTTTAGCAACATCCCAACCAGAGTCAAAATTGACTATGCATCTAATAGCAATCCAGTAATAATGAACTTGTTCATGCCTCAGAAGGGATTTATTTATCAGTTTCTCTATAGCCTCAGCTTCCATTTAGCTATTCCTGTCAGGCAGCAACCTTTGAAGTAAGTGTATTTCCACCTGCAGAATACTTTATGCTAGCCAGGTTATGTGGGGGAGTTTATAGCAATAGCATTCTGAGTGTGACTGGTGGGAGTTATCCTGACATTCAAAGCCTTGATTTACTTTAGTTAGTTTTTTTCTAGACAGCGACCTTGAAGTCGATTTATTTCTAGTAAGCTTAGTAAAGGCTTGGTTAGGAGTGCTCTTTTCTCTGGGACTGCTTTCCCAGCACCTTGCACGGTAACAAGTGGCAACTTTGTTTCAATTTATCTTGCTACAGTATCTCATGAGTTTATCTGTGTCTAGGTGCATTTGGATTATGATTCTCTCCTCCAGTCCTACGGGCCAGTGAGGCTTATGTATTTCTGTTTTCTGCTGCTTATTATTTTTTATTTTTTCCTTTTTTAAGCAGTGTCATGCATTCTACTATCATTTGTACCTATTCAGGATTGCAATGCTTAGTAGTTCCTTTTATAGGACTATATGTGGTGTGTTTCTGTGTGTGTGTTACTTATGATTGTTCCTTTTAATATACTTCAATAAATTGTAGTTTTTTATTTTGTCATACAAACATGCAGGGATGTTATTGTGTCCTCTGGACTTTATGTCCACAGGCCACTTTAGTATATTAGTTTGCTGTATTTAGGGTTACCCCCTTCAACATTCCCTAGACACGCTATAGGTCCCACCTAGACATAGTTTTCTTCTTTGGCTAGTTTTATTTTGTAGAACATTCAATTCTATCTCCCAGATTGTGTATATAATAAAACTATTCTCTACGTATATAATGCTAAGCTACTGAAATATTATGTGACATTTAGGTTGACCAAGAAGCATAATATTCATGACCAAGTTCGTTTGCGAAAAAAAATACAAACAAGATTCATGAACAACAATTCTACCGTAGAAAATAGTGTAACTCCTCCAGAATGGAGAAACCAATGGAAGAATTCAGCCTCTCTCTGTCTGTAAAGGTGCAGAATGCACACATTTAAAATTGAGTCCTACACTCAAATTCCCCCTAATACTGGATGACAGCAATGACAATAGTACTTATCAGCTTCAGGTAGCAAAGGTTACCTCACCTGCACTCTATTCCTAATCCCTATGTACATTTAAATAACTGGAAAGTTTTTTGTATCACTCCAATGACTAGTAAAGTGTATGCTCAACTGCCACGTCTAGGCAAACCTCTTATGTGAATCCTACACTACAATTCACCTTGCTCCTTAGAGTTCAAATGCAAAATCTCTAATGAGACGGAAATAGATATTTTTCTAAACAACTATAACTTGTTAACCCTTAATATGGCATACATGAGGTGGGTGGTAGCACTGCAACATGGCTGTGTAATACAAAAGCAAATACAAACATACAAAAGTAAGCCCTCAGCTAAACCACTCTCTACTACTTTGTGCCAGTAATGACTATGGTACTCATTAGCCTCAATACATTCACCTTGCTTCTTTAAGCTAAAAGGCAGAATCTCTAAAAGTTTTGTATTATATTAAATTGACACTAATGACAGAGGGAAGCCCAAGATATTGATACATTTGTTTCCCTATTGTGAGCAGTGATTTAATCCTGCTAATACTGCATTGCCACCTCAGGGATTTAAATCCACATTTAAAAATCTTAAAGTACCACTATAGTGCCAGGAAAACATACTTGTTTTCCTGGCTCTATAGGGTCCTTGGGTCCCCCTCACCCCCTCACCCTCTGAGTCCCCCTCTCCCCGGGCTCCCCAAACACATCTGAACTTCCATAATCCAACTTCCATAATCACCCTTACCTTTTTTCCAGCGCCGGGCTCCCTCGGTGCTAGGGACTCTCTTCCTCCTATCCCGTCATCGGCTGAATGCGCATGCGTGGCACGAGCCACGCGCGCATTCAGCCATCTCATAGGAAAGCATTATCAATGCTTTCCTATGGACACTGGCATCTTCTCACTGTGAAAATCACAGTGAGAAGCGCGGAAGCGCCTCTAGCGGCTGTCAATGAGACAGCCACTGGAGGCTGGATTAACCAATATGTAAACATATATGTAAACTGCTATGTTTACAACTTAAAGGGTTAATCCTAGAGGGACCTGGCACCCAGACCACTTCATTAAGCTGAAGTGGTCTGGGTGCCTATAGTGGTCCTTTAATACCACATTTATTTTGAGCGCTGCATGTGGCTTGTCTTCCAAAGGCCACTAAATATGGCCCTAGCCCATAGAGGGAAACTCTAGGTATCGATTTAAACTTGGTTCATGTGTCTCTCTACTGTGAGCAGGGATTTAACTCTGCTCACACCAAGTTGAAGCCGGGGATTTAAGAAGTGAGTGCAGCACTTTGAAGGCTTCATACAGCTCACTTATTCTGTCCCCAGCTGACAGAGAGGAGATGTGTCGATCCATCCCAGTGTCTCCCCTGCTACCAGCATGGAAACAGTCTCTGATGGTGAAATACCACATGAGCGAATTATTCCGTCACAGGTTGTTAAGAAAAGGATATTCTGTTATGAGTCATTAAGGGTTTAAAAACCTGTGAACAATATGCGTACTCAGCCATACCTCTTCAACATAATCACTGAATTTGTCAGGTGCCAGGGTTATTTGGGTGGACATTCATCGTCTAAAGTTACCCTGACAGAGCCAACTGCCTGTTTTGGGTTTGGTGACCATTATGGAAAGTATAAGCCCTAAATAATAAATTATTGTTACAATTCAAACCGTAATGCAATGTGGTACCTGTCAGGCAAATAAATAAATGGAATACCTAGGAATAATTACCTATATTTTAATTTCTAAAATCATGACATTTATAGTAAATTAGTCTATGCTGATGTTTTTCTCTTTAGCTCTGCTATAAAAATAGTACACACACAATTCTAAAAAATGCTATAAGGGATAGGAAAACATAGTATTAAACCTGGAAAAATTACAGTTCTTTAATGTACTTGCTTTTTCTCTACTGCAACACTTTGTTCCAGGATTTACAAATACCCTACCTTTTCTCTGCTGCAGCTGTAGAAAATAAAGACATTCTTAA